>CM076572.1:147331730-147500952 GCA_034641835.2 Pinus albicaulis | reverse complement strand
TTTCAAGACCGAGGCTTCGTAGAAAATGTTATAGTGAAAATTCCAATATGACATGTTTGAAGTAGCAAAACCCTAGAATTCAAAGCTCGATACAAATGTTATGCAACCATATCACAAAAATAGAAGAAAATATAAATCAACGACTTGAAAATAGCCTCTTCAAGGGGAAAACTTCCTTTACATCACATAAATGAACAATTATTGATGGTACAAATGACAAGATCTCCTTGGTATATATAGGATTATAAGGGGCCACAATATAATCATAGCCTACATAACAAAAATAATGTAAGGGCACAACAATAACAATAGTAGGCTTTTATGGGGCACACAAATAAAATTATGGGGGTTACATGGGAACAAAAATAAAAATAAGGGTTCTACACTAACAATAACAATAAGGGGGCTACACTAGTATTATAGGGACCTAACAAAGGTTTTTTTTAACATATAAATTTTTTATATCAAAACATTACGACGCTGACAACTAGTAACAAATGCATCATTTAATGTTACCGAGGATTTATTATGTTTCCATATCATTGGTCAAACTATACCATAGTATTTACTTTTTGAATAATTGAAACAACACTCTAAAATGGATTCTTTCCAGTAGACGATAATCAATTGATGACCATGTTTTTGTTTTCGTTTCCTGTCACTTTACACCACCAAAGAGTAAAACCCTCGAGGTATTGAATAATTAATGGTACCAATGAATAAACGAAACTATGATATAAATTAGCATTATATAATGGGAAATTTTTTCATTCCATTCTCCCATTAGTTGAAGACTTTGACCACTAACATATCGAGAATTTTACTAAACCAAATACATAGGAAAAAATGTCAAATTACTGAGGCTAGGCATGGAACCATGCAACAATGGAACCCTGACACCGAATGGTAGGAATTTAAAACCTTTCTCCTATTATAAATCTAAATTAATTGACAAAAACTCCACTTAAACTCAAGAAAACCATGAGTTTTTGTGTTATTGGATATCCACGATATATGAGAACATTCACATTGGGAACATTTAATGGACTAGCATTGAAGCCACTTCAACCCAAAAAAAGAAAAGAAGAAGAAAGAAAAAAAGAAAAAGAAGAAGAAGAAAGAGCACTTTATAAATGATATGAAGTGTACTTAACTTTTAAACAAAGTAAACTCTTTCACTTTTTTAAGAGGATGTGAAATTCACTTTTTAAAAGAGGACTTCATGAAATTCATGATAGTTTTTAAATAGGAGTTTAAAAGAAATATTTAATTGAGTGGAAAGCTTGAGTGGAGTAATATTTTAATATTTTTAGAAGGCTTTATAAGTGGGGAAAAGTGCAATTCCAAAATGTGAGTTTTTAACCAGTTTTTTACTTGTATTTTTCATAAACCTTTGTGAATAAGATAAAATTAGTGGTGTAATGTGAAGTGGTGATTTTAAATATGTTTGAGTTTTAAGAGGGAATAAATTAGTTAAAGTGTTTTTGGAAAGACTAGGTGTATAAATTTTATGTTTGAAGTTATCGAAGATTCAATGAAACTTTTTAATGGAGAAATAAGATGGGGAAATATAAGGTTAGGAGTGATAACTTTTTGATTTTGGAGTAATAAGGTGAAATTAAAGTTTTTGTATTTGGAGTGATAAGTGAATTTTTTTAAAGAAAGTTATTATTGTAATCCAAGTAATGTTTTACTTTGAGAGAGATTGATTCAGTGAACATCTAGTTTTTTTAAGACAATTTGCTTCTAAGGAGTTCTCAAACTTTGTGCTTGATAAGTTTCAACGAAGATGTTATAAAGATGAGAGGTTGATGTCTTCAATACTTAATAAAGACATATTTTTTGTGGTTTTGAAGTGTCCTAGATCCACTCGAAATTGAATAAGGGGATATTAGGTACACCATGAGTTCATTTGTGATGGCACGTGCTTTTCTGGATTCTTGATTGTGCATTTTTTTTTGGTCTAGTTTTGCCACTCTCTTTGTAATATAGTACACATCGAGTACACAAAAAATTAAAGAAATGCATGTACATAATCTCTCATGTAATCAAGCTTAAATAAGCAAAGTACAAACAATCAAGAATCTGAAACAAGCAATTCGACATCATTCACTCAAGGAAATCAAGTTAATGAGGTTGCAAACTCAAGCATTCCAACGCAAAGTCTACATCGACATCAACAACGACTTTTTGTGTAACGTGAAAACAAATTTATTTTGTAAGTCAGGCCTTGTAATCAAATTCAAATTCAGCTTGAATTGTAAGGGTGCATTCTTTGTTGAAACCAACACCCAAGTTCGGAATCGATGGGAGATAAAGTGGCACAATTCTCTTCAACTAAGTCAATTAAGTAAAGTGAGTCTATTCATGTGAACTTATCATAAAATAATTATATTTGATAGTATTCGACACCCTTATTTTGTACATTCAAGTAATCATCAAGTAAACAAATTCAAGCGAGAAATTAAGCAAGTTCAAAACAAACGATCGTGATCAAGCGAGCGTAAAAGAAAGCAAGTGTGAAGTTAATTGAAGAAACAATCAAGCAAGCGAGTGAGTTCAACTCTAAAGAAAGAAAATGAAATATTCAAACAACAATCAAGAAAGTTGAAATCTACAGCAAGATAGCATGAGTTCTAGTATTCAATTATTCAAGTGAGCATAAAAAAAGCAAAACAAGTTTCACCAAGCAAGAGATCAAGAAAATTCCAAAGAAAGTGAGTGTGATAAACTCAATCAAGCGAGTAAGTACAATCGAGTGTGAAAAAATGGGCAAAGGTGGTAAACGTCTTCAAAGTGCAGAGCTAGAAATTAAAGAGTTTAAAGAGTGCCATCATGAGTTACAGAATACAATTGAGTTACTGGAATGGAAGTTGAAGAAGAATCAAAACTTAATCGATCAAATGACCATCACATTAGAAGCAGAAAAAGTCTTTCAAATTGAGCTCGAAATGAAAGAAAAAATCATTCATGCACTTCAAATAAAACTAAGTGAAAAACAAGATCTACTTGATGCATAATGTATAGAGAAGATAGATGCAAGTTGTGATACCAAAGACCTCATCCAGCAAGTTGATGAAAGTTGTGATAAGTGATCTTAAAATTATGAGGAAATATTTCGGTAATAATCACATTCAAATGAACATTTTCGACGCGTTTCGAACCAACCAGTGTGGTTCATCATCAGGACTAGGTGAGAGATCAGATCTGGATGTTGAGTTTAAATAGATGTAGAAATGGCTAAACTGGCCGCTAAGATAACGACTAGTTTGACTTTGAAATTTAATAACGGTTAGTTCTATTAATTTAATATTTATTTAATTATTTAATAAAATCCTAAGTGATCTTATTAAGCATAGTGATGAAGGTTGTGACACAGAAGATCTAATCAATCAAGGTGATGTCAGTTGCGACACAAGTGATCTTATCCATCCAGTTGTACTACTTAATGATGCAACGAGTAGTACCAAATATCAAATTGAACAGTTTGATGCAGCATGTCAAATAGTTGAATCATTAATTGAAATGGTTAATGCTCATTGTGTTACAGATGATTTAATCAATCCAACTTAGCATATCGGTAGCATCAACAGGTGTGAAGAACAACAACACAATGATCTTTCCAAGAAAGTGATCAGACCTTGGGAAGTGTTACAGGTCGATTTGGGCATCATCCCAAAACACAAATCAATATTCATTAGGGTCTATCATACTCTAAATTAGTAGCTACATGCCCTAAACAAGTCATCACATTGATGGTCTTCCTTCATGAAAGTTTCACTGCTTAGATGCTACTTGAAGTGCCCTATCAATCCATTAGCACACCCCTAGACAGTTGTAACTGATTTGCAGAGAATATACTCCCATGTAAGGCTATGTTGCAGAGGATCTAGGCCCACTTTGGAGTGTGTTGGTTGACTGGGAGGGAATTGTTCATTGGATTCCGAGAATCTCCCCAACTTCTAGTGACTTCTAGAAGTTGTTTCAGCTCTCACCTCATCTGATGGCCTCAAATTTGGAACCCATGAAGTCATTAAACCTCTTTTCCTCCTATTCCCATGAACAAGGAAACATCTTCATCCATTTTTAGGAAATCCATTCAATGATTCATTTATTTCAAACTACCTTCATCTACTTATAAATAGAGCACTAAACATAGTGCAAATGAGAGCAATAATTTGTGTTAAGTAGAGTTATGTTGGTGAGATATCAACTCTTGAAGGTGTTGCGAATGTATTGTGATGTTGCTGGATTGTTGATGATGGATGTGATGAGGATGGGACTCAAGTTGGATAAGTGACAACAAATCGATCAACTTGTTGTACTCTTCCTTACACTTCATAATAGATAAAAATTTTCCTTTCCTAATGCATGTGTTAATGATGTTATATGTGTATTAATGAGTTTAAACGATTCAATTTGTTTAATTTGTTTATCTCCCTTTATCTATTCACTTTAAGGAAAAGGTCAGATATCTTTATTTCTGTTATTTTAAGTGAACCACCCACTTAGGGAAAGCATACTTATCCGTAGGTTCGTATTTCTATGAAACAGGAAGAAATATCCTTCAACAAGGATCGACATGGCCTAGGTTACACCAAAGACAACAGTTTGTATATTTTGGATTACTCAAAACTAGTGCAGGCTTTCTAGTCAATTCTCATAACAAGTGTAACCATTGTAAGCGAAATGACCATATGGAGAGTACATGTTTTGACCCCCATCCTTGTCACCATTGTGGCAAGAAAAACCATTAATAAAAAATATGTAGTAAGCGAAATCAACCACCCAGAGTGAAGATCAATTATGCATCGATTGATCCTTGGAAGCGGTCAACTACAGTCAAACAATTGTCTATGTGTTATCGACGGATTCAATCTCAGATGAAGGCAACTTTTCCAGTACAATGAATATGTTGAAAATATCCTACACCTTAAGAGCGGGGGGGGTAGGAGGGGGGAGTGGGTGGTTTTGAAATGAAATGATGATGATTGTCTCTCTTTTCAGCTGAAAAAGGGGCAAAAATGAATTGAAATTGAAGGTGGGTTTCAGACTGAAAGTCTTGACAACATCAACAAAAGAAACCAATGGGCATCTTCATCAGCCAGTGGGCAGTCAACGAAAAAAGAAATAGTGAGAAATTTTTGACATCGCCAATAGGTGTTCTCAACATCAAAGAAGCAGATTCGACGTCATAAAATTCACTAGTGGGCGTTCTCAATATTTTTTCATTGGACAAGAAAATTCGCCAGTGGGCATCACCAATTTTTTGTCGATGGAAAAAGGATGTTGATTGCAAGAGGAGGACATATGGATCCTTTTGCAGCTTGGCATGTGATGGAGTTGCCAAGAAAAATTCAAAGATGAATCAGACTTGCAGTTGACTCATGTTCTCTTCATATTGGAGCTTTTTTGGCATCCAACTTTGGTAGTTTTTCAGGCAGTGTTTTTTAGGATCAATAGTTTCAGCATGAGAACTTGGAAGATGGTTCCTAGCTCTATTTTGGACTTATAATTAAGGGGAGGAATGTTAGCCTCACTCTCATATGTTAAACAATTCTAAGTCTAAGTAATTAAATTAATTAAATCGTTCCTATTTTATTTTGGCTTATCATTGAGGGGGGAAGGTTAGCCTCTCTCATGTTAAACAATTTAAGTCCAAATATTAAATTAATAAATATGAAAATTGTGAATTCAAATTTCAACATTGAGTTTTCTCCTCTCAATTAGGAGTCAGTTTAGGCCTAGTTGGTTGAGAGATTCTCTCCAACTAGTTAGGCTCCTAGATTAGTGTGTTGTTGAGATTTTTCCTCAACCAAAGTGTCCAAGATAGATGTGTTATCTTGAGACACATTCTCCTCTTGTATTTATATTTGTGTTATACACATTATTTTAATAATGAGAGAATGAGAGGAATGCAGTAAGGCTCTCAAGCCTTTTCCGCCATGTCTGGCGTATGTATATTTCTTCTATTTATTTTATTATTATTTTATTAGTTTTCTTAAATATCTTCACCATATGTTTTTTGTCAAGAATTTTTATGTAGAAAAGTTGGTATGTGTGTAAGTGATTTGAATAATGATAAATTAGAAAGTTAAGACTAAAGTATTACCAAAACGTTAAGAAATATGCATGATAAAAAAATGCTTATAGGTTCAAATTTAAATAGGCAAGGTATGTACACCTTTGTAAATTATTGTATTCAAATTGTTATATGGAAACAAATCCCATAAATAAAAGATCTCATACACCAATTTAATGTTTAACTTAACTATGAATTTAAATCCCTCGTTTCTTGAGCTAATCGTATCTTCATAAATTAGATTAAATTAATTTAAATTAAGGGAACTAATCCTTGTAGAAAATCTGTAATAGCTTCTCTAGGTCTTGCTGACATTGAAGAGATGCTCTTACACCATTATCAGAAACTCCTATTATTTTTTCCATCATGTCATTTTCAATCATTTCAACTTCAATACTATTTTTTTAATTTAATTCCTTTGAATTCCCTAATGGATCTTGTATGTAGCCCAAGACTCTAAGATAATAACTCTAAGATAAAATTACATTTTGCGTGAATATGCTATGAAAAACCGAATACTTTTAATGGGATGACTTAGAGGAACTCTGTGATATGTGGATTGTCAAAAATTGTTATGTAGAAAAGTGATATATGTGTAAATGATTTGGACAATGGTAAATTAGAAAGTTAATAATGAATTTTTAAAGTAGCTTTTAGAATTTATTTATTTTTCAAGTTAAGAAATATGTATGATAAAAACTTATTATAGGTTCAAATTTAAAAGATAAAGTATGTACAACTTCACACTTTTTGATAATCAAATCATTATCTAAATGGAGGCTTTTGTGAGTAGAGTTATTCAAAATTATGTCTTACAAACCCATCACATAAATAATTTAAGTTGCCGACGTGTTTCAAACTAGCTAATGTGATTCATCCTCGGGTCGATTAGATTAAGAGAATCTGATCCAATAGGGGGAATAAAAAGGGATACAATTCCTACAAGCTCAAAGATTAGTTCAAAGGTCAGAGAAAATAATTGATAGGAAGAAAAAAAGGAAAAAAATAAGAAGATTGGGTCAAAGTCAAAGAAAATAGTCTTTTGGAAACAAATAAAATAAAATAAAAATATACCAAGTCAAACTTTAAGGTTAATAATATTAAGGGGGGATAAAAAGGGAGACAATTCCTACAAGCTCAAAGATTAGGTCAAATGTTGGAGAAAATAGTTGTTAGGAAATTAAATTAAAAGAAAATTGTGATTAGGTCAAATTTTAGAGAAAATAACTTTTAATAAATAAATAAAATAAAATAAAATATCCTAAGTCAAATTTTAAGATTAATAATATAAAGAGTTAAATATGAAACAAATGCATAAGAATCTTAAGACCAAGGAATATAAATCCAATTATTAATATTAAGGGATAAAAATAAAAAATTCAATAATATGGAGTAATATTTTAGGTCAATAATATTAATTACTTGTTGTAGTCGCTACAACTACCCTTTGAAATTTGGCACCCTTATGAAATTTCAGAGCCCCTGCACCTCTCGTGAGATCCATGCTAGCAGAAGCTCCCCTTGAGATCCATGCTACTTAGGAAAAATTGGTGGCTTCCTGTTCTTCTTTGGTTTTTTTTCCTAAGTATGGTCTCATAGGTCCCAACCATCTTGAATATGTCCTCTCGCGAATTTGCAACCCAACGACCTTGAAAGATGTCTCAAGGTCTCAAAGGTCGCATACTCGTTGAAACTTACACTTCGTTACTTATGCAACTTTGTGACCTGCACAATCTAGAAGGAAGTTACAAGGTCACATAGGTCACATATCCTCTTGAACCCCCATTGTACGACCCATGCGACCTAGTGACTTAGCGACCCCCCCAAAATTCGTGCGTTCACAAAAGTCACATAGGTCACACGAAGGGAACTTACCCTACCTTGCAACCCTTGCGAGCCCATTAATGGACCTCATGTGTGACTTTTATATATATAGGAGGCCCCAAGATAGTCGCATTCGACCAACACGACATAGCTCTTGAGGATTTTGACTTCCCAATAGGAGATTTGTTTCCTCTAGGTAAGTGGCTCTAACCTCCAGTAATCATTTTTTACCGCCATTTGTACCTACCTACCTCTAACTCTTCATCTCCTAAGCCAGAGAAGGATTTATTTACCTCAGTACTTAATTTTTAAACCATGAACACCCTTTCAATTTCCATTTGCTTCATGCTTAGCCCAGACAACCCCTGTGCTCCCCATCTAAGCTCGAATTTCACCCTCTTAGCCTATCTCCCTCTCTTCCATCCTTCCTCGGGCTCAAAAACGCCTCTAACCTTGAATTTTTCCTTCAAAATATCTTCCATTTTCTCCTTGTGTGCACAGGTTTCACTGGGTCAAATCACGATAGGCACCCTAGTGCGACATGCGACCCTAGCGGCTGGTATGACCTCGCGACCGATGCGACCTTACAACCCCCTCAACTGGTGCGACCGTGTGACCAGTGCAACCACGCTGCCAAGTCACAAAGGTCACATTTTGTATTTTTGTACATGGCCTCGTACTTGTTGGATGCAGTCTATGCTAGGTGTCAATTTGATCATTGGCCCCATAACTGGAACATAGAGACAGGAGGGCCTATACACAAGGATTTACAAATCTTCTGGGACTCAAAGTACAAGTGGGATCATTAAATCATATCAAATGCATTTATCACCTCACTGTACCTCCTACTACATGGAAAATATCTTCATTGCATGTCAAGGAGGGCCATGGAAATGGTAACCAAGGTGGCACACTAGTTTCAAATACGATAAAACACTTATATTGGGGTCTTTTGTTCATTCAAACCACCCCACACTCTACCAATTTTGTCACTAATAGGCTATTTTTGCAAGAATTATACTATCAAATGACTGGTGGGTTTTTGAAGATGCTAAGCAAAGGAAAGAAAAAGCCTTGACTGACTTTCCCTCTTACTATCGAAGCTTACACTGTAGAAAACTTCAAGGAAGTGGAGGCGGAGATTGAACAGATTAATGGGTTCTGGTTCATACCTCTGCACTTTCAATCCTATGACCCCGAAAGGATCACACTATCCCATTGTAAGAAGGCCAACTTCAACTGGTCCTATCAACATACAAAGGCGACTTATGAGGACAAAGTAAGAAATTGGTACAACGCAAATAGAAAGCTTCGCCTAAGTGATGAACCAGAAGGATAAGAAGAGGAATAAGAACACTCCCAAGAGAACATGAGCTTACAAGAGAGGTTGGCATCTATGAAAAGGAATATGAAGTCAAGGGGGTCCTCTTCCACGAAAAACAAACCCAAAAGCACGAGAGTCGAGGACTCTCTGACCGGTCAATAACGGGAAGGAAACAATGAGACTTTGGAACAAAGGAACACCTTCCTGGAAATAAAAAAACAAGAGCTTAAGAGAAAGTGGGAGGAAGAACTCAAAAATTCACAAGAGACCCCAAGTCAAAAGCAGAAAAAAGGAAGAGAAAGAGAAGGAAACCAAAGTCATAGGAAGAGGAGTAGCAGAAAAAGAAGCAACTAAATAAGAACAACGGAGAAAACAAGTAGAGGAATTGAAAAGAAAAGAAGAAGAGGAGGCACGAATGAAGAAATAGGAAAAAGAACATAAAAGAGTTGCAAGAACATATAAGGAAAGAAGAATAAGAGTAGAAAAGAGTCGAAGACAGAGAAGGAAAGAAGGGGAAGAGAGGAAGAGGTAGGAGAAGTTGCAGAATAAGAACGTAGGAAACAAACGGAGCAAGAAAAGAAAAGACAGGAGGCCGAGAGGAAGAAGAAAGAGGAGGAGGACAGAAGGCAGCAATGGGAAACAACCAAATAAGAAGCAAAGAAGCTAAGAGCACCATAACGCAACAACAACAACTCGATGAACGAATGGACCTTCCCCCGCTAGATGTTCCACCGTCCACTCCCATTACTAGAGGCCATCTGCCCCTCTTAGAGCTAGGCCTTCCAAAGGAGTCGGGGGATGAGGTGTTGGACCTAACTCGACTCTCCTTAGATATAATTAGCCATAAAATCAAGCAAGAGAGGAGAAAATACTTCGCCAGGAACTCGACTGAACCTTTGTCTGTATCTATAGAAAAGGACATAGTTATAGATGCTACAAAAATCCTAAGATGATTTCTTCAATAGGAACCACTTTCGTAGCTATGACCGAAATGAACGTAGGGATGATGAACAAGCAGATCAGAAAAACCTCTAAACTTGAATTTTTCCTTTGAAATCTCTTCCATGTGTGCACAGGTCGCACGACACACACCCTAGCACTAACTGCGACCCTCACGACCCCCACGACCAGTGCGACCGCATAACCGATGCGACCTCGCAACCGATGCGACTGCAAGACCAGTGCGACCACGCTACCTTGTCGCAAAGGTCGCATTTTGTATTGTTGGACCTCTACAACCAACCACTTAAGTTGCATAGGTCACAATTTCCTCCATTTTCCTTTGTGCGAACCTCTTTGCTGGAGGATCTATGGCCTATACCTTCTCGGGCCTTGCTGAACCTTTGTCAGTTTGGATTAGTTAGTTTTACTGTCATATTGTTACATTCATGCCATCTATCTTATCGTGGGACTGTCTTTTCAGCATGTCAGGTGATATGGATGTAGAACTCGATTGTATCGCAATATCTTCCCTTTTAGGTGATATGGCGCCCTCGATCTTTACAAACCAACAAAAGAGTCTAAAGGTCGGTATACTGGAGAGTTATAAAATTCCAACTCCTAGAACTATCTATGGATATACTGCATGTGTCATCACCAAAAGTACCAAGTTGACATGGTACGATATCTATGTTGTGTTCTCGAATCCTTATATCCCAGAGAACCAAGAAGACTTCTAGGTGTATATAAACTTCAAAAGGTAAAAGTTACACCATGTTTTAGCACACCCACCTATCTTCACGTGCATAGAAGTAATTGATTGGATCTTACACAACACCGATTCTACTACATGGGTGATAAGAGAAGACTCTAGGAAGCCATCCACCAATATCCATTCCAAAGACACTGTGATATACTATGGGCTACCAGAAAAGGAGGAATCCTTCAATGCTTGATGGTTAGTAGTGCACAAGGTCCCAACTCAAAATACGATCAGGGACTGGTGGCAAGACCCCTCTAAGTTTCAAGGAAAGAAAGATCAAGACGATAAAACAAAGGGGCTTTGAAAAGTATATCAACTCATATCAGTTATGATGTGTGGATTGTATGGGAGATCAAACATTAGCACCTGTAGCGAGAGATGGGTCCCTATAATGCATGCAGTCGCCACCAACGGTATAGTATTCAACTAGGCCAACCTTTACTGTCAGCATTGAGGACAAACATAATCACGGCACAAGTCCCAAAATAATGCCTAGCATCTAAATCGTACATGGCCTCATAATTGTTGGATGTAGTCTATGCTAGGTTCCACTTTGATCGTTGGCCCCATAAATGGAACACAAAGATGGAAGGGCCTACACACAAGGATTTACAAATATTCTGGAACTCAAAGTAAAAGCAGGATCGTGACATCATATTGAATGCATTTATCACCTCACTGTACCTACTAATACATGGTGAAGGTCTTCCTTGCATGTAAAGGAGGGCCATGGAAATGGTAGACAAGGTAGCACACTAGTTTCCAATATGTGAAGGCACTTATATTAGGGTCTTTGGTTCCTTCAAGCCACCCGACGCTCTACCAAGGTTTGGCATTGATAGGTTGTTGTTGCAAGGATTTTTCTATCAAATGACTAGCGAGTTTTCGAATAAGCTGAGCAAAGGAAAGAAGAATCCCTGTCCAACTTTCCCTCTTACTATCAGAGCTTAAACTGTGGAAAACTTCAAGGAAGTGGAGGTGGAATCCGAAAAGATTAAGGGGTTCTAGTTCATACCTCTACAATTTTGATCCTATGACCCCGAAAGCATCATACAGTACCACTGTAAGAAGGACAATGTCAACTGGTCCTATCAACATACAGAGGCAGCTCACGCAGACAAAGTAAGAAATTGGCACAATGCAGACATAAATCTTGGCCCAAGTGACGAGCCAAAAGGAGAAGAAGAGCAAGAAGAGCACTACCAAGAGAAAATTATCTTGTAGGAGAGGTCAGAATCTATGAAAAGGAAGATGTAGACAAGGGGGTCCTCTTCCAAGCAAAAGAAACCCAAAAGCATGACAATTGAGGACTCCCCGACCATTCAAGAAGGGGAAGGGAACAATGAGACTTGGGAACAAAGTTACGCCTTTCAGGAAAGACAAAAACATGAGCTTAAGAGAAAGAGGGAGGAAGAACTCAAACATTTTCAATAGACCCCAGGTCCAAAGCAAAAAAAGGAAGAGAAGGAGAAGGAAACTCGAAGCAATAGGAAGAGGAGTAGCAGAAAAAGCAGCAAGAATAATAACAACGAAGAAAACAAGCAGAGGAATTGAAAAGAAAGAATAAGAGGAGGCACAAATGAAGAAAAAGGAAGAATGTCCAAAAAGAGTCGAATAATAGAGAAGGAAAGAAGAAGTATAGAATAAAAGAGCTAAAGAACAGAGAAGGAAAGAAGGGGAAGAGAGGAAGATTCGGGAGCAAGTTGTCGAAGAAGAATGTAGGAAACAAGCGGAGCAATAAAAGCAAAGACAGGAGGTCGAGAGGAAGAAGAAAGAGGAGGAGGGCAGAAGGCAACAAGGGGAAACAAGCAAAGAAGCTGAGAGCACCAGAACGCAGCAACAACACCTCAATGAACGAATGGACCTGCCCCCCCTAAAATTTCCCCCATCCATTCCCATTACTAGAGGACACCTTCCCCTCTCAGAGTTAGGCCTTCCAGAGGAGTCAAAGGATGAGGTTTGTACCTAACTCGTCTCTCCTTCGATCAATTTAGCCATAAAATCAAGCAAGAGAGGAGAAAATACTTCACTAGGAACCTGACTTAACCTTTGTCTGTATCTATAGAAAAGGACATAGTTCTAGACACAAGTGAATCCTGAGATGATTGCTTCAGCAAGAACCTCTTTCGTAGCCGCGACCAAAATGAACGTAGGGAGGATGAACAAGCAGATCGCAGAACTACAAAGCAATATCCACACTGCTAAACAAAGGCCCATTAAGGCAGAGGAGGAAAAGAAAGATCTAGAGGAGGAGAATAAAGTGTTATGACTGACGCTCACCAATGCAAGTGAACTGCAAGATGAAATCAAGAGCGAGACCGAAACTCTAGGTGGATCCATGCTACTAGTCTATGAAGAGATGATGAAGTTACATCATTCGGTCATTCCTATGGAAACTATACAAACCGATACAAGGGAGAAGTCATCCAAGTTAAAAGAGGCCTCCACAGCATTAGATGACATCCTGGAGTGGAACGACAAGCATTAGAGAAAATGGGCCTCCTAAGAAAAATGTACAACCAAAATAAACTTTATAAGAACCAATAGGATTCAAGATGATGATGTCAACCATGGGGGATGATTCACCATTTTTGGGGTAAAAAGGTAAAAAATTTAAAAAATAATAAAATAATAAAACTACTTTTTCAACTTGTATTTTCAACCTATATCCTAAGTTTTTACTCAAATTTCAAGTGAGAGTACTCGTTGGATGAAAAATTTAATTCCTCATCCAAGGAATACCCATGTTGCATACTTTTGATGGACCCTACTACACGAAAAATGAGAAATACATGAAAGCACATGATTTGAATCACCTTTTTCATGTCTTTCTCATTTTTCATATAGCAGTGTCCATCAAAAGTATGCAACATGGGTATTCCTTGGATGAGGAATCAAATTTTTCATCCAACAAGTGCTCCCACTTGAAATTTGAGTAAACCCATATGGAGATAAGTTGAAAATACGAGTTGAAAAAGTAGTTTTTTCTTTTTTCCCTGTAAAATTTGATGATGTAATGAAACCTTATTTTCTTATTTTCACTATTATTTTATAATTTCCTTAGGAGGGCCATTTTAGACCTCAAAACTCCGCTAATGTCTCCTAAGGCTCCAGAAACTTTTCCAAAGAAAGATTGGATCACCACTCAAAATGACAAAGTGCAATTGCGCATGAGGATTCAATCTGAGGACAAGTTAGCCAAGGATGTAGACAAGGTTATACCTGCTTATAATCACCTCCTCTGCTAGTTAGATTCAATGGTCGAGGTCCATCACACGGCCTCCATTGGAAAATTGGGGGCACCAAAGGGCCGAGAAGAGGTATTGCAGGAGATTTAGACATTTCTCGACCCAATCCGGAAAGCCTCCAACTAAAGTGACTTGCAGGTGACCAAAGAAAGTATCGCACAATACATAGTGGAACCAGTCAGGATATACACTAAATTGGTTATCTTGTCAAACTAGATCAACACCAAGAAGGCCACACTAATTCCTGACGCCCTAGAGTGCATGCATAGAAATGGGGAGGACATGCCTCAACTAGCCCCAATAGCTACGAACTACAAAGCATGGCAGACCTATCTCAAGGAGCATCAACATATTGACACCCCGACCTTGTCAATTACCATATCATTAGCATAAGGTCAATGCATGTAAAGGATAATTTCTTTTAGTTTCACAAGATGGTAGATCAAGGAAAATCAAATTAGAACCCAAGATAAACATGAGGGAGGCTCCTAGGTTGCAAGCAACCCTAGGTCGCAAGGAAGCCCAAGATTCAAGGGGAGACCAAAGTTCACCGGAAACCCAAGAGTCACCCCGACCTATATGTACATCCTCAAGTTATTTTGAAAGGGATTTTGGTTTTTGGACTTTTGAGAGAGACATATTGTTTCATATTGAATGTGTGTGTTTTGATGAATACAAGAAGTGATATTGGATTTCACTATTGAATTCGACGAAGGTCTCCTATGTGGTGATGTTGTGAATATTGTCTCTTCAACTGAATGAATGCTTCTTCAAGTTATGGTGCACTTTCTACTCATGTATTTCCTCGTCTTATGAGTTTCCTTGCAACATGTGGACGATATATGATGTTCTAACCTTAAGATATGTCAATGAATTGCTTTGTTGATATTTGCTTTAAATCATTGTTGGAATTTGCATATGTTGCCATCGTGAACTGTTCCCTATTTGTGAAGTAAAAATCATCATAAGTATGATGTTAGTAAATGTTTTGCTAACAATGCTTTTCTTAGGTTTCATGCTTTGAAATCTGTGTTGCTATTCATGTGTTGTGCTTCACAAGGCATTTGTCAATCACTGACTTGTGTTCTTTCAAAGTCTGTGCGTTCTTCTCTCAATGAGTTCCCTCCTTGTTTGAAACCCATCTCCATTAACTTAATGGCAACTCGGCCTACATACCATATGAGATCCCTAAACCAAATGATGTAGAGTCTAATTGGGATTCTGCACAAGGAAATCCCTACAGTTGGCAATACATTCTAGCCCGTCAACATTACTATAATAAAATAATTTTTTTTTAATTTATTATTAATATCCATAATATCAATTTATTATAAATAAATCATTATTTAAGGAAAATAAAATCTTAAGCAAATGAATAAAAAAAGGAAATTAATATTATGAGTTAAATATTAAATATTAAATTATATTATTAATAAGTAAATAAATAAATAAATGAATGAATAAGAATATTTTTATTATAAATATCAACCAAAAATAAATTATTATATAATAACTAAATATTCATAATATACCATAATAATAATATATATTAAAATATGTAATGATATTAATTATCATATATATTAATGTATATAAATACATTACATAATATATATATATATTTATCTATATATATTGGTGAATAAATAAAACTATGGTATACATTGTTCTAGTAGATAGAACGCTCTTTAATGGGATTGTTTTTTTCCATTCTCCTGTTAGTTGAAGACTTAGACCACTGACATATCGATACTTTTCCTAAACTAAAAACATAGGAAAATGTCGCAAATTGTACAGGCCAGGAAAGGAACCATTCAACGATGGAACCCTAGAATCGAATGATATGAATAAACAACCTTTTTCCTATTATAAATATTAATATTTTTTAATTGACAAAAAAAAAAATCCACTAGAACTCAAGAAAACCATGAGTTTGTGTGTTACGGGATTTCCATGCTATATGGAAACTTCGACGCTGGGTGGATGAATTCATGTGAAACCCTAAATTTGAACTTTGCGATAACAAACAATTGATCGAATATGGAAAATATTGCCAAAATCTAGACTCAAGGATTGGAACATCGATTGGTTAGTCTATCATAGAGTATTTTTCCTATGAATAAAGAAACTTGATCCTCTTCCATCACAATGTGAAAATGATTGTTTAATTGAGGAAAATAGGACCTGAAAATCACACATGCACATTATGTGATAGGTTAAAAAAAACAATACAAACAACTATGATATTATATTTAATGATCGAAATTGAAGATGGATGATTATAAATTGTAATGTTATTCCACTTGCTACCCCTCTCTTCTCTTTGGACATATTCACACACTCGCGCTACACTCTCATATCTTTCTCTCACACACACTATGATCATATTCATTATATAACTGGTTTATATACAATATCATGGTTTGGCTATGATTTATTAAAAGTTGATTAAATCATTCATTTATATAAATATTCAATCTAACTTAAAATCTCTAGATTTATAGCTAAACGAGTATAGATCCATCTAAATCACAGATCTAACATGACTTGAGAAAGATCAAATTTCTTTTGTTGTAGACTCATCTTAGAGTGCAAAAAACAATGTGTATGTTTTTACTGTTTAAATTGCATTTTTGAACATTATAAAGATTACATAACATGTGTATTGAGCCATTTGATATTAATTCATGTTAAAATATTTTATTCATAACTCACATGGATGTTTTACTCTGTAAAATTATATTATTTAAGATATACATCGAAATATTGGATTTATTACTTGAAGAATGAAAGTGAAATATCAACAACTGAGTTAATTGTTTTGTTAATATATTTTTAATTGTTTATTTATATGGTTATTTAATTTTTGTTTTTTTGTTTGGCCTACATGAGCGAAAATGATTTTTATTATTTGTTTGTGTACGTGACATACTTACACATGTCCCTCATACTGGATTGTAGAATGAGCCTCTCGGCTCAATCAGTTGAAATGTTGAATTTCATATTGATGGTAAAAATATCTCTCATTTTATGAGCTAATCCTATCTTCATAAATTAAATTAAATTAAGGAAATTCACTCCCTGTAATAATTTTGTAATAACTTCTATAGCTCTCGTTGACTTTGAAGAGATGCTTTTGCATTATTAGAAAGCACTTGTTATTTTCTCTATCATGTTGTTTTCGACCCTTTCAACTTCAAGGCTATTTTTTTTTTAATTTAATTCCTTTGAATTTCATAATGGATCTTGTACGTAACCCAAGACTTTAGGATAAAATTAGATTTGACAAGTGAATAACATATATGAAAATTGAAAACTTTAATGGGTTGACTTAGAGGAACTTGTCATATGTGGCTTATTGATAATTGTTATGTAGAAAAGTTGGTATGTGTGTAAATGATTTGGATAATGATAAATTAGAAAGTTAAGACTAAAATATTAAAATAGCTCTATTATCCTTCTCGCCCTCTCTTTTCTTGGGGCTGATGGCAACCCAACTTTTTTATTTCCTAAATATGACAACAAAACCCTGTCTAATTAGCTCTTTGTCCTATGCTCTAAATATTGATGAGGTAGAAGTCTTAAAAAAATTTCTAAACTTTGAAATAGTGCCCAAGAACAATCTAGCAGAAGAAATTATATGCATCATAGAAGATGGGATTCCTAATCTTAGGGATGAGGACAAATAACTAATTAGACATGATTGTGTTGTCATATTGAAGAAATAAAAAACTCCTAAAATTAATCTAAGTAGAGGACAACTATTAGCACTCAAAAACCTCAGAAGCAATACAAACATTGTTATTCTAAAGGCTAACAAAGGGGGAGCCACGTTTGTGATGAATAAAGAATATTATATCGCTAAAATGAGGGACCACTTGTACAATAGTGGTAGCTACAAAAAGCTCAAGGACAACCCTATATCCCATTTTATCAAAGAGGTTAAGAAGACTATCAAGGATTCCAATTTGGATGAAAGATTAAAAAAGTGCCTCTTTCCCAGCAGTGACATCACCCCCAAGATTTATGGAGCTCCAAAAATTCACAAGATTAATTCCCCCTTTATACCTATAGTTAACACTATAAGATATCCCACTTATGGTTTAGCTAAATATGTTTCTAGCATTCTAACCTCACTAGTTGGTAAAACAAATTCCTACATCAAGGACTCAAATCATTTCATAGAACTCATTAGATACATTAGACTTGATCTAGAAGAAAATATTTTGAGCTTTGATGTCACACAAATTTACACTAAAATTCCATTAGAAGAAGCTATCCAGGTAGTATATGAGGTAGTATATGAGGTTGCTGACCCTAAAAAATCCAAGCTTGCTAAGGTGTGTCTTCATTCTACATTATTTACCTTCCAAGGAGAATTCTTTGAAAAAACCACTAGGATGGATATGGGATCTCCATTATCCCCCATAGTTTCCAACCTTTTCATGGAGAAGTTTGAAAATAAAGCCTTGGATTCCTATCCTCTTAAGCCCAAATTTTGGGTTAGATTTATTAATTACACAAGTGTATATTGGTCGCATCGAGACTCAGAATTGAACAATTCCTAAACCACCTTAGCAACATTTCAAAGAACATTAAATTTACTACGGAGACTGAGGAAAACAATTTCATTCCATTCCTTGATGTTCTTCTTACAAGGAGTGATGGATCATTGAGGCACAATGTTTATATAAAGAAGGCCCACATAGATAGCTACCTCCATGACGATTCACATCACCATCCAGCCCAAAAGATGAGAGTACTTAACACTCTCTTCACCAGAGAAATAAGAATATTTGAAAAAGAGTACATTGAAAAGGAGATGAAATATTTGAGAAATGTTTTCTTGAACACAAACTACAATAACAAGGACATCTCCAAAGTTATGATGGAATCTCAATCCAGATCCTCAACAAAACCCCCCACCTCAAGCTCGCAAACCCCTAGAGATAAAGCTTATATCCCCTACATCCAATTCATTATAGATAAATTAGCCAAAATTCTCATAAAAAAGGGCATACTAACCTCATTTAAACCCTTGAATACCATACAAGAAAGAATGAGATAAGTTAAGAACAACATGGATCACTCCAAACATAAAGGTGTAACATCAAAAATAATAATATTAATATTAAAAACATTATTAATAGTATTAATTAAGAGACTGCTACAAGCATCTTTGGTCCTGATTAATGCACTTTCTCTATGCCATCGAGGTTCCACTGTTTATTAATGGTTTGTTTCTGCTTTTGTCCCAGCTCATTTGGTTTTATTACTTGTTTTTCTGGGGGTTTTCCTTAGAAGCAGGGTTTTTTTAATTATCCCTCTGATCCCCGTGATCCCTGGGCCCGAACTCACTGCTGACAACTTCAACCTGCCACTGACATTTATCTCTGTGCGTGGTTGGGGGTCCATGTGCTTCTTGTTGTTTATTCAGTGAACCCTGGCTATTTTTACTCCCCATCCCGCGTATATCGGCTCTTATTCTGACCATCCTCGTTCTCTCATTATTGCTCAACCGACCCATTATCCTTCACCAGTTTTCCTTGGAACGAGTCTCTTCTCTGCCCACGTGCACCGACCTGTTGTCCGTGCTCGACAATGAACCAAATAATGTATGAAGAGGAGGTGGAATACTCCTCTAACCCGTTGGAAGGTGTTCAGATATTCACTAGTAGTTTGGATCGGGGTAAGATCCGATTACTGACGTGGAAGCCATGGATTTGGATGAGTCAACAAACCCATCGACTCTGCTGGTGGAACCTCTCCCGATTACTACAGTTGCTTGTGCGGAACCACTACTACAATGGTTAGACTTGCCTTTATTCTCTACCCCCTCTCCATCTGTCTTGCAACAGTGGGAACACCAAGCTCAAGAGCCATCGGACATCCCTCTGAGTACTAGCATTGCTCCGGGACTTGGTATCACGTGAGCTGTGGACCTGGCTTTTGCAGACCTTAATATTTGCAGGGAGGATCACATTTATCATCAGTATACAGTTCCAATGGGTATTTTTCCCATGATGGAATTTGGTTGTTTCGAGGGCATTCCCCTTGCAATGCCAAACTCAAACAAGCCCAAATCATTTGATTTTGATGAACCTGTCGAACTGAGAAGATTTGCTCAAGGCCGAACTTTGAGTCGCGGCAAGAAAAAGCTACAGTGTGCCAAGAACCGAAATTGACACAATATCAGCTTTGGTCAGGGGGTCGGTATGGATGACATTGAACACACCGCGTAGACAGTTCTGGTGGACAGGGTCAGGGGCAGGAGTTATACATTTTCCAGGCTCAAGGTCTGGACTGAGGAAATTTTGGGAAACACATTGGAGAAATTACCTGGTGTTTTGACCATGAATTAGGGCTGGTTCACCCTCATTTTCTCACAACCAGCTATGGTGGATTGGGTCATCTCTAAGTACTGGCACCTTGAAATGAATCATGTTTTGTTAAAGCGCTGGACCCCCTTATTTGACCCGGATAAGGAGAAATCTGGGGCGGGACCGATTTGGGTCCGTCTCCCTAGTCTCTCTCTGCAGTTCTGGAATGAAGACTCACTTCGTATCATTGGGGAGGATCTAGGCATATACCTGGATCACACTCATTCTTACATGGATACAGGTAATATATATGTGGCCCGAGTACTAGTGCACTTGGACACACGAGAGGGGCTCCATGATGGATACAACAATTATTTCAATGACATGGTAAAATATCAGATGCTTGATTATGAAGGGGTTCCCTTCAAATGTCGTCAATGCCATGAGGTTGGGAATCTGTACAAAGAATGTCTACTATGGCTGCATTTCAAACCAAAACACTGGTTCATATGGCCACTCATATGGAACCTATGTGTGTGACTTCTGCATCATATGGTCAATGGCACCCATCCCAACCTGAGCCCGCGGAGGTGCAATGGACTTTCCCGGTCACTCGATCATAGTCTCAAAGCTGTGTGGTTCACTCCCCCCTGGAGGATTCGACGCATATTCCAGGTATCCCTCTTTCTCCTCCTCCTTCTGTTATTTCTGTTATTTCTTATCCCCCCAATTTATCTATTGGCAATGATATTCATTTCAATATTTGTAAGTTGAACCCGCTCTGCTGTCCTGTTGCTTCCGCTCCCCCGACGATCACTCCTACCATTGCACTGACCTCGGTTGAGGCCTCCTCCTCTCGAGATATCACTAACTATAATTTCCTTTCCACTAGCCACTGATACTTCCTCCAATCATCTATCCCCTCAACTATGCCACCCTCCCTCGGCCTTGGCATGGACTCTGGGGGAACGTCTTCCAGATCTAGGGGTAGTCCATCCTCTATGACCAAAGCCATTAAGAAGGCCAGTATGGAAGTGGCTGTCGAGACACAAGCATCCATTTTTCGGGTTCTTAGAGAAAAGAACACCTGGGATATGGTTCCCCCATGATCTGTCTCTCCTATAATTGTAGGGGTTTAACCAGCCTTGATAAAAAAATGTCTCTTAAACGTTTTCTACAACTTATTAGGGTTGATGTACTTTTTTTACAAGAAACCTTGGGTGATGGTTTATCGGTTTCAAAGACCTTATCCACAGTTCTCTGAGATTGGTTCTTTGAGACCATTGATGCTCGCAATCGATCTGGGAGATGTGCCATGGGATTCAACAACAAATCCATCCTTGCACATAACTGGTGGGGTAGGGAGGGTATTATTGGGGCTGATATTATTTCACGGGATACCAATCTCGCAATTACCCTGATCAATGTGTATGGCCCCTGTCAACACCATGAGGCTTTTTGGGATTCCTTGATGAGCATCTCTATCTTGCAGCAGAATAACATCAGTATGGGGGGAGACTTAAATTTCTCAATTGGCCTTTCGAAATATTGGGGTCCATAGGCCATACCAGACTCATTATCGGAGTATTTCACCAAGAAATTAGAGGAGGCAGACTTATTGGACTTGGCCATGCCAAAGAAGACGCCTACCTGGAGAAACCGACGCACTAGGGATGAGGCTCTGGCGCAGAGACTGGACCATTTTTTAATCAAACTTCCTCTGTTAGCTAACTTTGACAAAGCTAGACAATGGATGGGTTCGGGTGGGTCCTCAAATCACTCTCCAATATATCTTGAGATTCTTGCTAGAGAACAGAAACCTCGGGCTCCATTCAAATTCAACACTAGTTGGTTGGAAGAGCCTGAATTCCACTCATTGGTCACCAAATAATGGATGCACTGTGTGCATTTTCCAGAGAAAGAATCTACTAGAATCCTCTATGATAATCTCAACCGTATAAAATCCATCACCATCAGCTAGGCCAGAAGAAAAAGACAACTAGAGGACGAGCAACTTAAAATCACTGAGCAGGAGATTGCACACTTGACTGGATCGGATTATTTGGGATTCCGATATGCGGAAACAAAAGTCCGAATTATTGCTTTGGAATCCTCTAGGGCCATTATTCTAAGGAAGAGGGAGGAGGAATGGCGACTCAAGAGCAGATCCATCTGGTTAAAAGTTGGGGATGAGAACACCAAGTTTTTTCAACAATGTGCAAAAGGCAGAAGGATTATCAACACTATATGGGAATTGACTGACCATAATGGAATAGTGGCCAATAATCATGCACAAATAATAGACATGGGTATTCAACACTTCTCCAAACAATACAGAGCACCGATAAATGCAAATTTTTTGGATATAATGCATATTGCTTGCACCCTTCACAGATTTTTGGAGGAAGAGCATATGAAGGACTTAAATGCTTCTGTCACTTTGGGGGAGATCGAAGGGGTTTTAAAATGGTTTAAGAAGGACAAAATTCCATGTCTCGATGGATGGACCATTGAATTTTATCTGGATTTCTTTAAACTCATTGGCAAAGACCTCCTACAAGCAATTGAAGACAACATAACTATTGGAAGAATTTACGATGGTTTTAACTCCACCTTCATTACTCTGATTCCCAAAGTGGACAATCCCACTACTTTAAATGACTATAGACCGATATCTCTCTGCAACTGCATCTACAAGATCATATCAAAGATCATCGCCAACCGCATCAAGCCCATTCTCTCACAGCACATTGCCAAGGAATAATTTTCCTTTCTCAATTAGAGAAAAATCCACGAAGCTATTGGCACTGCATAAGAGGCATTACATTCCATCAAGACTAAAGGTCTCAACGGAACCATTCTCAAAATTGACCTGGCCAAAGCCTTTGACTGTGCAAACTGGAATTACCGGCACCTCATCCTTATACATATTGGCTTTCCACATGCATTTACTAATTGGATCATGGGATGCATTACAAATGCCACTTTCAACATACTTGTTAATGGAACGACCTCTAATTTGTTTTACGTCAAGAGGGGCCTAAGGCAAGGATGTTCCCTCTCGCCACTACTCTTCCTGCTCATTATGGAGGGACTCTCTTCCCTGTTGACTTGAGCCAAAACTAATGGATCCATTCATGGAATTAAACTAAGTTATTTTATACAACTGACACATTTATTATTTGTTGATGATGTTATTATATTTCTAGATGGCTCTTTCCAGGACAACTCAAATTTTGTCAATATATTTAATGTCTTATGAAAAGGCACTGGAATGGTTCCCAACAACAACAAGTCCACCATCATGATGACTCACTGTTCGGTAAATGAAACCAGACATGCCTTGAGTCTCTTTCAATTTGAACACAAGAATCTAGAAGACAGGTTTAAATACCTTGGGTTCCACCTTAAGCCAAACGATTACCATATAAATGACTGGAACTAGCTGATCACAAAAGTTGAGCACTGGATCAATATTTGGCAGCACTGGTGGCTATCTTGGGCTGGAAGGTTGGTGTTAATAAAATCCGTCCTGGAAGCCATCCTGGTTTATTGGATGTCGCTTGCCTAGCTACCCAAGGGTGTGACCACCAGACTACAACAGATTTGCAGGCAATTTCTTTGGCGAGGAAAGGAACAACACCGTGCTTTTACTTGGATTGCATGGGATCACATCACTAATCCCATGGTGTGGGGTGGTTGGGGATTAAAGGATCTATCTAAATTTGCATCATATTTGGTGGCTAATATGGGTTGGTATCTTATTGATGACCACTGCTTGTGGCAAGAAGTCACCTGCTCGAAATACATCGCACCTCGCACTCCTTTGGAGTGGATTAGGGGCAACATCCTTCCATCTCTGGGGTATTCGATTATATGGAAAGCCATTACAAGATCCATACACCTAATCAAGAAGCGATTAGCATGGCACATTGGATCTAGTACCAAGGTCATAATTGGCGAGGACACTTGGTCGATTTGTGGTCAATATTTCAAACTCCCTTTGGACATCAAGTTGCATTTGGCCTAGTTTGGCATTTTATATCTATCACAGGTTGCTGATCCCATTCGCACCACTTGGGCCTCACAAGCATGGGTATCAGCACATGATCTGAATATACCTGTCGACGGGCAGCCTATCTGGAACAGGTACATTTGAGTGCTCCAGGCCAATAACACTCAACTCAATGACCATGACGATGATCTCCTTTGGGCTCTTTCCCCCAGTGGAAGATACATCCCGAAAATTGGCTACACCTCACTATGTGTGACACAGGAACCTCAAAAAAATCAATAGTGGTGGAAAATTATTTGGAAATTGTAGGCTCCCCCTAAATCTAGATTACTCATGTGGTGTATTCTTTCAAATTGCATCCCTACTGCGGATAATATTTGCAAGCGTGATTTCCATGGACCCTCTAGATGTTGTTTTTGTCTCTCACAGGCCAAGGACATTATGCATCTCTTCCTCGACTGCTTGGTTATTAAACAACACTGGCACACAACATCTTCTGTGCTGATGCTCTAATATTTGGCATGGTCCCTTAATTTGCTCGGCATGGACCAATTGGTGGCAGGTTGCAACTCGATCCAAAGAGAGAAACATCCCTCTCCTCATTGCCTGGAGGATCTGGATTAACAGAAATCAGTTCATATTTATGGACAAGCCAGTCGATTGGGATAGTTCCTGCAGTAGTATTATTTTCATCTATCATCTCATTCCAGACGATGAACAACTAGCTCGTAACATGACTATCATTCCTAAAACAATCGATCACTCCTATCCACAGGCTTATTTTGATGGGGCATCAAACAACTTTGGATGTGGGGGGGGGGGGTGTGTTGTTTTGCACATTTTGGATACACATTAGTTTAATTATAAGGTGGGTCTGGGTCTGGGTACAAATAAGTATCCAGGACTCAATAGCCTTTGGCTCCTACTTCTTTTCTCCCGTGAACAAGGATGCAACATAATTCAGATTTTTGGGGATTCACAACTTATTATAAATTGGTTCAATTTACAGACTCATTGGCATACACACACTATATCTGCATTATTGGATGAGGTTCTCATGTTGAAATCTTTTTTTGACACTATTTCTGTCACTCACATTTACAGGCAGAGGAATCAAGTGGCCGACCAACTTTCAAAGAAGCATCAGAGCTAGAGTGGGGTTGGTGGCACATATTGGAGCACGATGATGCACATGAGCACCAATACTATCATCGTCCCTTCATAGATGATCTTCACGCACTGGACACAGTCATCATATGATTGCAATTTTTCTTTTTTCGCACATTTTTGGCGGCATTACTCATACAATCATATGATGACTATACTTTATATTTACATTTCTGGCTTTATATTATCGGCAAATATTTACATACCATTAGTAGATTAGATGTAAACAATTATCTGATTATCTGACACATATTTGACTCTTCAGCAAATGAACTAATTATTATGAACCTACATACTTTTGATATATTGCCAGATGCAACGTATAATTTTTCTTACCATTAATGAAAAATTACGACTTTTTTTCTAGAAAAAAAATAATATTAATTAATATTATATTAAAAATATTAAAATATAATATAACATTAATTTAAAATAAAAATACATTTAATTAATTTACTATGGTTTATATAATCATTAACATCAACATTAATATTATTAATATTAAAAACATTAATAATAATATTAATTAATAATATTATTAAAAGTATTAATGTCATAAATAAGATTATAACAATATATTAATCATTTAATTGGTTAATCATAAAGTCTGATGCATCTTCTTTTAACGTTTTAGACCTTTCTCCTCATTGTCAACATGTATCGTTTCTTTTCATTATTTTAGATATTGTTGGATTTTATTTACAACCCTCTCTTGCCTCTCTTGTATTTATATTGGCTTTTTTTGTTTTTTGTTTTTCGTTTTTTCTTGTCGGCTTTGGTCTTGACAATGGATCTTGATTTACACTAAAAACGTTGACAATTCGACAATTAAAAATTTCTATTGTAAAAATATTTTCAATCTCTCAACATCAAATTTAGCACCACCGAAATCTTCAAACTCTTGTAAGAACTTCTCTAAGTCTAGTTGACTTTGAAGAGATACTCTTACATTATTATTAGAAAGCGCTTATTATTTTTCCATCATGTCATTTTCGATAATTTCAGCTTTAATGCTAATATTTTTAATTTGATTTCTTTGAATTTTACAAATTTTGATATTTAAATTATTATTTTAATGGAAGCTTTTGCGAGTAGAGTTATTTAAAAATTTGTTTTTCGGATCCATCATGTAAATCATTTAAGTTGTTAATGTGTTTTGAATCAGTTAATGCGGTTCATCTTAAAGACGATTAGATAAAAAGAATTGATCCAATAGGAAGAATAAAAAGGGAGACAATTCTTGCAAGCTATAAGATTAGGTCAAAAGTTAGAGAAAATAATTGGTACGAAAAGAAAAAGGGAAAGAAGAAAAAGATTAGGTCAAGAGAAAATAATTTTTAGTAAATAAATAAAAAATAAAAATATCCTGGGTCAAATTTAAGGTTAATAATATTAAGGGGAACAAAAAGGGAGACAATTCCTACTAGCTCAAATATTAGATCAAAGGCCAGAGAAAATAGTCGTTAAAAAAAATCATTAAATCAAAGATCAGGAAAAATAGTTGCTAGAAAATAAATAAAATAAAATAAAAATATCCTAAATCAAATTTTAAAGTTAATAATATAAAAGGTTAAAAATGCAATAAATACATATGTATACTAAGACAAAGGCATATAAATCAGGTTATTAATGTTGGGATAAAAACAAAAAAGTCAATAATTTGAGGTAATAATATAGGTCAATAATATTAATTACTATAATAAAATAAATAAATATTTTAGAATTTTTAAAATTATTATTAAATATTCGTAATATTAATTTATTATAAATAAATAAATATTAATATATCAATAACCAATATATAGGATTAAAAAAAATCCTAAACAAAGGAATAAAAATAAAGAAAATTAATATTATGATTTAAATATTAAATATTAAGTTATATTATTAATAAATAAATAAATAAGAATATTTGTATTATAAATTTCAACCAAAATCTAAAATATTATATAATATTTTTGAGTTTAAATTTTTGTGATTGTGTTGATGTCAAAAATCATATATGATTAATCTGAAAAATCTTTCTTCTAATTATTATATAATAATTAAATATTCATAATATATATGTGTATAAGTCTTGATGATGAACCATAATAAAGGGTTCAAAATATTGATAACAAAAATCATATGTGATTAATTTGAAAAAAAATTCATCTGATTATAATCACATGCAATGGAACATTGTCGATGCGTTTAGAACCAATTACTCTGGTTCATCATTAGGACTAGGTTGGTTCGAAACACGTCGACAATGTTCATCACATGTGATTATTACCGAAAAATATTTTACAATTTTATATGATGGACCACAGAAGCGTAGATTCTAAAAATATGTATTAAAATAAACAATGTATATATTAAAACATTTTATTATAGAGGGAGAAATTAAAAATAGTCAAATCACCAAAAAAAGAAAGATAAAAATAGTTAAAAAACTAGAAAATGAGGGGGAGACGGGATTCAAGAGGAAGTAAATCCCGAAGAAAGGGTATGAATCGAATTCTTTTTGATCATCCAACCATCATCTTTATTCAAATTGACATAGTGTTTTTCAATCTCAATGGCTTCTCTGAACTTCCTATGATGATAGTGATTTATCTTACCAAGAATATTGAAATCTCCATTGCAAATATGATGTTTGGTTTTCTCAAAATGCCCCGCAAGAGTAGAGGAGTGGGATTTATGATTTTTAATATCGACTATATGTTCTTGAATCATTTGTTTAACGGATCGGTCTATTTCACCAACCAACACGAAAAGCACCACATGAGCACAGAATTAAATAAATGTGTTTCATGTTAGAAGAGTCAACATCATTTTGGACAAAGAACCAGATCTATGATTCTTAATATCAACTATATGTTCTTGAATCATTGCTTAACAAATTGGTCTATCTCAGCAACACGGTGAGCACCACATAAGCACTAAATTAAATATACACATTTCATGTTAGAAGAATCAACATCATTTCGGACCAACCTCAACATACCCCAAATGGTATTTAATGGTTTGAAGGAGACAAAAACTTGAGTATTTCTTAAAATATAAGTAATCTTATCAGTAATACTTAGTAGTACTCTGAATATAAAGAAGTTGAACTTTATGGATATGATCTATAAGTCTCCTTTTTAATCTAGAACTTTAATTAGTTTTTTGAAAAACCATGATACCTCACATTTCTTATAACCATTTTTCACAAAAACATTATGAAAATAAATCGCATAAATATAAAAATCTCATATACTAATTTAATATTTAACATAATTAATATTTTAATAATTACACATTATTATTTATAATAATTTAACATTTATAATCAATTTATGTGTACAACATTTTTATTCTATTTATAATTCGCATTCATATTCTTAATAGCAATTTTCATGTATATATCAAATGATATCGACGTTATTATTGCAGTGACATGTGTATTTTTCAATGACAAAGATATACTTAAAACTTGAAATGCACAATTAAAATGCATCTATACTCATTGGATAAAATGCACCGACCTCAACTATATTATAAATAACAACTCTTAGTAAGATGTCCTTTTTAGAGATCCCATGTCGTTCCTAGTTTTAATATTATAAATTAAGGTATAATTAAAATTAATAGTAATAAAAAATATATTTGAGTGAACCAATTTTTTTAAAGACGTACGGTTGGTACGTATATTTTTCCAATGTCCCATGGGTAAGATGTCCTTTTTAGATACACACTGCATTCCTAGTTTTAATATTATTATTATTTATAAAAGAGTGGAAACTAAGCTATAATTAATATTAATATTAATATTAATTAAAAATATATTTTAAGTAATTTTTTTTTAAAAATTGATATTAGTATATTATAATGGGTTAAAATTCGGTGGTCTAACTCGTTCCACTATGAGTATAAGACTTGATAATAGAATTCAATATTATATTTTAATTTATTTTATAAATTAATTTTAAATAAAATTTAATTTCTATTTTGAGTATTACTAGATTTTATTATGAGGTAAGAATTTTAAAAGCTTTGAGTGGTTGTTAGAGTCACTTGAGTTTGTTGAGTTTGTTAGAGTGGGGATTAAGTTTTTTAATAAGATATTGATAAATATAGATAAGTGTATGGTTTTCCAACATATTAACATATTGATAAGTAATTTAAATTCTTATTTTTCTTTGAGATGGACAATGAGGATTTGAAGTTTTATTATTTTATTGATTTACATGTTGAATATAAAAATTGAATTTTCATAATTTGACCACGTGATTGTTTTGTTCAAATGAGAATGGTTGGCATGCTAGATGCCCTTCAAACACCATTTTGATAGCTTAGGCCATTAAATTAAAAGTGACATTGACCCAACTCTCACCACAATAAATTACACTTTGAAATTCTACAAAATTTCTCTCCACTTGATAGTGCTTGAAGTGCTGACAAACCATATTGAATTTTACCCATTAGTTTAGGGAGATGATGGGGAAAAGAGGATGATCCAATTGGAAACCCTATCATTCCAACATTTAAGGAATCCATTTCACGAAATAAGATAGATTCAAGAGGGGTTTACAACAAGATATCCTATATGAAGGAAGTTTCAGATGGCTATTTTAGAGCTTGAGTAGACAGAGTGGATGTAACAAAAGAGAGGAGTATTTCTTTGTCTCTAATAAAAAATGAAATGGTAGGATATTTTGGAAAGGGGTAGGTTTTAAGACTACCTTCCACCACATTCATAAAGGGGAGGGGAGTATGAGAGAAACTTGAATGCCTTTCCCATCACCTTGAATAGATGTGAAAAGTGATGAAGATGGAAATGAACATCACCCCTCCTTAAGCTCAAAATGTTTAATGGTTGTAACATTTTGGAATGAAAATTTGGAAGTCCCTTCCCTGCCTCATTTTTTCAATATGACATGATTAAGGGATTCTCCTTGATTTTTCAACTTGTTTACATTACAGTTGCTTTCTTAACATACATGATAGAAACAAGTGTTTTTGAATTGTTAAATTAGATATTTTGTTTGGAGATAGAGTCCTTCTAATAATGGAGCAATATTCTTTTCCTTTTTTATTGTAGAGCATTGAGGACTAGAAATGAATCTTCAATAATTATTATGGTAATTCATGGTGAGGTTAGAAAGTATTTTTAATGCTTGAAATTTTACCAAACTTCAACATATTTTTTTATGGTAACACCAAGGTCCCATGCATATTGTATCACTTTCTCCATCCAATGCATCAATCACCCTATGCATCATCCTAAGGGACAAACAAATTATTGAAGAAAATAATGCTAAATTAAAGTTATTAAATTTTGTTTGGTAAAATAGCTAACTTATACTATTGAAAATTATATGTTTAGGGGATAAAGAATATATCTAAATTTGGTGAAAATTTGTCATATGTTTTTTCTTTATTTACTTTTCAGTTATTAATGATAAACATTAAAATCATTTTTATAAAACCAAGGACAACAAAAGAAATAGAATAAATACCAAGCAATAATCATGGACAATAAATTTTTACTCTAGAAACCATTTATTGGAAAAACCAACTACAAAGATATATCTTCCCTTAACCTTGGTCAATTTGACCAAGTAGTCAAAGAACAAGGCCAGTGACAACTATTTGAGGAATTTTACAATGGGGAACACCTATCATATAATTAAGCACCATAACATCAAATACCATTGGAAAATATCATGGGTTACCCAATACCATGGACCCATAAAATATGTACAGTAAACCCATCATTGACCAAATCAAAGTTATCTTAAGTATTCTTTGATTGAATCAATGTTAACCCAATATTTCCCCTTTTAAAATTTACTTGAAATAACCTCCTATCCCCCTCAAATGTTATTGAATCTATTTAATAACATATAGCCATAGGAATACAACATGCTCCCCTTAATTCTATCACTTGGGTATACATATCTACTTTACACCAATGAACCAATAATTATAGGGGTGGCCATGCCTAAATATGTCTTACAATAGTATTATCATTCACTTACAACTCCAAAATGAATTCTTACAGTTTCACGCTTGAATATGTGATGCTTGAAGCATTTATTAGTTTCATTATCTAAATTGCTACTACTCCAAATACAATTACATATTCACCAAGTTTATTTCCATAGTTGACAAAACCATCTCAAGCTATAACACAACTCATAGAGGTGTCATTCCTCACACATGGAGTTAGAAGGAAATCACATAAGCATACAACTCTAACAATTGGAGTATTAGCTATACTCTAATAGCAAGGCACCACAAACTAACCATGTTATTACAAATGAGATGTGTGCATATATAATACATGACCTTTAAGTACTATATATGTTTCTAATTTTTCCATGTAACATGAAATCCTATTTTCATGTCTCTGTTACATATATTAGGTTTTCAACTAGGTTTCATAGTGGAAAAAAGTGAATATCATGGGCATGCCTTTGAGGTGCCTTATAATTACCTTTCTAATTGTTTACAAAGACAACCAAAAGTCTGTGAATTTAATTTTCAACTCGAGACTCACATGGAACTTGCAAGTTACCATGCACTATATATGCATATCACACTTTCTACTTTCATTAGTTTGTTTTTTAGTTATAGCATCAATGATGACTTTTGCAAATGGAGTATAGGAAGTTCACTAGCTTGACAAGGTTATACAAACTTAGAAGTGACTAAAGCTACTTGCAAGAAAGTAATCACACTTGTCGGAAAGTAAACACACTTGTAGAAAAATAAGAACACTTGCAGTAAAGAAAACACACTCATAAGAAAATAAACACACTTGCAAAAAGAGATGGGTTGTTTGTGCATTTTTCAACCATTCGCAAAAAAGGAAACACATATGTTGGAAACAAAAGCAACACACTTGCAGAATTGAAATAGTACACTTCTACTGAGTGGGCTTGGGAGGTTTATCGTTGTAACCCCCAATGTAGGTAGAACAAGTCACATAGGAAGAAATGAATGGAATAACTAATTCTTGCCAAGGTGATCCCTATTTTTACTGAGACCAAAAAATGTAATGATTGCATTGAGCGCAGTTGTTAAACAATGTAAATTAATGCAAACCAATCTAAAATGAAAGCATGTCAAATTAGAAATAAACATGAATAATGAATTACATAAATAAATTCATAAATTAATAAAGAAAAATATGCTCGAATAATTAATTGCATAAATAGACAAAATCACACAATCTGAAATTAATTACAGAAGTAAATAAAATAAATTCTAAGTGAATATATAATTGAGCAGTTAAATTACACAATAAGAAAATAAAAATATATAAATTATACAACATTGTTCCATTGGAATGGATCCTACCTCCATAGAATAAAGTGCTAATAACACTTGTACATTGATAGTATGAATTAATTTAATTAATTAATCTAATTAAAAGAAATTGATATTTCATAAATATGCAACAACAACAAAAAAAAAAATCATACCATAAACTTTGGAAATTATAAACTACAATTAAAATTAAATCTTAATAATTAATTATTGCATTAGGATTTGGACATTGCTCTAAGATTCCTCCACATGGAATAAAAGAGGAACTCATTTTATACACAAATTTTGTTTAACAATAAAGAGACAACTAATAAATGAGATCCACAAGTTTATCATAACTAATAAATGAGATCCACAAGTTTATCATATGGTTTGCTAACAATTAGCAAACAATAAATATGTCTCCACAAGTTTCTTATGCAGTTTGATAGTAATTAGTGTACCATAAATGACTCATACATAATTATAAGACAAATATTAACAAATCAACAATCATGTTTGATATTAATCCAAATTGAAATAATGGAACAACAACTATATAATATCATCAACTAAAATTTCCAATGAGATCAAGGTTTCACTGGCTCAGGTAACGATGTTGACTCGTAGTTCTAAGAGTTGTAGCAGTTGTTAGGGTCCTATAATAATAGGGTTCATAATTTTTTAATTGAATTTGATTAGTCTTGTAAATATGTACATACCTTGCTTTCTGCAAGTTGTTTTCCCATATTAGAAAATAAAAAATGAAAAGAGGGTAAAATTCCTAAAAGAAAAATCAAAGGACTTAAAAAGAAAAATATCAAAAAGAATAAAAAATGGACCCCAAACACAAAAAAGAGATAAGAATAAGACATGAAAGTGATGCAAGTCAAAATGCCACTACTAGTTACTTTTAATGCAAATAATGATTATATGCAGCTTGTTCAAAATGCCATAATCAATGGTGAGTTATATAGTTTAATCTTAACTTTTTCATACTTTAAATTTCATGTTTTAGATAGAGAATAAAGGTTTTGTCAAAAAGTTTGAAATTGACAAATCAGTAGATAGTTAGAGAATAAATGAGGAGCTCAACTTTTTAATCTGATCCCTCGGATGAAATAAGGTTAGAATTAGATAGTTTCCTTCTTTAAAAGAAAAATGTATTAGGGTTTGCAAGCTAAAATGCACCCATGCAAATAAAGGAAAAAAATGGCACAATAAATGATGGGTAGGTAGAAGCAGTTACACAAAGCATGTATAAATATCATCTGGAAAAATACTAATTTCCCTCCCCACGATGTGTTCTAGTACTAAAATCCTTCAGTTATAAAGGCTCAGAGCATTTCTCTGAATTTTTTTGGGACCGGACCCAAGGCTTAGTAACTGATTGGCACTCAGTATTGGATTCCCTTCATTAAAATCCTTTTCCCCTCATAAAAACCCTTTTCCTCAACATCACCCCTTTTCCTAAGTTAAAAAACCTTTTTTGCTAAGGAAAAGTAAAAACCCCTTTAAATAATTTCCAAATGCATTATCCTAAGTATTAAGTATGAAATGTTTAAAAATGGGGCCACCACTATGAAAATCACGCCCAAATACTTGACTTACACTTTACTTAGTGCATTTGTGTATTTTCGCTTATTCATTTCATATTAACACTAACCTCATGTATTAATTCCATTATAAACCTTCCCCTCGTATTTATATTAATTGATTTATATAAATATCCCAACCCACATTTTTATGTTATCCTATGGTTTGATTACTCCACGTGACATATTTCCTGCCCCCCATAGGTTTAAACTATATCTTTTCATTAACCTGCCCAAGGTTTACTTTACACCTATATATAGCCTATTTGTCATGTAAAGCACCTATTTCGCCTATCCCTTTATACATTGAGACTTTATGTTAAAACTATGTTTTAACATATAAATCAAAACCTGCCACATATTAAACTTCCTGGGCCCCACGCCTCATTACCTCGCAACTCCACTGATCAATCATGACCATTCGCATCCACCTAACAGATCCAACGGCCAATGACCCATATCACAAATTCAATGGCGCAGTTGTTAATCAAATTTAGATTTGTGATATGAGCGGTTTTGCCTCGCTCTCTCCCTTCCACGCGTCATAAATTTATTGGATCACATCCATTTGCAAAATACCATTTACCACCTTTTATCGTTACGATAACCTCTTAGCGGTAAATAAACCTCCCTGCACCAAACTGCTTCCCATTTTAATTGATTGGCATTTAATGTAAACATTGTTTCAATCAAATCTCTATAAAACAACAGAACAAATGCATTTAAACCTTTTCTGTTGTGTTTTCTGCTCACAAACTACTTTCGACTGAAGAAAAGACATTGTCGCCCTATTTTCATGTAAAAAACAACCTAATTCAGTGAGAATTTAGTGCTACAACCACTCAGAGCCTCCATATTACATCCAAAAGAATTCAACAAGCTTTTGAAAGCTTCCAGACTCCCAGAAAACCCTTTTCCGAGTCAATGCCTAAAAATACAGGTATGTTTCGAGAAAAATACCCATCCTTCATCTGAAAAGAAGCATACTCGTGAATTTAAACTTTCTTGAAGCTTGTTTGCCTAAAGAAATACCCTTGTTTCCTTATAAATTCATAGTTGCTGCAAAAACCCTAAGAAATTCATAGTTTCTAAAGATTGTAACCTGTTTTTTAAGCAAATTGAAGAGATTTATCCATTTACAGACCTTTAGAAACCCTTTGAATGATTCAAACTCTGTTACAAATGCTCAAAAGCCCTTTATGAATGAATTTGACTGTTTTAGAGTTGTTTTTTCAAATAAGTCCGCAGTAAAACCCTTGTTAAGTCCTTCCTGAGTCTGTAAAATGTTTACATATTGATTTTGGAGCAGAATTGATAGTTTGAGGCAGAGAAACCATAATTTTACCTGTAAAAATCCAAAAGAAACCTTTGTCATACCAAAATACCTTCTGTAAACAGTCTAATCTTACAGAAGCGTATTAAAAACCTAAAAATAGATTTTTCAAAACCTAGAAAGGTTAAATTGTGAAAAACAAACTCATAAATGGCCTCTAAAAGCACCATTGTTATCAATCCACTACAACCTTATGTTGTAGATGTTGAGCATACCCATTTAACTGATATAGAATATAAAATCACTGATCCAGTAACTGAATTCAATCTTCTTGAGCTCCACTGCTGGAGCCAAGAAAAATATTTGGATCAGGTAGATGAAGTGCAAAATTGGGAGTCTAATTTGCCCAAATATGTAGTTCCACATACCCATCAGTGCCTTGAGGTCATCAGACTGTGTCAAGCTCACTATACCCCAGATCAAATAGCATTTTTTAATGCTAAGAAAGAAGTATTATTTACTATCAATGTTGAATCCATAAACCAAATGCTTCATTTACAACCAGAGCCAAATGCAGTCCCTTTGTCTATAGAAGCTCTTACAAAGTTTTATCTGGAGTTAGAATTTCCTAAAAGATTTTAGATCTTTCAAACATTCATGCCCTCATATGTTGAAATCCCCAAGCTAAATCCTCCATATTCATCCTCCAAATTCCCAGAAGGATCAAGATATGTTATTTCAATGTTGTATTTTATCCTTGGTTACTTCACTGATGAACACAATAATGAATCTATACTTGGTTTTTTGTTTATCTTTGTGCCTGGTCAGCCTCATGCAGTCATTTATAACTTTGTTGAGTATATAGCTGATAGTATTCATGATCAACTTGTAAAACTTCCTAATGAAGGCGTTTTCAGATATACCTCATTCCTATTCCATATGTTTCTCTACTTCCAGTCAGATAAGTTTGCAATAAATCTTCAAAAGTTTGGTATAAAAGGAAATCCACTGTCAGTTATTTTCTGGACTTCCTTAATCAGAAAGGAGTCAACTGAGTTCACTTATGCAGATTTGACAGACTATTTCATTCACCCATTAATAAATATGCTTACAAACAGTGTGCAACCTAGGATAAGTGATGAGATTAAGAAGGTTTTGTAGTTATCAGAGTAGAGCAAGACAGGTGATTGGTATTTATACCAAAACCACACTGAGGTTAGAGTTTATGGGTCAAAACTCTTGCCCTATAAATTACCAAAGTATCTACCATTGAGATTGTTTGCCCTAGAATATATAAGACATATTCTAAACTCAGGATCTATAAACTTTTTGGCTGCTAAAAAGAAAACTCAATTCAAATTGAAAAACCAAGTGGGTCCTTTCATATGCAATAGCAAAGAAGCAGGTGCAGAGGCAACAAAACAGTTGCTAGAGTATAAGTTTGATGAAATTTTCCTATGGAACTATGATCCTTATGGAATAATCAGTAAGATGAGGGTGAAATGTAAATTAACCCCTTATATCCATGACAAGAAGCCTAACATTGAAAATGTTTCTAACCAAACAGAGTGGTTATAAAATACATTGATTGAATCTGTCAAGCAGAGTGATACTAGTCACATTTAGCAAACATCAAATCAAGAAGACAGAGATACAAAAAGGAAAAGGGAAGAAGGCTCATATACTGCTGAAACTACCACAGAAACCAAGTTTAAGCTAAGGTACACCAAGAAAATAAAGACAAATACAACAAACAAAGAAAAGGAAACAATTGAGGTTTTAGATGAAGAAAATCCAAAGAAAGACATTTTAACTACTACAGTGATTGAAAATGAGCAACAACCTACTACTTACAACACCAAAATGATTTAGAAACAACAAAGTATGGAAGCATTTTTATCACAGCAGGCAGAGGATAAAGACATGGATATCAAAGAAAAATATAAACAGGTCAAGGCCAAAAATGAAGAGATAAAAAATGAAATATATTCACAATACTTGAAGCAGACTCCAGGGATTCAAGATAGGCTGCTTTCAGCCTTTGATTATACAAATAAGAAATTGATAATGTCATTGCTTCAACCTACAGTACCAACACCTAAAACAACAACAAATTATAAGAAGGTTTACTTTGAAGTACCAATCCAAGGCATTCATCCCTTGGACCAGATTGAATTCAACAAGAAAAGCTCAGAAATGTTATATTCTACCATGACCACAAAAGCAATGACTGCCCAAAAGCTCTAGAAAACTTTGAAAAATATAAGAGATCAACTAAAGGTTGAAAAAGCTTCTTCACATGCTAAAGACACGAGAATCAAGTTCTTAGAGGAATTGGTGACTGAAGTAGGGTATGACCCTTTTATTGTGAAAACTGCATAAGAATTGGTAAAGAAGAAAAATGTTGATATTGTAGTACTCAGAAAGAAATTTAAATTACCTCCTACAGATCATCCACAGGCTAAGGATATTGTACAGGAGGCAAACCAAAAGGATGAGATGATGAGTCTCATATTACAAACGACAACACAAATAAAGGAGATGGAGATTGAGATGGACAAGCTATTCCAAGAAAAAGAAGTTGCAAAGACACAAAATGTCCCTCCCACTGTTATTCCTATGGTGACAACAGTAGTGCCTCCAACTCTAGTAGAAGAGTTAGCTCCTAAGGTCCTATTGGCCACAGCAGTGCCAGTCACTTCTTCCACTACTTCTGCCACTCAATCTTCCACTTCAACAGTTCAAAAGTTAGATGAGGCCAAAAAACTCATTAAATCCATGGAATACATGTCAATACAGAATAATGAGCTAAACATATTGAAAGAGAAAATCAAGAACCTTGAAGATGCCAAGAAATTAGCACAGATAAGTGCTCAAACAAAAGAACAAAAGGCTAAAAGGTTAAGTGAACAATTAAAAAAGGTAGAAACAAAGTTGACCTTGAAAGAGCCCATGGAATACATAAAAAATCAACTATGGTCCAAAATCATTGAGTCAATCAATGATACTTGGCCATCAATTCAAGTGATATATGAACAGAAAGACTTGCTAAAGGCATCTAAAGAATAAATATTGAAGACTAAAGATGAATTAGGCACCAAGCCTGAAGAAGAATTGGAAATCATCAAGTTTCTCAATACTAAAAACAAGCAAGAATTGGATGAAATAGGAATAACTGACATGACAGAAACAATTCTTGAGGTAAGAAAAGCACTCTCAAAGAAAAACTTGATGAAACAATTGGAAGAAAAGTGTCAAAATATGGACATGGCTATCAGTAGATTCATGGTTAAGTTCCTTAAGACAAAAAGGTCTTCCAAATATTATTGTTATCAATGATAAACTGATGAAACAAGAAGATTACAATAAAAAGATAAGGAAATTTGCCAAAGATAAGGTGAATAAATCAGATTGGCAAGAAGTTCCAACAGGTAAAGTGTTGCATAAAAGCATTGAAAACTTGTTTTATTTACAACATGAGATAAAACACCTTTTTGTGGTCAAGCCAACTTTTGCAAGGTACACTGAAGCAGATGAGAATTTCAGGAAACTCACAAAGATTAAATTACCAGAGGCAGAGTTTTGGCAGAAGCTCACAGATTTTCTATAAAAGACAGTTCGCAGTGAAAAAGGATGAAAAACTGAGTGTTGTTTTTTACACAGTAAAAATCGATTTTTAGCAGTAAAGAAGTCAAAATCAACATGGTTAAAGTGTATCAAGATAAAGAGTATCAGTTGTTAAAGAGTATCATGTGAAAGATAAAGTTTTAAAATAGATTAAAGATCAATTGCCAGCGTGAGGGACACCTGTACTAGCCAGCTGCACCTAATTCCAAGCAACATTACTATTTAATTTGAATAAATAGGACAACTTGCAATTTGTTAAGCAGTTGTCACTATCTTTCTGTAATAAGATATTTTATTTTCCAAAAAACATTTCTAGGACTATTCTAGGATATTTTGTATTACTTTTTTTAATAAATACTTCATCATTTGAAGTATTAGTGTGGATTAATTGCTGAACATTTCTATAGTTGGAACATTCTGAACCTAAGGGTTTTTGTAATCAAGCTCGAGTCAGAAGACTGGATTTCAAGGAATAAATCATCATATTACTGGTTTCATGTGTTGGGCCACTGAAGTGAAGTATTTTCTACTGTTATCTGTAAATTTTCTTATGTTTTTCATCCATTCATAAATGTGTTCTAAATTTTAATGTGAAATCAAGAATTGTTATATCAGAATTTGTTAAAAGCACTTTGTTATTGACTGGTTTTCATTTAAATGTTTTATGCTGATATCCAGACTAGGGAACCCTTAATTGCTCCCTAATTTCGATTGACCCCGATCTTTTCACTCCTTATTTGGATCAAAGAATTCTTAATTGCTCTTTATCCCGATTAAAGCCACTTCACCAATCAGCCTTTGAAGATTTTTAGTGACTCTGCTATCTTGCCCTGTGAAAATTTGACTTTATACCTTGATCCTGATCTTTCTGCTTGACACATTGACTCCATCTGCCCAATAGATTACAGATTCACAACTATCCATATCATTAAGTGATTTTCCCACCAAAACAAATCAAAACTCCAAAACCAATTTGCCTTATATAACTAGCCTAAAATCAAACATAAAAACAAAGTTAAATCTTATAGATAGAGCCCTCTCTGAGCCTTAGGAAGGCTAGATCCTAAAGCTTAAAAGTAGGTTTGTGGTTACCTCTAATATTATTTAAACTATAAATAAAAAATCTCACAACTTTGGGAATTATTAGAGTGATAACATACTGGCGACCCCACTGGGGGAACTAACCAATCCTTAGTTTTAAATAGATCTTAAAGGAAATCCTTTCATTATCTTTTCACCTTAAGAATGTTTTTAAAGTTGTGAGTATATTTTCATAAAAAATTGAAATTCTGGGTTCCAGAAGAGTCTAATATACCCGGTCAAATCCATATCCACAACCTGTTGTCATAGTAGATAATTCTGACAGAATTGGAAAAAAGAATAAAAAAGTAAAGTCTTTAGGTAATAAAGTTTCCTTAGTTAGAGAAAATTCCCTTCCAAAACAGTTATCAAGTATACAAGACATATAATTTGATTTAAACTTTGAACATTCCTTATTCAGAAATAAATCAGAATGTGACTTAAATAGTATTGTTATAGATCTTGATTTTAGTTCATTTCTTGAAGCTAAGAAGGGAATTGTTTCAGTAGATTCTGAATCAAAGATTTTTCAGGTTTATGATAAATTTGATGCAATAAATGCTACTATACTTAAGGAAATAAATGAAGCTATTTTTCAACATTCAGTTGAATTAAGTGCTTTATCAGCTTATACCCCTAAGCCCTCTACCACTCATTTAGATACCAGCCTTTTAGAATCTCAAGGTTCATCTCTATTTACCACCACATCATCCATTATCTCCACCACACTTAATTCCACAGATCCATTTATTCCTAAGCAACCATTTTAACCTAGAGTATTATTCCCATCGTCCACCACCTCTACTCCATCCACTAGTTCTTCTTCTGCATTTTTCAATACATCATTCTCATTCCTAAGCACCTCTTCATATTTCCCAATATCATCCTTTGGGTTCTCAACCACATTTTACAATACATCTTCTTATATCCCAATCTCATCCAAAAGTTCTTTAACTACATCTACTTCTAGTTCTTCTCCAAGTACTTCCAACTTACCTCCTAGCCAAGCTATAATTCAATCCATGGCTGCTAGATATGCTCCCTTGGTCCTTCCAGCCTAGTTACATGACATGCCCTAGGACTATGAAAGAAAAATACCTCAATTTGATGCAACCAATCAATACACTGCCCAACAGCATGTTAATAAGATGACAAACTATTTTGAACTTCATGAAATATATGAGTCTGATGTCCAAATGAGACTTTTTTCTCAAACATTAACTGTGGAGGTGAAAAAATGGTTTAAAGGTTTATATTCTGGTAGTATTGTTGATTTAACAGTATTTCGTATTAATTAATAAATGGGAAAAGAAGAAAAATCCACTACAAATCTTATCTGAATTTGAAAGCATCAAAAGAGCACCTAATGAAACAGTTCAAGATTATTGTACTAGATACAACAACATCTATAGTTCAATTCCTGCTAATCTTAAGCCTCCTCCAGATTCTGTTCTTCTCAAATTATCTGATGGATTTGATACATACATAGCCTATCAATTGACAGAGAGGAATCCTGAAACTTTAGAGCAGATGCAAAGTAATGTTGTTAGTGTAGAGGCAAATTTGCTGGCTAGAAAAGCTAGATTAAGGAATGAAAGAAGAGTAACAATAAAAAAAGAAACATCTAGTTTAGATTTAAAAATAGATCAATTAGCAAAAACAGTAGAGAGAATGATGGATAGGTTAGATAATATGGAAAGGAAGCCACAATGGGATAACCAACAACAAATTAGAAATCCTAATTTCAGGAAAAACACCAATACTGGAAAATCTAGAGAATCAGCACTTGACCAAACAATAAGACCACATTTCCAAGAGAACTATGTTGAAAGTTCTCATCAAAATGATGATGATGAAGACACCATAAATCTAATGGGTATTAATGATGATAACACCATATTTCTTACACAAGAAGACTAGGAGTTATATGATTTACAACAACTACAATTAGATTCTGGTGAATCATTTGATTACAAACAAGGTTATGAGTTTGTTATCAATGAAGTACATAGGAAATATAACCTTAGGAGCAAGAAAAACATAGATCCTTCTACTAAGAAATATGTCCAAACACAAACAAAGAAAACAATAGAGGCTCCCATCACTAAAGTTTTGCAAATTCTCCCTAGGGAAAACAAGAAAAACTCTAATTCATCTCAGAAAATTTCAAACCCTAAAATTTCACCTAGTCCCAAAATTGTTGACATCACAGATGATGTTGTCCAAACATCAGTAGATTCACAAAAATATGATGCTGTAAAGACAACTAATTCTGCTAAAACATAAATTTTAGACTCCAAGACACCTACTGATGACCCAAAATCAGTTGATCCAAAAGCTTCCACTGCTAAAACAACTTCTGAAAATTCAAAATCTTCAAAAACATCTACTGCTTCTCAAACTATTCCTGAAAAGAAAACTAAAAGCATTAAGACAATAGAAACATAAACTGAAAATGAGAAAACAACTGTAGAAAAAGAAGATAAACCTACTCAAACTACAGTTACAAAAGAAGAGATAATTCAACTAGGGAAATCATAAGCTCCATTTAATATCCAAGCTGAAATTTCCAAATTAAAAATACCAATTCCTTTGAAAGAATTGGTAAAACATGATTTGTACAAAGAAACTATCACTAAAACTTTAAACATGAATGATGGAGAAGATTCAGTAAATGTAAGTGATGATCAACCAGAGTTAATTTTTGGTCCTGATGTTAATGAAAAACACCAAGATGGAGTAGTTCCATTGTTTTATATTATCTTAACTGTTCATGATCAAATATTTCATAATGCAATGTTAGATTCAGGGGCTTCACATAATTTAATGCCAAAAGAAATAATGGAAACCCTGAATTTAGATTTCACTAGGCCTTACAAAGATCTCTTTTCATTTGATTCCAGCAAAGTCAAATGTTTAGGTTTGATTAAAGATTTGTGTGTCACATTAGTTCAATATCTCGTAAAAGCATACTCATGGACATTGTAGTAGCTGACATCCCTCCCAAGTATGGAATGCTCTTATCTCGCTCATGGGGAGAAAAATTACAGGGATCTCTACAACTTGATATGTCATATGCAACAATATCTCTTTCTGGCCAACCAAAGAAACTTTATAGAGAAACATTGATGAAATATATGGCGAGTAGTGTAGAAAGACCAAGAAATTACCCTATTTACTCTCCACCTACTGACATGGATTCATTCATTTTATGCAACTCTGAAACTGATATTGAAATCAAAACTTAACTAAAAGATTAAAAAAAAAAGCACCAGACAGTGAAAACATCTTTCATGAATCATTTTGGCACCTAGATTTTGATGGATCAGTCAATAAATTAGGAGCAGGAGCAGGATTTTGGATAACCAAAATGGAAAACAATCATGCAAAAGGTCATGCTTTCAGAGTAAATTTTAAATGTACAAACAACATGGCTGAATATGAAGCTCTTATTTTAGGACTGTAGATTGTTAGGAATTTAGGAGGTAAAAGAATGTCAATTATGGGAGACTTAGAGTTAATTGTGAAACAAATAACTGGAGAATATTCTGTTTATAATCCAAGATTAAGCCAATATAGAGACACTATTTTAGATTTAATTAAGGAACTGTTAGAATGTGATTTTTCTGCAATACCAAGAAAACAGAACATACAGGCTCATTGCTTAGCAGCTTTTGCTAGTACTTGTAATCTTTCTTTTCAACCTAATCATACATACACTGCAGAAGTCAAACAAAGACCTATAATTCCTGATAATCATAAATATTGGAAAAATTTCTCACAGCATGAACAGATTTATCTTTTCATGAACAATGAAGGAGAATTTCAGGGTTGTAATATAAACATAGACTGTACAGTAGATCAGAACTTAGATAGTGAGATTGAATTGAATAATATAGATGTAAATAACGTATATTTTTCTAAACCTAATAAATTTAGTCAATTAGACATAGATAATTTAGGAAAAGTAGAAATTGAAGAGTTAGAAGATGATGAATCTGATATTTTGAACCTCAAAGACAATTTTTTACCAAAAGGCTTAACCCCTTTAGAAGATCTATTTGACTGTAATGATGTTGCAAGAAAACCTAAGATGGAGCCATTAAGATCTGATATTGAGGAATGTAATATTGGTATAGAGTTAAAACCTAAGATGATTACAATTTCAAAAGCTTTACCTCAGGAAGAAAAAGAAAAATACATAGCTCTTTTTAAGGAATTTCAGGATGTTTTTTCCTGGAGTCATGAGGACTTAAAATCCTATGATATTAGCATAATACAACATAAAATACCTATTTAGAAGACCAAAAAACTTTTAAACAATATTTAAAAAGGATCAATCATGTTTTGATGCCTTTAATTGAGAAAGAGGTAAAAATAATGTATGATGCCCAAATAATCTAGTTCCCACTAGGAAAAAGACAGGAGAAATTAAAATTTTATGTTGATTTTAGAAATCTAAATAAGGTGTCCTTAAAAGACAACTACCATTTACCAAAGATGGATCACATTTTATAGAGGGTGGTTGGTTCTTCCATAATTTCATTGTTAGATGGATTCTCTAGGTACAACCATATTCTAGTCCAACCAGAAGACCAAGCCAAAACTACTTTTACTACTCCATGGGGCACTTTTGTGTATGTAAAAATATTTTTTGGGTTAATGAATGCAGGAGCCACTTTTCAAAGAGCTATGGATATAGCCTTTGAAAAGGAGTTCATGAATGCCTAGTGATTTATTTAGATGACATTATTGTATTTTCAAACACTGATAATGAACATTTGGATCATCTCAGGCAAGTCTTTCTTAAATGCAGGAAATTTGGCATCTCTCTAAACCTTAAGAATACTTTATTTGGATTGGAAGAAGGTAAATTACTAGGACATATTATATCTAAAGAGGGAATTAGGATAGACCCAGCAAGAATTGAGGCGATTCTAAACATTAGTCCTCTTAGGAACATTAAAGAATTACAAGATTTTCTAGGTAAAATTAACTTCCTTAGCAGATTCATCTAAAATATAGCTGAAATCATTAGAGAACTTAACAATATGCTGAAAAAAGACTCAGTACTTAAATGGACTATTGATGCCAAGCAATCTTTTGAATCTATTAAACAAGCCTTAACAAAAGCACTAGTCCTTATAAGTCCTGACTTTAAAAAGGATTTCATTATTTTCTCTTTCGGCTCAAAATACACTATTGCTGCAGTTTTATTGTAGAAAAATGACCAGGGCTATGAACAGCCTATTGATTTCTTTAGAAAATCACTCAGAGATGTCACTTTAAAGTATAATATAATGGAAAAACAGCCCCTAGCTTTAGTAAAGGCCATTAAAGACTATATAGTGTATATTATTTATTCACATATCATTGCTTATGTTCCAAATGCAGTTGTAAAGGACATTCTAACACAGAATGGTCCGGATGGTAAAAGAGGCAAGTGGATTGCTACAATTTTGGAATATGACATAGAAATCAAACCCACAAAACTCATAAAAGGTCAAGGTTTAGCCAAACTCATGGCTGAATCAAATTGAAATTATTTAGCTATTAATTTTAATGCCCAAATAGATGATCAGGAAAAGATGGTGACTCCAGAGATCAGCGAAGCCATTTTAGACTCACCATGGTATGCAGATATTGTATTTGTGTTACTAAATTTACAAGCTCCTCCTGGATTATCAAGAATAAAAACCAAATTTTTAAAATTAAAGGCAGTAAGATTTTGTATCATAGACACTGTACTCTTTTGGAAAGATCATGGTGGAATTTTATTGAATTGTTTGCTTAAAGAAGAAGCTGACAAATTTTTAGAATAATTTCATGTAGGTGACTGTGGAGGACATCTCTACTAGAAGACTACTGCAAACAAAATCTTGAGAGCTAGTTTTTACTGGCCTACTTTGTTTTTAGATGTAAAAAATTATGTGACATCCTGTCACAAGTGTAAAATATTTGAAGGAAAGAAAAAGCTGTTACCCCTTCCTTTAAAGCCCATCTCAATAGAAATTCCTTTTCAACAATGGAGTCTTGACTTCATTGGTGAAATTCACCCTTCATCCTCAGCCCAACATAAGTGGATTCTGACAGCCACTGACTACTTTACTAAGTGGATAGAAGCCATACCCTCCAGGAAAGCCACTGACATTGTCATAATCTCCTTTTTAGAAAACAACATACTCTCAAGATTTGGATGCCCCCAAAATATTATCACTTACAATGAAACTGCATTCAAATCCAAAAATATGATTTATTTCTGCCATAAATACTACATTACCCTTGGCCATTCTACTACATATTACCCTCAAGGTAATGGCCTTGTTGAATCCTCCAATAAAAGCCTTGTGAACATCATCAAGAAATTACTAGAAGATAACAAGAAAACTTGGAACAAGAGGTTAGTTAATTCCTTATGGGCAGATAGAGTTACCACCAAAAAATCTATTGGTACATCCCCTTACCAGCTTGTTTATGGAATGGATGTTTTTTTTCCATCTTCCTTAGGAGTACCTGTTATGAAGATAATCCAAGAATTACAAGTTGAGACCAATGAAATTCAAAGAAGAATTAACCAAACCATTCACTTGCAGCAAACAAGAGAAGAGGTGTATCTTAAGTCTCAAGTTATCCAAGACAAGATCAAGAAATTTTTTGACAAGAAGAGTAAAGAAGATGATTTCTATATTGGTGACAAAGTTCTAAAGTGGGATTCAAGGAGAGAAGAGAAAGGTAAACATGGGAAATTTGATTTTATATGGAAAGGACATTATGTTATTTATGGTTACAGAGGTAACAAGGATTTCTTTTTGAAAGAAATGGATGGATCAGATCTACTAGGTGGACTTGTCAATGGCATAATGCTGAAGCATTACTACTCTTCAGAAATAACCAATAGTTAACTTTGTTTATTTTATTAATTGTACATAACATTGCAAATTTTAGATTGGACTAGATGTTTTCCTAACAAATTTGAAGCCCGGAGAGAAGGCCCTAAGATTTGAAAGGTAAAATATCATAAGTATGAATAATTGCAGAGCTCAGACAACATTTAAAAGGCCAGTACAGTCAAAATTCAGAAGGCTACTAATCTCAAAGTTCTTGACATTTCACTAGGAAATGCCAACCCCATGTGGAGCCACTGTTAAGGTCCTATAATAATAGGGTTCATAATTTTTGAATTGACTTTGATTAGTCTTGTAAATATGTACATACCTTTCTTTCTGCAAGTTTTTTTTGCATATTAGAAAATAAAAAAATGAAAAGAGGGTAAAATTCCTAAAAGAAAAATCAAAGGACTTAAAAGAAAAATATCAAAAAGAATAAAATATGGACCCCAAACACAAAAAAGAGATAAGAATAAGACATGAAAGTGATGCAAGTCAAAATGCCACTACTAGTTACTTTTAAAGCAAATAATTATTATGTGCAGCTTGTTCAAAATGCCATAATCCATGATGAGTTAAATAGTTTAATCTTAACATTTTCATGCTTTAAATTTCATGTTTTAGATAGAGAATAAAGGTTTTGTCAAAAAGTTTAAACCTAACAAATCTGTAGATAGTTAGAGAATAAATGAGGAGCTCAACAGTTTAATATGAGCCCTCGGATGAAATAAGGTTAGAATTAGATAGTTTCCTGCTTTAAAAGAAAAATGGATTAGGGTTTGCAAGCTAAAATGCACCCGTGCAAATAAATGAAAAAAATGGTAGAATAAATGATGGGTAGGTAGAAAGCAGTTACACAAAGCATGTATAAATATCATCTGGGAAAATTACTAATTTCCCTCCCCATAATATGTTCCAGTACTAAAATCCTTCAATTATAAAGGCTCAGAGCATTTCTTTGACTTTTGTTGGGACCGGACCCAAGGCTTGATAACTGATTGGCACTCAGTATTGGATTTCCTTCATTAAAAACCTTTTCCCCTCATAAAAACTATTTTCCTAAACATCAACCCTTTTCCTAAGATAAAATCCCTTTTCCTAAGTTAAAACACCTTTTTTTCTAAGGAAAACTAAAAACCCCTTTAAATAATTTCCACTTCATTCAAAAACCCACAAAAATGCATTATCCTGGGTATTAAGTGTGAAATGTTTAAAAATGGGGCCACCACTATGAAAATCACGCCCAAATACTTAACTTACACTTTACTTAATGCATTTGTGTATTTCTGCTTATTCATTTCATATTAACACTAACCTAATGTATTAATTCCATTATAAACCTTCCCCTCGTATTTATATTAATTCATTTATATAAATAACCCAACCCACATTTTTATGTTATCCTATGGTTTAATTACTCCATGTGACATATTTCCTGCCCCCCATAGGTTTAAACCATATCTTTACATTAACCCGCCCAAGGTTTACTTTACACCTGTATATAGCCTATTTGCCGTGTAAAGTGCCTATTCTGCCTATCCCTTTATACATTGAGACTTTATGTTAAAACTACGTTTTAACATATAAAATCAAAACCCACCGCATATAAAACTTCCCAGGCCCCACGCCTTATTACCCCGCAACTCCACCGATCAATCATGACTGTTCGCATCTGCCCAACAAATCCAACGACAAATAACCCATATCGCAAATTCAATGGCACAGTTTTTAATCAATTTCAGATTTGTGATATGAGAGGTTTTTCCCTGCTCTCTCCCTTCCATGTATCATAAATTTATTGGATCACATCTATTTGCAAAATACCATTTACCACCTTTTATCGTTGTGATAACCGCTTAGCGGTAAATAAACGTCCCCGTGCCAAACTGCTTCCCATTTGAATTGATTGGCATTTAATGTAAACATTGTTTCAATCAAATCTCTATAAAACAATAGAATGAACATGTTTAAACCTTTTCCTGTGCATGTTAACTCCACGGAAACTACTTCGAAATTTGATTTTCATCGAATTCGATTATACAATTGCTTAGAGCCTCCAGTTACATCCGAAAGACTTCAGCAAGTTTTTGAAAGCTTCCGGACTCCCAAAGAAAACACTTTTGTAGGTCAAAAGCCGAAAAATACAGGTATTTTTCAAGAAAAATACCCATCCTTCATTTTAAAAGAAGAATACTTGTGAATTTAAACCTTCTTGAAGCCTTTTTTCCTAAAGAAATACCCTTATTTCCTTATAAATCCATAGTTGCTGCAAAAACCCTGAGAATTTCATAGTTTCTAAAGACTGTAACCTGTGTTTTAAGCAAATTGAAGAGATTTAGTCATTTGCAGACCTTTAGAAACCCTTTGAATGATTCAAACTCTATTACAAATTCTCAAAATCCCTTTATGCATGAATTTGATTGTTTTTAGAGTTGTTTTATCAAAGAAGTCTGCAGTAAAACCCTTGTTAAGTCTTTCCTGAGTCTGTAAAAGGTTTAAAAATTGATTTTGGAGAAGAATTGACAGTTTGACGCAGAGAAACCATAATTTTATTTGTTAAAATCCAAAATAAACCCCTGGAATACCAAAAGACCTTCTGTAAACAGTCTAATCTTACAGAAGTGTATTAAAAACCTAAAAAATAGAGTTTTCAGGACCTAGAAAGGTTAAATTGTGAAAAACAAACTCATAAATGGCCTCTAAAAGCACCATTGTCAACAATCCACTACAAACTCATGTTGTAGATGTTGAGCATACCCGTTTAGCTGATATATACTATAAAATCACTGATCCGATAACTTAATTCAATCTTCTTGAGCTCCACTGCTGGAGCCAAGAAAAATATTTGGATCAGGTAGATGAAGTGCAAATTTGGGAGTCTAATTTGCTCAAATATGTAGTTCCACATACCCATCAGTTCCCTGAGGTCATTAGACTGTGTCAAGATCACTATTCCCCATATCAAAGAGCAATTGTTAATGTTGAGAAAGAAGTATTATTTACTATCACTGTTGAATCCATAAACCAAATGCTTCATTTACAACCAGAGCCAAATGCAATCCCTTTGTCTATAGAAGCTCTTACAAAGTTTTATATGGAGTTATAATTTCCTAAAAGATTTCAGATCTTTCAAACATTCATGCCCTCATATGTTGAAATCCCCAAGCTAAATCCTCCATATTCATCCTCCAAATTCCCAGAAGGATCAAGACATGTTATTTCAATGTTGTCTTTTATCCTTGGTTAATCCACTGATGAACACACTAATGAATCTATACTTGGTTTTTTGTCTATCTTTGTGCTTGGTCAGCCCCCTGCAGTCATTTATAACTTTGCTGATTATATAGCTAATAGTATTCATGATTAGCTTGTAAAACTTCCTACTGAAGGTGTTTTCAGATATACCTCATTCCTGTTCCATATGTTTCTCTACTTCCAGTCAGATAAGTTTCCAATAAATCTTTAAAAGTTTGATATAGAAGTAAATCCATTGTCAATTATTTTATGGACTTCCTTAATCAGAAAGGAGTCAACTGAGTTCACTTATGCAGATTTCACAGACTGTTTCATTCACCCATTGGTAAATATGCTTACAACAGTGTGCAACCTAGGATAACTGATGAGATTAAGAACGCTTTGCAGTTATCAGGGCAGAGCAGGAAAGGTGATTGGTATTTATACCAAAACCACACTGAGGTTAGAGTTTATGTGTCAAACCTCTTGCCCTATAAATTACCAAAGTATCTACCAATGAGATTGTTTGCCCTAGAATATATAAGATAGATTCTAAACTTAGATTCTATAAAAATTTTGGCTGCTAAAAAGAAAACTCAATTCAAATTGAAAAACCAAGTGGGTCTTTTCATATGCAATAGTAGAGAAGCAGGTGTAGAGGCAACAAAACAGTTGCTAGAGTATAAGTTTGATGAAAGTTTCCTATGGAACTATGCCTTATGGAATAATCAGTAAGATGAGGGTGAAATGTAAATTAACCCCTTATTTCCATGACAAGAAGCCTGACATTGAAATTTTTTCTAACCAAACAGAGTGGTTAGAAAATACATTGATTGAATCTGTCAAGCAGAGTGATACTAGTCACATTCTGCAAACATCAAATCAAGAAGACAGAGGTACAAAAAGGAAAAGGGAAGAAGGCTCATATAATACTGAAACTACCACATAAACCAGGTTTAAGCTAAGGTACACTAAGAAAACAAAGACAAATACAGCAAACAAAGAAAATGAAAAAATTAAGGTTTTACATGAATAAAATCCAGAGAAAGACACTGTAACTACTACAGTGATTGAAAATGAGCAACAACCTGCTACTTCCAACACAAAAATGATTCAAAAACAACAAAGTATGGAAGCATCTTCATCATAGCAGGCAAAGGATAAAGACATGGATATCAAAGAAAAATATAAACAGATCAAGGCAAAAAATGAAGAGATAAAAAATGAAATCTATTCATAATACTTGAAGAAAACTCCAGGGATTCAAAATAGGTTGATTTCAACCTTTGATTATACAAATAAGAAATTGATAATGTCAATGCTTCAACCTACAGTACCAACACCTAAAACAACAACAGATTATAAGAAGGTTGACTTTGAGGTACCAGTCCAAGGCATTCATCCCTTGGACTAGATTGAATTCCATAAGCAAAGCTCAAAAATGTTATATTCTACCATGACCACAAAAACAATGAGTGCCCAAAAGCTCCAAAATACTTTGAAAAATATAAGAGATAAAATTAAGGTTGAAAAAGCTTCTTCATATGCTAAAGACACCAGAATCAAGTCTTTAGAGGAATTGGTGATTGAAGTAGGGTATGAACCTTCTAATGTGAAAGCTGCAGAAGAATTGGTAAAGAAGAAAAATGTTGATATTGCAGCACTTAGAAAGAAATTGAAATTACCTCCTATAGAGCATCTACAGGACAAGGAAATTGTACAGGAGGCAAACCAAAATGATGAGATGATGAGTCTCATATTACAAATGATAACACAAATCAAGGAGATGGAAATTGAGATGGACAAGCTAGTCCAAGAAAAATAAGCTTCAAAGACACAAAATGTCCCTCCCACTGTTATTCCTATGGTGACAACAGCAGTTCCTTCAACTCTAGCAGAAGAGTTATCTCTTAAGGTCCCATTGGCCACAATAGTGCCAGTCCCTTCTTCCACTACTTCTGCCATTGAATCTTCCACTTCATCGGTTCAACAATCAGATGAGGCTAGAAAACTCATTAAAGCCATGGAAGACATGTCAATACAAAATAATGAGATAAATAGATTGAAAGATTAAATCAAGAAACTTGAAGATGCCAAGAGATTATCATAGATAACTGCTCAAACAGAAGAACAAAAGGCTAAAAGGTTAAGTGAACAGTTGAAAAAGGTAGAAACAAAATTGACCTTGAAAGAGCCCATGGAATACATCAAAAATCAACTATGGTCCAAAATCATTGATTCAATCAATGATACTTGGCCATCAATTCAAGTGATATATGAACATAAAGACTTGCTAAAGGCAGTTAAAGAAGAAATATTGAAGACTAAAGATGAATTGGGCACCAAGCCTAAAGAATCATTAGAAATAATCAAGTTTCTCAATACTAAAAAGAAGCAAGAATTGGAGGAAATAGGAATAAATGACAAGACAGAAACAATTCTTGAGGTAAGAAAAGTACTCTCAAAGAAAAACTTGATGAAACAGTTGGAAGAAAAGTGTCAAAATATGGACATGGCCATCACTAGATTCATGGTTAAGTCTGAAACTTTAAGACAAAAAGGTATTCCAAATATTCCTATTATCAATGATAAACTAATGAAACAAGAAGATTACAACAAAAAGATAATGGAATTTTCCAAAGATCAAGTGAAGAAATCAAATTGGCAAGAAGTTCCAACAGGTAAAGTGTTGCATAAAAGCATTGAAAACTTGTTTTATTTACAACATGAGATAAAACACCTTTTTGTGGTCAAGCCAACTTTTGCAAGGTGCACTGAAGCAGATGATAATTTCAAGAAACTCACAAATATTAAATTACCATAGGCAAAGTTTTGGCAGAAGCTCACAGATTTGCTATAAAAGACAGTTGGCAGTGAAAAAAGATGAAAAACAAAGTGTTGTTTTTTACACAATAAAAACAGATTTTTAGCAGTAAAGCATTCAAAATCAACATGGTTAAAGTGTATCAGGATACAAAATATCAGTTTTTAAAGAGTATTAGGTGAAAGATAAAGTTTTAAAATAGATTGAAGATCAATTTGGCAACATGAGGGACACCTCTACTAGCCAGCTGCACCCAAATCCAAACATCAATACTATTTATTTTGAATAAATAGGACAACTTGCAATTTGTTAAGCAGTTGTCACTATATTTTTGTAATAAGATATTTTATTTTCCAAAAAACATCCCTAGGACTATTCTAGGATATTTTGTATTACTTTTTCTATAAATACTTCATCATTTGAAGTATTAGTGTGGATTAACTGCTGAACATTTCTATAGCTGGAACATTATGAGCCTAAGGGTTTTTGTAATCAAGCTCAAGTCAGAAGACTAGATTTCAAGGAATAAAGCATCATATTACTGGATTCATGTGTTGGGCCACTGAAGTGAAGTATTTTCTACTGTTATCTGTCAATTTTCTTATGTTTTTCATCCATTCATAAATTTGTTCTAAATTTTAATGTGAAATCAGGAATTGTTATGTCAGAATTTGTTAAAAGCACTCTATTATTGACTGGTTTTCATTTAAATGTTTTTTTTTGATATCCAAACTAGGGAACCCTTAATTTCTCCCTAATTTTGATTGACCCCTATCTTTCACTCCTTATCCGAATCAAAGAATTCTTAATTTCTCTTTATCCTGATTAAAGCCACTTCACCAATCAGCCTTTGAATATCTTTAGTGAATCTGCTATCTTTCCCTGTGAAAAATTGTCTTTAGACCTTGATCCTGATCTTTTTGCTTGACACATTGACTCCAGCTGCCCAATAGATTACAAATTCACAGCTATCCATCTCATTAAGTGATTTTCCCACCAAAACAAATCAAAACCCCAAAACCAATTTTCCCTATATAACTAGCCTAAAATCAAACATAAAAACAAAGTTAAATCTTATACAGAGAGCCCTCTCTGAGTGTTAGGAAGGCTAGATCCTAAAGCTTAAAATTAGGTCCGTGGCTACCTCTAATATTATTTAAACTATAAATAAAAAATCTCACAACTTTGGGAATTATTAGAGTGATAATAGCAGTGATCTGTAGCACCAACTTTGCATCAAAGAGTTCTGATGGGTAATGGTTCTAATTTCGACTTGAAATTATAATATTTGTAGCACAAGAGTTGCAACAATGAGTTATGACACTAGAATTGCAACAAGTTGTGGCACCAAAAGTGCAACAACGAATAGTTGCAACAATGAGTTTTGGCCCCAGAGTTACAGTAGCAAGCTATAGCACTAGATTTCCATTAGCAAGTTGTAGCACTAGAGTTGCAACAATGAGTTGTGGCACCAATGTTGCAATAGTTATTTGCAACACCAAAATTGAGGCAGTGAGTTGCATCACCAAAGTTGTGGTAGCAAGTTGTAGTTGTGAGTTTTGCCACTAGAGTCACAACAGTGATTTACGACAATAGAGTTGTAGAAGTGAGTTGTAGCATAATTTTTGAGTTGAAGAAATGTCCTAGAGTTATAGAAACATGGTTCTAGAGTTATGGCACTATAGTTGTAGTAGTGAGTTGTAGCCCCATAGTTGAGGTAGTTAGTTGCAACACCAAGGTTGTGGTAGAGAATTACAACACTATGATTGAAACTGTAAGTTGTAGCAGTGAATTGTAGCACCAGAGTTGACACGATAAGTTGCAACACCAAATTTGTTGCAACAAGTTCTAGCACTAGAGTTGCACTTGTGAGTTGTGGCACTAGATTTGTAACTGTGAGTTAATAAACTATTAACGATGTTGGATACCTCCAACATACAGGGTATCTCCCCAATGTGAGGTCCCAATTAGAACTCAAACGGTTTGGCGTGGGAGTCCCATCCAGCTAGATGGTTCGGCCACGATTGCAAATGTTTTAGAGGTACGCCTTGGTTACAACACATACACAAGATATCACAAACACCTCTTTGTGGCAACAAGTATGTAAGATTTGTGTGACACTAAATGTGAGATGCACAGGGAAATTCCACCACTGGTAGAGGGAAATGAGCCTCCGGTTAGGGAAGTAATAGTACTATCCTAAGGGAGACCTAGGAGCGAAGAGAAAGGCTTTTTGACTCACCTTGCAAATTATTTCACAAGATAAACAACAATTGTGAAAACGTGACAACACTCATTCAAAAATATTCATATCTAAGAAACGACGTTGCTCATTAGTATTAGTATGTAATTAAGAAAACATATAAAAAAACATAAAAATAATAGTCTTACTACATCCATGATACATGCATGAAGAAGTGTTGGCTCATAGAGTTTCTTATTATAAATTAAAGATTCCAAGTACATTGTCACATAAGTGAAACACTAGATCCAGTAGTGGAACATGAAGCCACAACTTTCTTCTCCAAATAATGATTCATATACTATGCACTACAAGAGAATCCAAGGAAAGACTCTAAGAATCCAAGCCCTTTACTTGAATAGTGAGGAGATATTTATAACAATTGAAGATGACTTTTGAGTTTCCTCATAACTATTCAACTTCTATGACCTATGGACTTCCATACAGATTTTCACATTATATACATGAAATTTTACATTCCATATGTAAAATTTTTACATGTATCTCTTGGACTTCATTACATTTAACTTATTACAAAAGACAAAATACAAAGAAGACAATGGCTACATAGGAAAAAATTTATAATAGGACAAAAACACTAGTAGATTGACAAGTCATTTTTTTCTTCTTAGAGCTCATTGGTAATGTATGTGGGCAACACTCTGAAATATGTAGCAGTGACTTTGATCTGAACCGATAAGTCCGCTGCAAACCACATCTTCACCTCCAGTGATTTTTTCAATATGGATTTGGAGCTTGATCATACAATATTCGTCAGAAATTACATTTTCATGTGAGCTTTAGCTGGTGCAATGGAATATTGTAGAGTAATGTCTTTTGTGATATCCAAGCCTTATTTTTTTATGTTTTCTTGATTTTCTCGACGTAGTGCCTCACTAAGTGTAAGATGATTTTCCTACCTCTTATCTCTCCAAGTGATCCCATTGAAGGCATTCTGTGTTTGTGGGATAGAGACTCTAAACTATTGTGCATTCGACAATAAGTGGCCATAGTGCTAGCCAACTATTCTCCAAGACATATATAGTTCTTATAGTGGAGTCTCAGTTGTACTTCGTCTATTTTAGTGGAAATCCTATCCTTATTAATCAATTGTTGCAGAACATATGGATACTTGGTATCCCATTCTTGGATTTGATCACCTGCTCTGTTTTCCACTTTCATGAGCTTAAGGACTTCTTGAGATTTCTTATATATACCAACAAGGGGTGCCACTACTTCAAAAAGAAGTATCATTTCATCATACAATTGTGCCATTGTGTCCTCCATTGGCCCCAATTCTTCCTGTATGGCTAATTGCCATTCTGGTGTGTTGAAGAGGTGTGAAGATAACCATTGGTTTTCTGCAACAAGGTGTTCCATTTGTTCCTTTACTGCATTCAACTCTTTCCTAAAGCATGAATTCTCATTCAAAATATACTCTCAGTTATCCCGTGTTGTTGTAGCAAAATCAACATTAGCTGTCGTGATTTCCTGGGGATTCCTCCTAATATTGGAAGTTATCACTTTTTCTATAGATACATAGATTGAATTTTGGGGATCATTTGGAAATTATCTGCGCCTTTTTTTCACGATCCTTTTCTTAATATGAGCAAATGTGACATTACACAAATCCATGACTTGTTCTTCTAGTGGATATGTGATTCCCATCTCATCAAATGGGATATGGCCACCTGTGAGAGGAGGTTCTATCAGAGAAATTGGTTCATCATCTATGGGTTGGATGGCATTGTCTTCCTCTAATTATTCTTATATTTCTTGAGTCATTTATTCTTCCTCTGGCCTTTTTTCTGCTTCCTTCTCATGTGACTGTCTTTGTCGCTCTTCTTATATTCTATTTATTTCCTCCTCTTCTTCTTGTTTCTTTCTAGGAAATTCATCTTGCCTCCTCTTCTCCTCTTCTTCCTATTTCATCTTTTCCTCTAGTTCCTTCTTTTTCTATTCATCTTTAATAAATCACTTATTCAATGGATCATGTTGGAGCTGGGATCCCCGCTAAGTAAGCAAGCAAGGAAAGACTCTACAGATCGAGGAGCGGAGCGCACATCACAGTGTATATTTTGAGTCATAGGGGCTTTGGGGTTGTTCAAAGCCCCTTATTATCTAATGGGATTTGATATTTTGTGAACGTTGGACTCTGCCCATGGTTTTGGACCATGGTATTGTAAATGCCAAACCTATATAATGAGTCTAGATAGAAGTCATAGGGATTCAAGTAGAAGTTCAATGATGCATTTAGATGTAAGATTTATTTGAGTTAAAGTCTGTTTTGCGTTAGAGGAAAAGGCTCCTATAGCTCTGTGTGCGGAGACCTTAGGAAGTATGCATTTTTGTGCGCAGACCCCTGCAGTTGTGTGCGTAGGATGGAAATTGGATGTATGAGAAGGATCTTGGTGTTAATGAAATAAATATTGAGAAATATCTGAGTTATATTGATGTTTTTTTCTTTTACTTACTATTTCTAAATATTTATGTTGAAAAAATGTTTGATCTATAACTTAGTAGTGTAATCCTGTGTATGATTATTTACTTTTTTTAATGCAAGAATAAGTACGATAGCGCATCCTATGAGTAAGTTCAACATATGTGTTGAACCTTGCTATTATTACTGATAGATCTGGCTTGTGAAGTAATGTTAATAATGAAAATCCCTAAATCCACAATCTAGTGTTCCTCTAGATGTAGAAACCTAGTTCTAACATCCTCCTATATTGCCTCGGGTGAGACTTTGGTCTGCGCAAGCAGATCGTTGCCGAAAGGGCTGACAATAATGGTTTTTTTTGGACTGCGTAGTCACTTTTAACTTGGGTCTAGGCCCCATCAAGCTAATAAATGGTTTTGTTGCCGAGACATAGATCTAACTGAGAGATAGCTGGATGTGGAATTCGTCTAAGGAAGAGATTGAAAACTGGGTTGATCGAAAAGAACATGAATTTATTGTGCAAGAAAACAGAAGTCTCCGCATCTATATTGAAAATTGGCTACAAAAGTATATCTATGCATATCGGTACGAGGTATTTTTCACATCATTTGCTAGTGATTTTTACGAGTGGATGTCAAGAATAGCAGTGCAGGTGGGTTATTTCAATAATAGACCCACCGCATGGACCTCAGAGCTGATTGAGAAGCCGAAAAGGAATGATAATGAGATTGTGAGGGCTGATGATTATTAGATAAACAATATCCTCGGATGTTTCATCACTCAGTTCGCAATCGAGACATCAGTGTCTTATAGCATAGTAGGGCGCAAGTTCTTCAAAAGCCCTAAAGGTAAGTACCTGAATTCATTGATGTTTTGGACTAAAATTCTATTGTGTGAAAAGGGTATTTTAAGGATGCTCTCAGATTGATGGTTGAAGAAAGAGAGCATGGTTATACACAAAGAGGTAAGAGATTCAAAATAGGTTGTGTTACTTACTTTGAAACTGAATATTGACCACTATTTAAATCTAAAAAAGGAGAAACCAACCCGCTTCTCTGCTAAGTTTGTCGTTGAGATCTGAAAGTTAGAATAGTGCTAAGGAAATTAACCAGCCCTCCACCCCCCATCATCACTTCATCCCATTATGTTCCTCCACCTCCACCTCCACCTTCACCTCCCCCCATCACCCAACTACCAAAGATGCTCATGTTCAAGGGAACAGATGACCCTGAACAGTTCTGGTTTGTAGTAGAATCGATATGGAGTTCGCAGAATGTTACAGATGAAAGCATGAAGAAAGCATAGTTGATTACAGTGCTAAAAGATATAACATTGCCCTGGTACCTGAAATATGTTACGATGAATGAAAATTCTTCTTTGGCTGAGACTAAGGCCGTGTTGAACATTGAATTCAAGAAAACGAAGTCGCAGTTCTAGTGTATCATAGAGATAAAAGAAATTAAGAAGTTGAATACCCAGTCTATATGGGAGGTAGATCAGAGATTTAAAACATTGTTGAGCCAAATTAGTTTCAAGATCCCAGATGAACAGAATAGAGAATGGTCCATTGCAACTTTGTTGCCTCATCTCAGACTGACATTGTCTCAATAGAATATTGCAACACAGGCGAAAGCATTGGAGATTGTGATGAAGCTTGAAGCATCGCCTGTAGCTGATACAAGTATAGGTGTGAAACATATTCAAACTTTGTTGTGAAACCAACTCCAAAAATAGAAGAAAAGAGATATCAATGCCTTATAAATAAGCCACTTCGAGGGGGCAACCTCTAATACATTACATGAATGAACAATTCTTGGATGATACAAATTACAAAACCTCATTTCTATATATAGGAGTCCATGGGGCCACAATGTAATCCTAGTGGGGCCACAATGTAATCCTAGCCGACCTAACAATAATAATTTAAGGGCACAATAATAACAATATGGGGGTTACAGGGGTACAGTAATAACAATAAGGGGGTTACACTAACAACAATAAGGGACTATACTAGTAATATAGGGACCTAACATGCCCCTCTCCTTCAAAAAAGTGTTGTCCTTAACACTTGAGTAGCTCTGGGTGCTTCTGTATAAAATTCTCATCCTCCCATGTAGAATCTTCAGTGGGTAAGTTCTTCCACTTGATGAGATACTCTGAAATTGATCGATTCCGTAGATGTCGAGTTCTTGTTTCCGTGACCGCTTCAGGTTCCAATATGATTTTTCCTTCCTCATCAAGTTCTGGCAATATTGTTTGAACTGGAACATTTTCACCTATAACCTTCTTTAAGCATGAAACATGGAAAACTGGATGCACTCGTGAAGAAGCAGGAAGCTCCAATTTGTATGCCATAGTACCAATCTTTTGGAACACCTTGTAAGGACCATAGTACTTTGGCGATAATTTATTATCCTTCTTAGCTTGCTTGAGGGACATTTGTTTGTATGGTTGTAGCCGTAAAATACCCAATCTCCTACATCAAAACTTCTCTCGCTGCGATGTTGATCTGCCTGTTGTTTCATTCGATTTTGTGCCAAATTCAGGTTATCCTTTAAGAGTTGGAGAACTTCTTGCTGATGCTCGATGTGATCTTCCACTGTTTGAACCTTCAAATTTTCCCTTAAAGATGATGTGATCGATGGTGGATGATATCCATAAAGTGCCATAAATGGGGTCATTTTTGCTGCAGTATGGAAGGAAGTGTTATACCACCATTCAGCAAGAGGTAACCACTTGACCCATTGTGTTTGTTTATCAGATACAAAACAATGAAGATATCCTTCCAAACATTTATTTACTATATTAGTTTGACCATCAGATTGAGGATGATAAGATGAGCTATGAGCTAATTGAGTACCCAAACAAGAAAATAACTCTATCCAAAAATTTCCAGTAAAAATGGGATCTCTGTTGCTCACAATAACCCTTGGGTTTCCATGTAGCTTTTTAATTGTGTCCATAAATGTAGTAGCAACTGTACTTGCTTTAAATGGATGAGATAATGCACAAAAGTGTGCATACTTGGTAAGTCTATCAACTACCACCATGATGACACTCTTTCCTTCGTACTTAGGTAAACCTGTGATAAAATCCATTGAAATCTCCTCCCAACATTGACTTGGAATGGATAAAGGTTGTAGAAGACCCAGGGTCTTAATTGTCTCAACCTTATTTTGCTGGAAAACCAAACATTCTGCCACAAACTTTTGAATATCAGATTTAAGGCCATCCCAAAAAAATTCTTTCTTCACCCTGTGGTAAGTTTTTAAAAATCCTGAGTGTCCTCCTAAAGGAGAAGTGTGCAATTCCAGAAGAATCTTTTGTTTTAGTTGGTAATTCTTACAAAGATATAAGCGACCTTTGTACCATAAGGAATCATTTTTCCAAATAAATGTATCAGATGTATTAGGATCTTGCTGCAAATTTTGAATGAGTGTCCATACATCTTTGTCCTTCTTCCATTCATCTCTTGCTTCAGTTATCCAATCTGGTTGGATAATAGAAATGGCACAAAGCAATGCTTCCACCTCTTCATTCTTTCTTAAGAGTGCATCTGCAACAACATTAAGCTTTCCTTTTTTGTAGATTATTTCAAAGTCATAACCCAACATCTTTGTGACCCATTTTTGCTACTCTTTTGAAGATAGTCTTTGTTCCAAAAAGTGTTTAAGACTATCATGATCAGTTTTTACCTTGAAGTGTCTTCCCATTAGGTAAGTTTTCCATTTCTTTAGTGCATGCAGTATTGCTAACATTTCCTTCTCATAAATAGGTTTTTGTAAATACTTTCCTTTGATTGGACGACTTTAAAAAGTAATGGGTCTTCCTTCCTGCATTAAAACTGCACCAATTCCATTTCCTGAGGCATCACATTCCACAATAAAGGTTTTTGTGAAGTCTGGCGTAGCTAAGACCGGTGATAGGCACATTGCCTCTTTAAGATGTTCAAAGGCCTTAGTTGCTTTAGGAGTCCATGAAAATGCATCTTTCTTCAATAATGTTGTTAGAGGTGCTGCTATTCTCCCATAATTCTTAACAAACTTGCGATAATACCCCGTTAACCCGAGAAATCCTCGCAACTTCTTTATGGTTGTGGGGACTTTCCATTCCTTAATGGCTTTAATTTTGTTAGGGTCTACTTTAACACCCTCGTGAGATACAATATGACCTAGATATTCCACATCTTGTACTCCAAAGAAACATTTGGATGTTTTTGCATATAATTGTTTCTCCTGCAATAGTTTGAGCACCCTGTCAACATGTTCAACATGATCCTTCCAAGACCTGCTGTAGATTAGCATATCATCAAAAAATACTAGCACAAATTTTCTAAGGAAGGGTTTGAAAATGGAATTCATCAACCCTTGAAATGTAGAAGGTGCATTGGTAAGGCCAAAAGGCATGACCAAAATTCATAATGACCCTCATGAGTTTGAAATGCTATTTTTGGAATATCTTCAGTCTTCATTCTAATTTGATGATATCCTGAACGAAGATCCAACTTGGTAAAATAAATTGCTCCATGTAATTCATCCAATAATTCATCAATCACGGGAATGGGAAATTTATCTTTAATGGTGGGCTTATTAAGCTCCCTATAATCCGGACACATTCGCCATGATCCATCCTTCTTGTGTACCAATACTACAGGAGCAGAGAAAGAACTTTGACTAGGTTGAATTATACCCGCCTCTAACATTTCTGCAATCATACGTTCAATTTCGCTCTTTTGGAAGTAAGGATATCTATAAGGCCCGATGTTTGGAGGAACACTTCCTGGAATCAAATGAATAGCATGATCATGATCATGAATAGGTGGGAGTCCTTTGGGAGTTTCAAACACCTTGGAATGATTGTCCAAGACTTGTTGGAGATCTGCAGAAACAGATGATTTTGATGTTGGAACTTCTAGTGAGCATAATTGTGCAATTACGCCTCGCTGTTCTTTCTTTAGAAGCTTTGTCATGACATTAGAGCTTATTATCCTTCCTGGCTTCCCCGCAATACCCCGTAATTCAACTTCCTTTCCTTCTGAAAAAAATTTCAAGAAAAGTTCTTGAAAATTAAAAGCTACCGTCCTCAAAGATTGTAACCATTGTACTCCTAGTACAACATCAGCACCTCCCATAGGAATGGAAAGCATTGGACTAGTCAATACATATTCCCCATGGTTAGCTTGATATTATGGAATTTTCCAGAGCAATTTATAGTTCCTCCATTTGCAACCATCACTTGACATTCTGGTGCTGGGTATAGGAAACAATTTAATTCCTTGGCTACCTTACAATGAATAAAATTATGGGTGCTACCTGAATCAATCAACACTATTACCTTTTTTTTCTTGATATGTCCTTCTATCTTGAGAGTTTGAGGAGTGGTAATTCCTGCCAGTGCATTACACGATATGGTCGGATTCATTTCTTCCTCTTCTAGGGCTGGTTCCTCGTGTATATCCTCTTCTTGTTCATTTTCTTCTTCCTCTTCACAATCTATGTAAAATAATTTCTTCTCAGCACACTTATGACCTTTAGTGTATTTGCTATCACAACTGTAGCAAAGCCCTTTTGCTCTTTTTTCTTCCGATTTTTGTGGTGTCAACCTTGTGGGTTGTGGAAATCTAGGAGTAGCAACACTTCCATCTTTATAGAAGTGAGTGGTAGGCTTCCTTGTCACCATAATTTTACATTCAATTTTTCTTGCCAACCTGAATGCCTTCTCCAATGAATCAGGTTCCAAAATGTGAACTTCATGTTGGATGTTATCCTTTAAAGTACCTATGAAGAGATCAATCTTGTGTTCCTATGAAATATCAGTTACCCTTATATTCAATTTTTGGAAGTCCTCAATGTGCTCCCCCACTAAACCCTTTTGTTTGAGATTTATCAATTGGCTAAAGAAGGTGTTGCTCTTTGTATCCTCATAATGTGCTATCATTTCCTCCGTAAAAATTGACCAAGTGACAATTTTTTTACTAGAGCAAAGCCATCGATACCATACAAATGTATTTTGTTCTAAATGTAAAGTTGCAATGCGTACCTTTTGTGTGTTTTGCACATTATGGAGATCAAAATATTGCTCCATCCGTAGTATCCATGTTACAGGATCCTTTCCATCAAACTTCCTCATATCCATTTTTGGAATATGGTGGTTCTTCCCTCCAACAGTAGAGTTTATGAAATCACGATTAACATTTATTTTGTTCTCATCATGAGTTTCCTCTACTATCTTTTCACCATTAGGAAACATTTCTTGTGTCAACTTGTCAAACCTTCCATGTTTTTTTTTAGATCATTCTTCATGTTTTCCATCTTAGCTTCCATGTCATCCATCTTAGATTCCCATGCCAGCTTCCATGCCGTCTATCTTAGATTCCATGCCATTCTTCAAACCATCCCTCTTAGATTCCACGCCTTTCTTCAAACCATCCATCTTAGTTTCCACGCCTTTCTTCAAAACTTCCATGTCATTTTTTGTTGCTCTTTGCGAGAGAGAAATTTGTTGCACTTGCTCTTGTAATTTTGATATGTCATGTTGCCATTATTCTTCTTCATGAGTCATAACAGAGCCTTCTAGAGGCTTAAAGGGTGTTGAATTATTTTTAGGGGCCATTTGAGAATCTAATACTGATATTTATTCTACAATATGCCCTTGGAATCAATTCAACTTGATTCTTCAAACAAGACTTATACAATTCTGTAAAAAATAAAATAAAAAATAATAAAATAAAAAATAAAAAAATAATAATAAATAATAATAAATAAATAAATAAATAATAATAATGAATATATATATATATATATATATATATATATATATATATACACACACACACCTTTTACTTGCTTTTGAGGAGCTCGATATTGAAATTTACTTATATATATACTTGCAAATCCTCAATATCTGAAATTCCTCAATATACTTGTAGTAGTCCTCTCAAGCTTCTTTCAAATGCCATAGATCTGACTTGATTTGGATTCTTTTAGACAAATTTATGTCCAATCTCGCACAATGACCTAATTCTGGACTGGTTCAGTAGAGCGAACTTGTACGACTTGCCCCGTCTCACTGTTTGCTCTTTTGGCTCTGAAATTTATAGACAGGAAACTACAGTCTGTGTACTTCCAGTCACTTTTTACATAATTCCAATCCGATGCTCAAAGAGAGAGTTATGAAGCTTTTCCCACAATCACCTCTTTGAGATGAAATTCAGGAGCCTGAAAAAGACTTAACTTCCACAGATCATATCTCCAAAACTGTTGTGAACCAAGCTTTAAAATTTTACAACGATGTTCCTCAGGATTTCAGATTTGGGCTCTAAAAATTTCAGCTTCTGAACCTTCGTAGAAACAAAGTTATAGCAAACATTCCGTGATGACCTTTTTAAGTGAAATTCAGAGTCAAGAAAAGACCTAACTTCCATAGATGATATATCCGCAAATATTGCGAACCAAGCTCTTAAATATTTATACAAGATTCCTCAGGATTTCGGCTTCGCACCCTAAAAATTTCAGCTTCTGAAACTTCGTAGAAAACAATTTATAGCGAAAATTCCACGATGACCTGTTTGGAGCAGCGAAACCCTAGAATCCAAAGCCCTGATACCAAATGTTGTGAAACCAGCTCCAAAAATAGAAGAAAAGAGATATCAACGCCTTAGAAATAAGCCACTTCGAGGGGGAAACCTCCAATACATTACATGAATGAACAATTTTTGGATGATATAAATTACAAAACCTCCTTTCTATATATAGGAGTCCATGGGGCCACAATGTAATCCTAGCTGACCTAACAATAATAATTTAAGGGCACAATAATAACAATATGGGGGTTACAGGGGTACAATAATAACAATAAGGGGGTTACAATAACAACAATAAGGGACAATACTAGTAATATAGGGACCTAACAAACTTAGTTGGAAAGCTTGCATATGGAGCTCTAAAATCTAAATAAGTGAAAGGAGTTTCACCTAGAGATGAGAACGAAGGTCCGGTGTATCAATGAAAATCGGAGGGTCACTATAAAGAACAATGCCTTGTTTATAGAGATTATTTGAACACTGGGATGTCGATTCCATGGAAGCCTAGATCGAGTGCAGGGCCAAGTGTAGGGCCACTATATGGTGTAGCCTCTATGAAGTTGCAGGCCAACATTCCATGGAACTTTGTCATCTATTACAGAAAATTGTCAGATCGCTAAAGCAATTGTTTTGTAACTTCGAGATTTTGGTAGGGCATGATGAACAACATTGTAAGAGCTATGACTTGATGATGCAGAACATTCCTGGTGTGTATCGGATACAGGTAGAAGGGCGCGAAGCTTCAAGTTCATCGGCTGCATGAGGAGGTTTCCTAGGCCGAGGAGGAGGCGCAGGTTATGGGTTCGGGTAGATCATATGCTACAATTGCAGACATACTGGACATTTTTCCAGGGATTTTCAGAATCCCACAACAACTTCCTATAAGTATTTTCAATAATTTGGTCATGAAATTGAAGATTGTCCTCTTTTGTTAGCTAAAGTGTAGGAGAAGCATGAACAACATCCAGCTCATAATATACAAGTGATGAGGGATGAACCGCGTCGAGCAGATCTGAGTGTTAAGGTACTAACTTGCAGTGGTGTGAATACCAGAGGAGGCCGCGCAGAAGGAAGAAAGGTTGTGATGGAGACATGGGTCAAGAAATCTGAAGATAAAAATGTTGGCTTCAATGTGCAGCATGAGAAATAGACATTCATGGAAGCAAGGAAGATGTTTATGAATCCAAAAGCTTCACCACCTACCGCGCAGGTACAATTGTTTCCATTGGAGAACAATCCTAAGGAGAATACCGAAGTAAATAAAGTGGTTCAGTCTATCTTGGTGTCATTCTTGTAGAAATGTATGAAATTACTGAGGGAATAGAGGTTTGTAGAAGGGCTGCAGGAACTAATAGATAATTGTGCTGGTAAGGAAAGGTTGTAGCTAGAGCAGCGCACAGTAAACAAAGTATACAAGAACAAGAAGAGAACTAGTTAGGTGATGTGGTTGACTCCGCAGATTGGAGATTATGAGATGGACTGAGTCAGATGCCAACGTTCTTCCAAATAAGACATGAGAGAAGATGGGAAGGCCTATGCTGCAATGGTCGCCAATTCATCTGCAGATGGAAAATCAGCTAAAGATCATTCCTATGGGGTGATTTCATGGGATTAGCATGGATATTGATGGTGCTGGTGTGTTGGTCGACTTCGAAGTGATTGAGATCGTTGACGATAGTAACCCATATCCTGTGTTGCTGGGGTTTGATTGGGCTTATGAGATGGATGCTATAATCGTCCTTAAGAAGAGGCAGTTGATATTTGAATATAATGTGTTATAGGTCAATTTTGGAATCATCCTCCATGACCTGGTCAAACTGGACATCATCCCTAGGACCAATGAAATAGGGTATATCATCCCCTTACATTTTAGTTGCTATATGCCCTAAGAGAAGAAAAACTCATTCATGGCTTCTATTGTGAGATTTACAAGGTTTGAAGTATATGTTATGTCACCTATTGAATCACCAACACTACCTCTAAAGGGACTAACTAAGTTGCATATGCAGCATCCTCCATTCAAGGGTGCATTGCAATGAACTTCCCGACATTCAAGAGTGTGTTGGTCACTTGGGAGAAGAATTCTCATTGTTCTGGGAATCTCCACATGGCTAGTGCCTTCTAGAAGAGTCCATATGTGTCAAAATTTGAATCCATGTGTCCATTTAACACCTTTGAACTTGGAAACATGTCTTGCCTATTCTTAGAACGTCATTCATTGAGAAAATACCACCATATTCCCTATAAATTGAGCATACGCATCCCACTCGTGGATGGAAAGATATGTTATGAGATAGTTCGTATGCTTGATTCAGATGAGGAATCGAGCAATCACCTCTACCATTTGCATGAAGTGACTACTAAGCGTTGATTTTTAAAAGGGTGACCAAATTACCGCATCATGGCCAAATCGGAAGTGCATGATTTACCTTTTATGATGGAATGGGGAGTGTTTTCTTATTCTTGGGAGACTTTTAGAGAAAGGTACCCGAAGAAAAAAGGTATGGAGCTTGAATTCACATTTAGTTCTACTCTCTAGCCCAATGGTGGGCGGTACAGGTGGAAATTTTCATAGGATGGAAGGTGTTTTTCAAGATTTATAAGGCTAATATTTGGTTAGGGTCACATGAATATCGCAGTGGATGATGCATGATGGATCCACGCAAGCACTGGATTGCTAGACTAAAGCTTGGAGTGCCACACTTCGCATATACGGGTGCACATGTTCTTTCATTCTTTAGATGTATACCCAATCAATGGCAGGGAAAATTTTAGGGGCGAATTTTAACCCAAAGGCAAATTTTAAGGGATTTTAAATTTTAATAGGGCGAATTTTTAATATAAAACCCATTTTCTATAGTTTTATAAAGTTAGTCCAATAATTATTTTAAAAATAATTAATTATTAAATATTAGTCGACCACAGTAAATGCGCATAAAACTGAAAAAATCAAATTCGCCCTCAATTTTATATGTCTGGAGCAAATTTCAATCGCATTTGCCTGGATTTATAGGGTTGGAGGGAGGGGTTGGAGTGATTCACCCCAATTTTTGATTGGTTCGCCGGAATTTACTGGGTATTTACGGGGTCGGAGAGGTGGTTGGGGCTTGGAAGGGGCAGTGGAAGTTGGAAGGGGCGTGGAACAGTTGAATGTTGGTCCTTGGATGTGCAAACCTACCAGATTGATGGAGGTTAGAGCGATGGAGGTGGAGATCAATGGAGGTGGAAACGATCTGGACGCATTGACTGATAACAGTTGCACGGTCAACCGGTTCTGGGAGACTGACCACGATAGCTGGATTTAGAGTTCCAACGTTCAAGATAGCCCATTTCCCCAGTGCCATGGCGCTAAACCCACGCGCGAGGAGGAGTTTGGGTAGTGGTGTTGGCCCTTGGGTTGCAACTGTAATTATATTTTTTTCTATAAATTTTGCTGAGTCCGAAATTCGAATGCTTCAAGTGTGCAGCGTGCTGTGATTGTTTCCAATCTCCAATGCTCTTTTTTGGTGCTCACTTCCAACACAGAGCGACCTTCTAGGCCCTCTGGCTTCTTCCATGGGAGGCGCCACGACACCGGCATTCTTCTGAAGAACAAGTTCTTGTCTGGTGACAGAAGCCTAACTAGTTTTGCTCGCCAGGAAACCGTTTCACGAGCTGCTGTGAGAAATAGCGGCAGTGTGTTTACCAGAGCAGAGGTTAGCACAGGGAACCGGGATTTAGGAGTCGTGCTTGAAGACGTTCCTCATCTCTCGGACTGGTTGCCCAATTTACCTGTAAGAAAATCTTTGCTTAGTATTATGTCATTAGAAATCGTATCTCCCGGGCAAGTTTTTGGGCCATTTATTTTATTTTACAGTAATTTTAATAAGGTTTCTTTCAATTCAGATGGATTCATTAGCTGCACATACTATTTTTTTTTTTTGATAAGTTTGATTTTCATTACTCTCACTTAAGTTATGAATCCCAGCTCCATGGCAAACAATAAACACCAAGCAGTGATGCAGTGAATGCCCCATATCCAGTTTAACATGGCAACTGGTAATCAGAGGCGGTGCTGCATTTATAGCAGTATATTCTTTAAGTATTATAGTCCAATCTGACGTTACAATATCCTAGATAAAATATATCAATTCAGACCCAAGAAAATCTTTGCTTTAACATAATTTCATTATAATTTAGATCTCTATTGCAAGCTTTTGGGTTTTTTCTTTTATTTTACAGTAATTTCAATAAGTTCGCTTTCAATTGGGATGGATTCATTAGTGTACATATTATTTACTTCTTAAATTTCCTCTGATAAGTCTGCTTTTGATTGCTCTGTCTCGAGTCATGAGTCCAGTTGCACATTAACACGGTACAATACCCACTAAAAAAGCACTCGACAATTTTGCATTCATTTCAGTCCAGGATACATATGGTCCAATCTGAGAAGTCCAAGATACATTGCATCTAATTTTAGATGCACAATGCTCACCTTTTAACATTAGAGCTGGAGATTTGCAATGACTTGAGATAAAAAGTAGATATCAAAGCAAAATTTTCCGCATTATTATAGAGAATATAATATTCATTGACATTGAGATGCAAGGAAAGAATTATACATTGAGGCAAAATTTGCAACCTGTTTTGCTTCAGAAGCTTATACCAGTTTTCCCATCACATTTGACATAGAAAAATAAATCTTTCACTAGAATTAACAAGGAGAAACTAATCCAGAAAGGGAAAAAATGGAAGTAGACGGATGATTGCTTTGTCAAACAAAATAATGATCTATTCTCAATTTTGACATGGTCAAGTCTGGATGGAACAGATGATTGCCCATAGAAACTGTAGCCAAAGTGTGTCTATGCTAACAAAAACAACTTGAGCATGTGTCTAAGACAGTTGAAAACTGCTAAAAAATAGACCTATTTGATTGTGCAACCCCTAATATCTGGGTGGGTAGAAGAACATTTTAGATTGATGATTGTTGAACTGAAAAATATTTTCATCCCAAGGGAAGGTAGGCTAAGAGTTTCTCTAGAGAGGCATCTACAGCAACTACGTAATTGACATAAATTAGTCCAGGAGTGTGCAAGTGTTCAAGTTCGAGTCTTCGAAGTTCCTCGTCTATACAGTGAAATGTCTCGAACCAATGTAGGTTGTCCTTTGATGTATATGAGACCCAACTAGGAGCATGCATTTTATAAAGGTAGGCTAAGCTCAAAATGCAAATAAAATAACTCTTGCTATAGATACGATTAATTCATTGTCAAGCGCTTTCTTCATTATAGGAGGATAAAAAACTCCTATAGGTAGCACTATGCCATTATAGTGAACAAGGAAGGGTAGATGTGATATCCTTATCTGAGGCCCTTGGTGGCCTTGAAGATTCAAGAAAGACATTGTCCTCATGTTGACCATAGTTTTAATTCAGGGTCCTATGTAGGCCTTAGCCCACATAATTAAGTTCTCAGCAAAGCCAAGTTTCTTCATAGCTGAGAATAAGAAATTATACCTCACTCTATCCAAGGCATTCACCATATCGAGTTTTATGACTCATGTACTTCTTTCCAGATGGGTGGCTACTGTGAGCAACTTCCTGAACTCTTATGTTGTTTTCACAAATAAGTCTGCCCTGAACAAAGCAAGTTTTTTTCTCTGCGATAACACATTGCATCAATGGTTTAAATCTAGAAAAGGTAGTCTTACCTAGAATCTTTTAGTTTCTAACGTTAGGGATGAGGGTGAAGTAGAAGGAATTTATTTGTTCTTTAAATCTGCATTGCTTCCTTGATTCTTCCACATAGCTTAAGAGGTCCCTATTGATATATTTCCCTACTTACTAAACATATGTTGAGAACTTATCTAGACTCTAGACTAGGGACTTTGTTAAGTTTCGTATTCCATATTGTTTCTTGGACTTCCTTGCTTGATATGGGTCATAAGAGTTTCTCATTATCCAGTTCTTGTAAAATACATGGATCTTGTCCAACATTTCCTCCCGAGCAGTTCCAGTATCTACTCTTATTCTGAAAACAGGTTCCTAAAGTGAGAGAAAGCAGCTACTTTGATTTCATTAAACCATCTGTTTTCAATCTGTCTAAGAGTTACCTCAGAGATGAAATTTTAAATTCTTCTTGAGTGTTCTTGGTAATGGAAAAATTTAATGCTCATGTTCCCTGCTTTCAGCCACAGGCTCCTTGATTTCAATCTCCAGATTTCTTCTTCGGCGATCTAAGCTTTGAATAGTTGAGCACTTACTTTCTTTTCCCCTTGCCTGAGTCTATTCAGAGAGCCCTTATTCTTCAATTTGGGACTTGACTTCTTCAAGGATTCCCGTCTTTCCAGAATGGGGTGATCTTCATTATGGGATTTAGCCCATTCTTTCATTTCAATTTTAATCTCTTTATTTTTTTCTCCCAGATGTAGGAGGCAAAGCCATGAACTGGGAGAGATCCAGAATTTCTCACCATTTCTTTAAAGTCTGGCTGTGAGAACCATACAGGGCTATATTTTAAATGACCTGGACCAAGTGCTTGAGAGTTTGATACTGAGAGTAGAATCATCTTGTGATTGGATAGAGCACTTGGGATAATTGCAGAATTTAGAATTACTCAAAGAAAAAGGAGCTTTATAAGAGAAACCTATCAAGTCTTTCCACAATGAACCCTGGCCCTAGCTCTGTATTGGTCTAATTGAATATTCCATTAAAAAGGTCCTATTCTAAAATCAGGTCTTCAATGGTCCTAATGGTTAAGAACATGTTGGTTTTTTTCCATTTCACTTATTAAACCTATAGAAAGGGTCCATTTTATTGATTAAACAAGTGTAAAGATACCATTCCATTAATTTACCCTGCATAGGGTCCATTCTGCTGATCAAACCCATTAGATGATTTAACGCTTGCAATTTATTTTTCCCATGCTTGTTCCATGCATGTAAACCCAAATCATTGGCCCACCTAGCAATGTGGCCCACTTGGTGTCTTAGTGTAAGAACACTCTTAAAAATCCTTAGCTCCTCATCAAGCTCATGAAATATTACTTGCAATCATTCCAAATTGTTTTGACAATTGTTCATCTAGGAAAATTAAAGGAATTTGCACCTATGATTAAATCATAAATCATTAGGGAGTTGCATGTTGTGTATATGTGAAGTTGTTTCTAGCCTATTCTTGACAACTACCTCATAAGGAGCTTCTCCTTCATTTGTCCTTGCAAGCCATTTAGTCGCTAAAACCGTCCTTGGAGCATGGCTGTTAATTAGCCCAAGTCCTCCATCTTCTCTATGGAGGGTGTAAATGTCACTAGTAACTGACTAGTTGCCTTCCTCCTCACTTTTATCATGGAAAATGATAGAGGATATGTTTCAACTTCTTATAACCAATTCATCAAGGGAAATATAAGTAAAATAATCACTAGTAACTGACTAGTTTCCTTCCTCACTTTTATCATGGAAAATTATAGAGGATATGTTTCAACTTCTTATAACCAATTCTTTTCAACTTAAGGGAGAGGTGTTTTGCAAAGGATGTGTTGTGGATGATTTTGTCACCCTCCTAGAGACAGTCTAGAGTTGCCATAGACCAGTGCCTAGGACATCTTAATATAGCAAGGAGTCCTTTATAGTTAGGGTTGTCAGTCCAAGGGACTCACTTACTATCTCTTGTTTTAAACAAGGAAATTGAAAATAGATTGAATAGTTCCCAATTCTCTTTCAGTGGCTGATACACAGATAGGAGTAATGTAAATACATCAAGTAAGACTTCAGCATGAAAGTATCAGACAGTTAAGAGACCGTTTTACTGTAAAGAGGGCCGATTCAATAATATATCACAGAGATCAAGTATTAAGATGTGCAAGCAGTGAGGAAACATAAGAAGATATTACTGACAGAAGGGCGCATCAATTTACGAATCCTTGAGCCACTAATATAGCAGAAATTATGAAAAGAGTGAACATGGAACAACATATCACTTCTAGGCCTATTTAAAGCGCTTGACTGATTCCAGAAAGGGCACCACTTAAGATGAATCCTTACTGCAAACTAGTGAGCCACTCGCATTCTAGAACATGATACAGGAAGAAAGTTTGCATGAAAAAGGATGATATATTAACACATGAGAGAAATTACATACTGCAATATACCAAAGACCAGAGTCCTCAATACAGTCATAACCCCTCCTCACTGAGACCCAACGGGCTCTGAAACTTCATACAGAAATGTCACAAGATGAATACAATAGTCTTCTCGCTGCACAGCTTGCTTACAGAAATCCGGAACCCTAACAATGTCTTCTTTTTGATATTTATAGGGAGGAGAGAAACTTCTGGAGGGAGAGGTAGGTATCCACACTTATTACTCTAAATTGGAAAAGAAAGGCGGGGAACCCTCACGCCTTCTTCATGAACGACTAGCTATAAATGAATATACCTAACAACCTGTATACAGAAATTAATGCCGGGAGATAAAAGTCTCCTTATGTACAAAACGAAAATAATAAAATATATACATCGGGATGCCTCAACTGAAGAAAAATCTGATGCCGTGAGGGGCCTGAGCTGGCCTGCAACTCTGGTACTGTACTCTTGGCCTTTGAGCTCTGAATTTGAATTCTGAATCTTAAATGTGGGGCGAAACTCTCTAGAGGGTTCGGAGACTCTCTGTCTATGTTTTCTTTAATAGCAGTCACTTCATACACCGGCTTCAGCTCTTTTCATTTAATTTCGCCCACAGGAAATCGTCTTCTGGTATGTTCTTGATTTTCTGAAATGGAGGCGACAGATTGATATGCCCCCTTATACTTGATTTGAACACCTGCAAAAACCCTGAATATGTTAGAGAAACCTGACTATGGTGTAGGTGGAAGGTGATGGAGGCGGAGATGGATGAAATGACGCAAACAAAGGTCAAAAGCGGGAACATACAGGGGGGCGGGAGCAGACAATAGAGGTTTTTGTGAACGGGCGCAATAAGACACAGTATGGTCGTAAAGGAAGAATAGCGGTGAATTATGAATAAAACAGATAAAACGCACACATATATACATATTGGCGCGAGGGTATAATATGAGCGCACGGGGGGAAGAGACACATAGGCGAGCGGAGGACACACAAGAGACGACGTGGCGAGTGAATTGAAGGGCAGGGGGTGTGAAACAATGACACGGTGGCATGACATGCAATATGGTGGGGTCAAAATAGCGGGCGAGCAACTCACGAGTAAGTCCACCGTCAGATCGGGTTTGACAGATCCAACGGCCCCAACAAATTCCGCTACCCGGTCGTGGAACGGTCTTTATCGCGCGGGAGGAGGGTGGTTTCCCCGCCGTACTGAGGACACGCGGCACCACACCTGTGGAATCGCTGGCCCCGCGGTAAATACCGCCAGCTGACGAAAATGGTGCGGGGAAAACCACCGGTTTTGTTGTGCGCCAGGGCCGTATGCAGGGTCCACACCCCTTGATCTGTGTCGTTGATTGAACACGGATCGGACGGTTGCTATGGCACCCGGGAAATAAATGATAAGCCCCTTATTCTCCCGGCCCATGGTCCTGTAGTTTGGGTCATATGAAAATTTAAGCGGGAGGAGCTAAGGTTTAAGGGGCTTCGGCCCGATAAATAAAATATGCATTTTAAACGTTATAGAGCAGATTTTTCTGTCGGAGATGATGGAATTGAACAGGGCCCAGGGGCTTTTGTTCCCAAGAACATTAAAAATGGATTTTGGAGAAGGAGGTGGCCGAAACTTAAATAAGGAAAGGGGATATGTACAACACTGGCTCCAGTTGGGGACGGCATGCTCGCCCTCGGGCATGTCGAGAACACGCAGACCATACAAAATTTGCATTCCGCTGTTCAATTTCCGCTACGCTTGCTCTTCAGGTAACTATCAGTATTCCCCCTTTTCCTGATAGAAAATAGAAAACCAAAACAACTTATGTACAGTATATACAGTGGAGCGTTTCCAACCTGGGTCAGAATTGAAAATACGGCTTGAGGAATTGGCCGTTCACGGGGGCGTCCAACAATTCGCCCTGTAGATTTTCTAAATAGAAAGTGTTATTACCTCCCAGCCTGACTATTTTGAACGGCCCGAACCATAATGGATCGAATTTAGCATGCTTGCCCTTTTCTGCTCTACGAACATCCCATCTGAGGACCAGGTCTCCAATTTGGAAATTTCTATCCTTTGCGTGCTGATCAAAGACCTTTTTCATTTTTTCCTGGTATTCTATTAGTCTCTGGTTTACCTGGTTCCTCGTCTCCTCCAATTCTACCAGCTGATAAATTCTCCTGATCATCTCGTCGGGTTCTTCTTGATTTTCCTGCATAAAACGTGCCACTGGCAGTGCTAATTGCACAGGAAATACTGCAGCCCGCCCATACACCAGCTCATATGGAGACTTGCCTGTTGCTCTTTTGCTTGTTATCCTATTTGCCCACAGACCAAACTTTAACTGAGAATCCCAGTTCTTCTGATTTTCTGCTATTGTTTTCTTGAGAGCCCTCACCAGGGTTTTATTGGATGATTCTGCTAGCCCGTTCCCCTGGGGATAATACGCTGTAGAATGGGTCAATATAATATTATATCTTTGGCAGAAATTTACAAATCTGGCAGACTTAAAAGCTTGAGCATTATCAGTTACAATTCTTGCAGGACAGCCAAACCTGGATATGATATTGTCTTCTAAAAAATTCATGATTACAGCATCTGTAGCCCTTCTTGTAGGTATGGCTTCCACCCATTTAGTAAAATAATCTGTAGCTGCCAGTATCCATTTATGTTGGCCACTTGATGGGGGGTGTATTTCTCCTATAAAGTCTAATCCCCATTTCTGGAAGGGTTCATTTACATGAACAGGAATCAAGGGCAAGGATGCTAACTTCTGTCTTTCTGCAAACCTTTGACATTTGTCGCATGTTCTGACCCAAGTGAAGGTATCTGAATATAATTTTGGCCAGTAGAAACTAGCCTTCAAGATTTTGTTGGTAGTAGCTCTCCAGCTGTAGTGCCCTCCACATATTCCTTCATGGAATTCTGTCATTATACTCTGCACTTCATTTTCTGTGAGGCATAGCAGTAAGATACCCAAAGGGTCTCTCCAATACAACTGTCCATTGGCAATGACATAATTCTGAGATCTCATCCTCACAGCTCTGTATGCTGCCTTATCACATCCTGGAGGACAGCTAAGTGTCAGCAGGTATTCAACTATTTGCTTATACCATGGACTAGTCAGATACTTCACATGTACCTTTTGTGTGGCCATTTCTAGTCCATGTTGCTCCTCTCCTTTTTCTGATTCTTCATTTGCCATCATGGATAAATTAATGCCCAGAGCTTGATGATTAGATTCAGCTAACATCTTGGCAAGTCCCTGTCCTTTGATCAATTTAGTAGGCTTTATGTCTAGATCATACTCCTGGATTTTTGCAATCCATCTTCCTCTTCTGCCTTCACTGTCTCCTTGAACCAGAATGTCTTTTACAGCTGCTGTGGGAACATAAGCAGTAATATGAGATTGAAAAATATAAACTCTGAAGGCTTTCAGGGACTTTACCAGGGCATACGCCTGCTTCTCCAGTATATTATACTTTAGTTCAGCATCATACAACACCTGACTGAAGAATGCTATGGGCTGTTCATATCCTTCTTCATTTTTCTGCAATAACACTCCAGCGATTGTGTGTGGTGAAGCGAAGGAAAATACCATAAATGGCTTACTATAATCCGGTCCTGCTAGCACAGGAGCTTCGGCAAATGCTTGTTTAATTCTTGTAAATGCATCTCTAGACTCCTGGGACCACTTAACTTCATTGTTTTTCTTCAACATATTGGTTATATGCCTAACTATCTCCGCATAGTTAGGAATGAATCTCCTTAAAAAGTTTATTCGCCCCAAAAACACCTGTACTTCTTTCTTATTTCTTGGCAGAGAAATGCTATTTATTACTTCAACTCTCTTAGGATCAATTTTAACACCATCCTTAGTCACAATATGTCCTAAGAGTTTCCCTTCGTCTAAAGAAAACAGAGATTTTTGAGGGTTAAGAGAAAGGCCGTACCTTCTGCATTTTTCAAAAGTTCTTCTTAAATGCACGATATGTTCATCATCATTCTTTGAAAACACCGTGATGTCATCGAGGTACACTACCAAAAACTTGTCCTGTTCTCCAACAAAGGCTATGTCCATTGCCCTTTGAAAAGTAGCACCTGCATTGATCAGTCCAAATGGCATCCTTGCATACATAAAGGTTCCCCATGGAGTGGTGAACGCAGTCTTCTTCTGATCTTCTGGAAAAACAGCTACCTGATTATAGCCTGAGAATCCATCCATCATTGACATTCTGGATGCTCCCACCACCTTCTGCAAGATATGATCCATTTTAGGCAGTGGATAGTTATCTTTGAGAGATGCTCTGTTCAAATTTCTCAAGTCTACACATAGCCTGATTTCTCCGTTCTTCTTTCTGACAGGGACAAGATTCGCTATCCATTCTGAGTACCTCAAGGGCACAATTATTTTGGCCTTCAACAATTTTTTGATTTCTTTCTCAATTGAGGGAAGAAGCAGGGGATTAATCTGCCTGAGCTTCTGTTTGTATGGCTTTGCATCTTCCCTGAGTGGAATCTTGTGTTGTATAATATTTACATCAAAAGTTTTTAGGTCCTCATAGGACCAGGCAAAAACATCTTTATAAGACTGAAATAAGTTCAAATACTTTTCTTTATATTCTTCTGAGATATTTTTAGATAATTTAACAATCATGGGATCAGTAGCAGTACCCAGATTTAAATCTCTCATTTGATCTTCTTCTACGGCTTTATTTGGCTGCATGGGGACATCATTCTTAGTGAATAGTCTTTCTAGAGGTACTAGTCCTCTAGGGATGACATTTCCTTTTAATTGCAAAACTCTGTTTCCTGCTATATTTTCTTCCCATTTACCTTCAGCAAAGTTTTCAGCTTCTTCCTCCTCATCATCATCAATTTCCATACCTGTGAATTCTCCCACTGTCTCCATGAATCTCTTCATTTGTTCATCATCTTCAAAGACCTGCCAGTGCTTTATATTGTCTGGGATAGATGGTCTGTAACGTACCTCTACTTCATATCTTAACAATGGGTTCTGAGGAGGTCGGAACGTACTAGCAGCCACAGCAAGAGAGTCTGCTATTCTGTTATGCTCCCGGGGCATGAACTGTATATTAAATGCTAGGAAGAAATTTTCTATCATGTCCCATACTTCATTTCTGTATGCTCTGAGCCGAGGATGCTTAGTTTGGCATTCATTCTTAATCTGTCTCACTACTAGCTCAGAGTCTCCAAACACCTTTAGACATTGGATGCCCATGTTTCTAGCTGTCTGTAGGCCCAATAACAAAGCTTCGTACTCAGCTACGTTGTTTGTAGCTTCATACTCTAATTTGAAAGACAGCGGCACCCATTTTCCTGTGGGGGAAATTAGCAATACCCCAGCTCCATTACCTTCCCTGGAATTTGCTCCATCAAAATGCAAAGTCCATACCTGTGATTCCTGGCCTTCCTTGTATTGCTCAGCTTGGAATTGACCAGAGGGGGACTCATGTGCATAGTCTTGACTTTCTTCTAACACAAAACATGAGAAGTCTCCCTCTTTATTATAAACTGGAGAGTTGTCCGAGCAATCAGCAATGGTCACCATTTTAACAAATCTGGTCTCCCTATACAGCCTCCTCTCCTGACCACCAAAGACTGGGACAGTGGCATATGTCAGGTCTAGTTTAATCGATCCCCCAATCTTAGTACCCCAGGACCTTGACAACAGCATGCCAAAGCGAGCTGGGATATCTGCGACCACAATGTCCATGACCACGCTTTTTGTTGGGATTTGAGCTAGATTGACCACTAAATCTTTAATCATTCCCAAGCATTTAACCCTTTTAGAATCAAATGAATATAAATCTTTATAAGGCCTTGTAATTTGCAGCCCTAGTTGCTCCATGACAGACAAAGGCATAAGATTATGGGAAGCTCCAGAATCCAACATACAATTGTGAAGCAGCAGGTCATGAATGACTAGGGACACATAAAAGGGAGGAGTTGAAGGGTCTATCTCCTCAACGTGTGGGCCAAAGACTACCATGGGTCTTTCTTCTTGAAGATTTAGACTATCAGGTACAATTTGTGGTTCAGGAATAGGCATGAAAGAGGTGACCTGAGACTGATATACAGGCTGCTTCAACAGCTCAGTCAGAGGAACAGGAATCTTAATCTTTTCGAGCTCTTTTTGCAAATTAAAAGCAGATGCGGACTTTTCTATCATTACTTCTTTTGACTCCTTATTCTCAACTGAGGACTTGACTTCTTGGGACACTGGCTCAGCATTAGGAGGGCTGACTGTTTTGGAAGAAGAAGGAATTTGATCATTTGACTGCAAGGGGGTATTTAGGAAATTCTTACCTTTTTCAACATTCTTTTTGGTTGCTGACTCCTTCTGAGCAGATGCTTCTTTCTGAGGTATTTCTTCCTCTTGCTCCTGAGTTCTGGTCCTCTTCCTTGAGGATCTGAGATCATATCTGACGTTGAAATGGGCTTCCATGAAATCAGCAAATTGCTTGCAGTAATGGTCAATCTCGGCTTCTTCATCCTCTGCTTGTACTGGGCACTCCATATCATCATTATTTGAAAAGGCCAGATTCGAATCTTCTAACCCATAGGCTGCATTTCCGATGGAGTCATCTGCAGGTCCTTCCAGGTACAAGGGGTGAGGTACCTGATCTTGCTGCTCCCTTGTCTCTCTTGGTAGTATTTGCAATGGAGGTTTTCTATACTGAGGATTATATCCTCTGTTTGGGGCATTGTAATAGTTTTTAGGAGCTGCATTTTTGGCTTCCAGTTCCATCTTGACCATCTTCTTTATCATCTTACTTATTTCATCCATTTTATCTGAATCCTTTTCTTGATTAGAGGTAGAAACCTCTTCTTTTCCTTTTCTCCTGGCGTCTGGTTCCATTTTCCCTTTTAACTTTCCTGTGGAGGCAAAGTTCGCTTCTAGTTCCAGAGCATCTGCTTGTGCATCATCTAAATTGGCAGGCTTTCTTTCTCTTAAGGAGAATCCAAAATCAAAATCAAAGGCTGCTATGAATATTATCTTGGCAGCAGCTTCGTTTGGCTTCATTTCCGGAGGCAAGCTTAGATACAGCTTGTTGAATCTTTTGATGAATTCTGATACCCCTTCATTCTGTTTCTTCTTGATAGTATTAAACTGAGTAAGGCACATTCCAAAATCCTTCTTTTCTCCCCACTTCCTGAGAAAAACGTTTTCCATCTGATCCCAAGTTGTCACAGAACGATTTCCCAGTGTTTTAAACCATTTTCTAGCTTCACCTTCTAAAGACTGCACAAATAATCTCAAAACCACATCCAAGTGTTCAACATTCAAATTTTCTGCAAAGGAGCAGAAGGTCTCGAGATGTTTCTGAGCATCCACATCATTTTCACCATTGAACCTTGGCAAAATCTTCAGATAATCCTGTGGCATATCATTCAATACTTGGGGTAAGGCCAGAGGAGCATATTTGTTCAGGAGAAAAGCAGGAACATTGGCCATTGGAGGCGGTGGGGGTTGCACAACGATCTGAGAAACAAAAGAAGGGAGAGGGGTAGGGGGAAGCGGAGTGTGAATGACAATGGGAATATATTGAACTGAAGTCTGGGGTGTGGATGGGAATAGTTCTCGGTTGACGGGAGCTACTTCAGTGACTTCTTTAATTTCCTCAGCCTCGAAAACAGGACAAGGTTCTTCCCCAAATAAAGTATTTCCCCTACGTGGGGTTTCTAGATAAACTTCGGGATTTTCTGTTCTAACTTCTTGAGAAGAAGAGGGCGGATAATCTTCAACAGAACACTCAGGATTTTCAGCACGGGCTGACTTCCTCTCCTTCTAGACTTTTTTATGAATAATTTTCTCTGGGTCAGACACGTAGGGTGTTTTCGGTTGGGCTGTATCTGACCTCAAATGCGGCCTACGAGGAGCCAGGACTACTAATGAGATTTATCAAATAAGGACCAGTGGAGTCGCCAAGGTGAGAAATCTGCAACTCTTCACCTCTCTGTGCTCACCTGATTAGAGAGTGAAATAAAATGTCGAAAACCCAGGGAAACTTCTATTCTTGAATTCGGTCCCCGGCAACGGCGCCAGAAAGATGTTGTGGATGATTTTGTCACCCTCCTAGAGACAGTCTAGAGTTTCCATAGACCAGTGCCTAGGACATCTTAATATAGCAAGGAGTCCTTTATAGTTTTGGTTGTCAGTCCAAGGGACTCACTTACTATCTCTTTTTTAAACAAGGAAATTGAAAATAGATTGAATTGGTCCCAATTCTCCTTCAGTGGCTGATACACAGATAGGAATAAAGTACAGACATCATGTAAAACTTCAGTATGATAGCATCAGACAGCTAAGAGACCGTTTTACTGTAAAGAGGGCCGATTCAAATAATATATTACAGAAATCAGATATCAAGGAGTGTGGACAAGAAGGAAACATGAGAAGATATTACTGACAAAAGGGCGCATCAATTTACGAATCCTTAAGCCATTAATATAGCAGAAATTATGAAATGAGTGAACAATGGAACAGAATATCACTTCTAGGCCTATTTAAAGTGCTTGACTAATTCCAGAAAGGGCACCACTTAAGATGAATCCTTACTGCAAACTAGTGAGCCACTCGCATTCTAGAAAATGATACAAGAAGAAAGTTTGCATGAAAAAGGATGATATATTAACACATGAGAGAAATTACATACTGCAACATACCAAAGACCAGATTCCTCAATACAGTCATAACCCCTCCTCACTGAGACCCAACGGGCTCTGAAACTTCATACAGAAATGTCACAAGATGAATACAATAGTCTTCTCGCTGCACAGCTTGCTTACAGAAATCCGGAACCTTAACCATGTCTTCTTTTTTGATATTTATAGAGAGGAGAGAAACTTCTGGAGGGAGAGGTAGGTATCCACACTTATTACTCTGAATTGAAAAAGAAAGGCGGGGAACCCTCACGCCTTCTTCATGAATGACTAGCTATAAATGAATATACCTAACAACCTGTATACAGAAATTAATGCCGGGAGATAAAAGTCTCCTTATGTACAAAACAAAAATAATAAAATATATACATCGGGATGCCTCAGCTGAAGAAAAATTTGATGCCGTGAGGGGCCTGAGCTGGCCTGCAACTCTGGTACTGTACTCTTGGCCTTTGAGCTCTGAATTTGAATTCTGAATCTTAAATGTGGGGCGAAACTCTCTGGAGGGTTCGGAGACTCTCTGTCTATGTTTCTTTAATAGCAGTCACTTCATACACCGGCTTCAGCTCTTTTCATTTAATTTCGCCCACAGGAAATCGTCTTCTGGTATGTTCTTGATTTTCTGAAATGGAGGCGACAGATTGATATGCCCCCTTATACTTGATTTGAACACCTGCAAAAACCCTGAATATGTTAGAGAAACCTGACTATGGTGTAGGTGGAAGGTGATGGAGGCGGAGATGGATGAAATGACGCAAACAAAGGTCAAAAGCGGGAACATACAGGGGGGCGGGAGCAGACAATAGAGGTTTTTGTGAACGGGCGCAATAAGACACAGTATGGTCGTAAAGGAAGAATAGCGGTGAATTATGAATAAAACAGATAAAACGCACACATATATACATATTGGCGCGAGGGTAAAATATGAGCGCACGGGGGGAAGAGACACATAGGCGAGCGGAGGACACACAAGAGACGACGTGGCGAGTGAATTGAAGGGCAGGGGGTGTGAAACAATGACATGGTGGCATGACATGCAATATGGTGGGGTCAAAATAGCGGGCGAGCAACTCACGAGTAAGTCCACCGTCAGATCGGGTTTGACAGATCCAACGACCCCAACAAATTCCGCTACCCGGTCGTGGAACGGTCTTTATCGCGCGGGAGGAGGGTGGTTTCCCCGCCGTACTGAGGACACGCGGCACCACACCTGTGGAATCGCTGGCCCCGCGGTAAATACCGCCAGCCGACGAAAATGGTGCGGGGAAAACCACCGGTTTTGTTGCGCGCCAGGGTCGTATGAAGGGTCCACACTCCTTGATCTGTGCCGTTGATTGAACACGGATCGGACGGTTGCTATGGCACCCGGGAAATAAATGATAAGCCCCTTATTTTCCCGGCCCATGGTCCTGTAGTTTGGGTCATATGAAAATTTAAGCGGGAGGAGCTAAGGTTTAAGGGGCTTCGGCCCGATAAATAAAATATGCATTTTAAACGTTATAGAGCGATTTTTACGCGTCGGAGACATTGAACTTGAACGGGGCCCGGGGCTTATGTTTCCCGAGAACATTAAAAATGGATTTTGGAGAAGGAGGTGGCCGAAACTTAAATAAGAAAGGGGATATGTACAACGGGATGATTAAAGTTATTGTAATATTTTGTTGTTTTGTTTAAAGCTTTCAAGTGTTCATTAGGTGATTTGGAGATATGAATTAATTTAGTGGAAATTTTTATATATTTTACATTTGAATGATGTTCTTTGTTTTATAGATGATGACTCATGATGTTATTGTTTTGTGTATAATGATTTATTTTTTCTTTTGGGCTTGGGCCTTGGCACAACATTTTAATAAAAAATTTCATAATGGTTTTTGTGAACATTACACTTATTTTACTTTGAAAGCTACTTACAAATCTAGTAATTCTCAACTCTTGGAAACTATTGATGCAGGTTTCTAGATCGATTTGAAATTTTACTTCTGGAATATTCAGTGAGATGTCAAAATCTAATCCTAGGAAGAAACTATCAAGGCAAATTGATGTATTATCATACTTTAAAAAGTCTCAATCCAAGAATACACATTCTCTTCATGCTTCAAGCTCCTTTGAACAATATATTACTGAGAGAGATGTTAACTCTTGTGAAAATGCATCTGATATCCATATGATGGATGAAATAATAGGTTCCTCAAGTGATCAGGGTGAGATAAATGCAGTTTCAACATAAATTAGTGATGAAAATGTTAAATATATTTCCTTGGAAGGTGACACAAACCATTCACGGAAAAGGAAAAAAGGCCAGTGGACTGTAGGGAGAAAATTCCAAGATGATTGGGTCTCAAGTTTTCCATTTATTGAAGAAATACCTCCTACAAATGAGGATTTACGAGAAGTTAAATGTATTGCGTGTAGTTGGAAAAGTTGCAAGGTAGTGAAATTTCAGATGAAGCTAGATATAATACAAAAGCATGTAGGAAAGGTTTATGAAAAGAAAATTGTAAATGGTAAAGAGAAATCTATTGTCAGATGGAAATCTTTGGAGGAATGTCGACATAGCCAATGTGTGGAAGAATACAAAAAATATTTAATAAGTAAGAAGAAACTTGAGGCAAGTGGAGGAACCATCATATCTCAATTTGAAAAGACGATGGAAAGAAGTTTGTTATCCAAGACAATACAATTGAGCACTGTATTTCACATCTTATGTAAAGGTCGTCCTATGACAGATTATCCAGATCAGATGAAATTTCTATCTTTTCTTCACATGCCAAACTTTCCATCTTCTCATTGGTCCGTAACTAGTGGTTGGGAATGGGCAAGATATCTAGCTCAAGTAGAAATTGATGATTTGAAATAGGAGATTGAAAATGCTAGGTTTTTGGCATTGTCTTTGGATGAGGTTACAACTATTGATAATACTTCATGGATCTGCATGAGCATTTATATGGTTAATGACCATATTAGGCATTCCTATCTACTTGGGATTAAAAAGATGAGAGAGACTTCTACAGTTGGAAATATTTATGAACTTGTTCTTAATACTTTGAAGGAAAGTGGTATGGATCATTTAATGATTGCAAAAAAGTTGGTATGTGTTGGAGCAGATGGAGCATCGGTAATGCAAGGACAAAGGAATGGTCTTTGTGTTAGACTACAACTATCAACTTCACCATATATGATTAATATTCATTGTATGGCTCATAGGATGAATCTTGCATTTAAAATAGTAAGCAAGTTTCCATTAGTTTCAAAAGTTGAAGATCTTGTACGTGAGACTCATGCATACTTTTCTTGTAGTCCCAAACGATATTTAGAGTTTCAACAATTTGCATATGGTGTTATGGATGGAAAAAAACTACTGAAAGATGTTGATACAAGATGGATCTCATTAAATGGACCAGCTCAAAGACTATTTAGTGAGTTCAAATCTTTGGTAGGGTTGATGTATGAAAATCGCTACAATGTACACAAAGCTCAAGATCTTCTTTTTCGACTAACTGATATAGAAACATTATTGACATTGGCTGGAATTCTTCCTATGCTACATGAAATGAATGTCCTCGTGAAAATGTCTCATAATCGCACAATGTATATTGCCGAATACACAAATGTGAGAAAGTCAGCATGCCTTGCATTGGATAATTTGTATATGATGCCGGACTCTTTTACTGGTCCAGAGTTTACAAGTTGGACTAAGATCATCAATATAGAAAATACTGAAATTTTTTTGACATTTGATGAAAAAGGGATACTATGTATCACAGTGCGTGGGTATATGGTCCCCTTTCATTATATTAGTAAGACGGGATGAATCACCAAAGATTGCCCCATGTCAAGAGACCAATTTGATAATATTGTGATCTCAGTGAGACAAAATTTGATAGAAATTGCAAGATCACTATCATTAGAGATAAGAGAACGATTTCCTCGAGATGAATTGTTGGAGGCCATGTGTGTGGTATACCCTCAATATTGGAACAATTGTCAATGTTCAAGAAATTTAAAAGACGATTTTCAAAAGAGATTAAAATGTTTAGTAGACCACTTTTGCAAGAAAGTCTCGATACATGGAGAACAGATTGAAGGTATTTTAGATTCATCAAAATTGTATCAACAAGGTGGACGCTTTGCTGAAACAATGTGGAAGAAATATCCTTTTTTGGAGAATCCTAATGAAAACGGTGCTATAACAAGATTATGGAATACTTTAAGTGCTAGCCAATACCTGCAAGAAAACATATCAGAATATTTCAAATTAGCATATTTGTGTCAAACCATGATTTTGGGATTAGTGGAGGATGAGAGAATGTTTAGTGCATTATCATTTCTGAAGTCAAAGTTGAGGAACAAGCTTGATAAACATGTGGATACATGTTTAATATTATATGTAACAAAGTATGACGTTGACAATTTTCCATATGAAAGAGCACTAGCGCTTTGGCGATCAGATTGTGATAGAAGGGGAGAAAACAATATAACAAATTTATCTAATGAACTTGATATAGAACATAATGTTTTGGAGGCTCATAATGACAGTACATCTGGAGAAGATCATGTTCACAATGTAGAAAATGATGACCAAGATGAGAATTGGGAAATTGAAATACCCTAGGACTCTTATTTTGGTATACATGTTCCGTTGATCATGCATGATTACTACATGTCAAATTCAGGTAAAAATGGGTTCTATATTTTGTATTTTTCATTGTAACATTGCAGCTACATTTCTTTCATGTGTGTTATTTTAAGATTGATGTTTCATATTTAATCCTTACATTGTTTGTTTCTTATTTGTGACAGGAAATGAAGCTGGATTTGATGATTTTGGGACCTATTTATTTTCACATAGATAGTGTTTGACTAGTATTAAATGATAAATAACTAATTTAACAAGACTAATGCAAAGCATCAATTGGCTCATTCAAGTACATGAAACTACCTTGATGTCTAGCTTTGACATCTTGGAAAATTTTAATGGTATATATGTTGCTTGTGTTTAGGGAATTTTGCTGAGTTTCGAGTTTTATATTTTCTTGGAAAATAATTATTGATATTTGGAAAATGTGTGATTTTATATTGGTATTGGAAACGAAGCTAGTTTTGATCTTTGATTGGAAATGAAGTCGGATTTGATGAAGTTGGGACCTATTTATTTTCACATAGATAGTGTCCTAGTATTAAATGATAAATAACTAATTTAAGAAGTCTAACGCTAAGCAACAATGGGCTTATTCAAGTACATGAAATTGTGTTCATGTCTAGCTTTGATATCTTTGAAAATTTTAGTGGTTTTTTTGTTGCTTGTTTAGAGGATTTTGTTGAGTTTGAAATTTTTGGTTTGTTTTGGTCAGATATTTTTAGTCCCTTGAATGCTTATGGGTCTCATATCATGCATAGATCGATAAATCTAGTTTTATTATTATAATCATTATTGTTTTCTTTATATATTTGGTGGTTTGAGGAAAGATATTTTATTTCCTTTCACTTTGTGGCATGATTTCAACATCTTCACCTTTTAGAATATATTAAAATATTTTTCTTATTATAGATTTTTCTTGGAAAATAATTATTGATATTTGGAAAGGGAAATAAGCCCTGGGTAGCTAAGTGAAGAGAAAAATTGTCTATGTACTAGGTTCCTGCGCATTCATCGTAAGAGACCTATTGGCATGAGACAAACATTCCTTTTATGCAATTACACTTTTGATGCCAAGGCGGAGCTGAGTTCGCTGACCTGGGAAGAATAGTGGCAGTTGATCATAATGCTAAGGAGATTAGAATGCTGGTTTCAAAAACAGCTGACCATGCCACCAATGCTGGTGGAACCAAAGGAACTGCATCAGCTTATTATGATTCTTTCGAGATTGCTCAGGGTGAAACCAAGGCTGTTTTGGGAAGCATGGAAGGTAGTTGTGGTTGCCTAACATTTAGTAGCAAGGTATTCTTATGTTGATTGCAGATTCTTGGAAGCTCTTGAAATCTGATGGTTACAAGAGGGTCAATTGTTTGACCTTTCTAGTGATAGTCAAATTCCTAGATATTCCTAGAATCTGCAATCCTCATAAGTTCAACAATCAGTACAATAGCATGTGTTTAGTTTTAAGAGGTAACATGTTTAAATCCAAAAGCATTGAATACCCCTTCCTAAATTCACATATGTATTCCTTAATAGATTTTAATATTCATAGTTCAACTACCTCTTTATTATTGTAATTAACTACAGGGAGAATTTTTTGGGCAGTTTGATTGTCTACTAGGTGTTCTATGTAAATGATTGATTGTATTAATGTCATTTGTGTGCAGGAGTTCTTGATACGAAATGTGCACTCTCTTCAGGAATACAAAGGGCATGCAGATAATTTTATTTGCTATCTTCTGCCTGGAACACCCTATTCACATGCTCAATATACTCCAGGTGATCTCTTAGATTTTACTGGCATTGAAATATAGTACACTTGCTCTCTCTTATTCTAAATTTAACACTATATGTTGTTGTGTAAGCAGGAGGTCTTCTTTACACATTGCAGGATACTAATTTGCAATATGCTTACAATTTTTGCTTCCTTTTGGGAGTCTATGGTTAAATTTTCTTTTTTTGGGGAGTCTAAATTGGATGTAAAAATTATGGGTATTGATGATGAATGCAGTTACCTCAAAGGTGACAGTAACTAGGACTAGTCTGAAGCAAAGCCAAACTTGTATATTAGATTAGACATGAGCGTAGGTGAGGTCCGAAGAATTTTTCTTCAACAGTCTCACCTGACTTAGGAGCATATTGTGCAGAAGACTTTGGACCAAGTCGAGTATATATATATTAAATTTGTGTCTCTGTAAGATGTATAAATATCCAGAACTGTTAACCTCGTATAGCTTGTCCTCCAATGAGTGCTAAAGATCGAGTGATCTTTTTAATGGACACAAAATTTCAAACTTCTGAAGTATTTTTCTTGTTACTTTGCATTGGAGGCGTAAGAGCAAGGGCATCAAAAATTTTGTTGCTTGCTCTTCTTGTTATGATTCATAAAAGCTTTCTTATGCTCATTATCATTAGGTCTCCTATAATTGAAATTGAGCTCTATGTTTTGAAGCAACCTTATCTTTCATGCTATATGATGTAAGTTTAGAATGGCAACAATAATTCTGACAGTATAAGACAAATGCATCCAAATGGTCAGTCCCTGACTAAGGCATTTTTAGCTGCATTCTGTCACTAGTAATATCCTGTCTGTAATAGAATTTGACATTGATGCTTTTATTAAGTCTTTTTATATTTCAATCCACTAGACTTGGATTTGTAGGAAAACAGACTGATCACAAATATGGCTGAATTAACTGTTCTTTTTAGTATACTAACGACCTCCAAATTACATTCCATTAGGCCAATATTTGTCTCCACACAATCCTGATGAGGGAAATCTCTAACTGGTTGGAGGGTGCAGCGGTGGGAAATTTCACGTTAGCAGGTTGCACTGCATCCCCTTTTTGAAAATTCTAATACAAATTTTGGTGGACTAGCACCAATGACAACAATATGGACCACCAAAGTAAATAAGAGCATATCTCCAATAAAAGATTTCAAAGGTTCTCAACCCCTTGCTACACCTGGAAATTTGTCAGCATCCCAGACATCGGTAGATTCAAATGGTGGAAATAGTGACAAATTCAACTCTGACCTAGCTAATCAACACAGTGACGTAAGGATGCTAGCAAAAATTGTCTTTTCAAGTCATGGAGGGGAGGTTGCTTTTGATTTTCAGTATGGCGATGTTCATTTATTCTCTGGCAGTAGCTTTAATCTCATAGATTACTACTGTGGCACAGTTGGGGTTTTTGTTGCCCTACCAACTTTCTCTTCTACTAGCTGTTTCCTGGTCTCTGTTTGGCATGATAACAGCAAGGATTGGACTGTACTGAAGATTCTACGTATTCTACCTCCTGCTAGTCAAAGTAGTCAAGGGAAAGGTAATGCATCTGCCTGGGAACGAGCTATAGCAGACATGTATGAATTTGATTTTTTTTGTCATCTTGCTGCATCTCTATATTTATATTGTGGTTTATTTCACTGGCCTATGGTTTGATTATTCTTATCCATTACTAGATTTTGGTGGGGCCTCTCAGTTGGAGTTGATTAGTGGGATGCTGTTGGTTGTGCACAAAGTGCAGCTGAAGATGACATAGGTAGAATTAATGTACATTATCAAAATGAAATCAGTTATGTGTTGGTGAAAGATAATTTAAGTGATGATGGGAAGCCCTTATGTTAACAAGGCTTTGTGACTCATTTGTATTCATTCAAACTGCAAAATGGGAGGAATACTCACAGACTACTATACTATAAATCCAAGTAGAATTTTTGATGCAAATGTTGTTTATGCAATTGGAATATCTGTTCAAAGGTCCCCATCTGTGGTTTAACCCTGTTTGATAACAAGTTTAAAATGAGTTTTTGGCATCTCTTGATTCCAAGGACGTAGGTGGCAATTTGGTTGAACATATTACATCACAGTGTTCCTCTTTTCATGGTCAGTTCATATAGATGTTTTGTATATTATGTTGGTAACACATGGTACAATTGTTTTTGAAGGATATTAGGCAATAATACGATCTCCCCAATCATCCCTTGTTCAAGATAAATGGAGCTAAGTTTTCCTATCAACAAATTTTAAGATTAACATTGACCAGAGTATGAAGCTACAAACATGACGTTGAAAATAGATATATCCATTGCTTTGTGGAAGAATGCTCACACGGTGCGGCTAAGGCAGAAAGTTGTGTTAGAGTATTTCTAAGAAAATATATTAATCTCCAAAATTATTTAATATGGGGCATTCAAGTCTTTGGTAAACGTGTTGATAAGCGCTCCTATGGTGCTTTTACGAAATGGGATATCAATTGCATGACAAGTTGTTACATTTTGGTAACATGTCATAAGTTTATTTATTTGTTGGCATTATGTTCAACAATTATCAACCAAATATATACATTTTCCATAAATGCATATAGGTTGACAAATGGGTCGAGATCACGAATAGGTGGGAGTCCTTTGGGAGTATCAAACACCTTGGAATGATTGTCCAAGACATTTTGGAGATCTGGAGAAATAGATGATTTTCATGTTATGTTGGGTATGTTGGATAGTCTGGTGTGCATTACTATTCTAGCCATGAATCTTGGCAGAATGTGCGATTAGGGTTTGATTATGGGTGTTCTTTTCAGGTAAATTGTGAGAAGGCAGAGTTTTGAAGGGGTTTTGAATTTGAATCATGGAAGTTGAGTGTTGCAGCCCTCGGTCTTCTGCTCAGGGGTGTGAAGTTGACATGAAGCCAACGATGGTGGTGAAAGATACACTTAATCAAGGATGCATGCAATATGGGTTAGTAATTAGATTCAAATCAATTCATTAAAACTGGGTGACAAGAATTATATGCACTACTATTGCACATGATTTTTTTAATATTTTGTTTTTGTTTTTCTTCATTTTTGAGGTTTTCTGTGACTATAGATATAAAGAGAATCCCATAATACAATTCTTTGTATTTGAAATTAATCTCCTGTTAGTCTTTTTACATTTTCTTCAAATCTTGAATTCAGGAGTTTTTCTAATGCTCTGAAGCCTTCTGGTCAGATTTTGTGCTGTTAGTATACATTAATTTCAAAATAAGCTTTTTACAATTTTTCCTTTCATTCTTTCTTCAATATTTTTACTCATGGAGCTCTTTTATTTTTGGGGTTCACCAGGCTAAACACATTTTTTCTACTTTGGGAATATCCTCTCACATGGAACCATTGAGTGGTGTAATGGCATCGGGAAAGCGATAAAGTAGCAGAGTATTTTATTGGTTTTTTCATTATGTGGCAGGACGGTAGAGAAGATAAGGATCCGGGACACTCGGATTCTAATTTTTGCTAGCCTGGTTTCAGCTACTGCCCTCACTGGCATCGATGTGAAATTGGCACCTGGAGCATGCAATTGGTAATTTGAACAATTTTTCGTATGGATGCATGAGCCATATGAGTGCATGCCTACATATTTCATAACTGTTATAAAAAATATGTGGGAATATGCATACATCTCATCTCCTGTACCAAGAGAAGGGACCAGTTTAAATTTTATTGCTAATTTCCATTGACCTAAACATTTGGAAGTCAATATGCCCATATCATGAAAATATAAGGTGAATGAAATAAATTGAACCCCGACATTTTCACGGTACTTATTTATAGCACCCTTGAACTAGTGTAGTAACAGAACTTTCTGTGAACAATGAGGAATTATGTGTTCCTGTAATCCAGTAGAATTTATGGGGTAGCCTCTAATTTGTGTCCTTGAGCCAACAATACATTTTTGTTGGCACCCTTCAATGGAGTGGGCTTTATTTCAAATTTCTCTCTAACATCGAGGTCTATAGAACATCACTTCATCTGATTGTTTGAACCATGGTATCAAAATTGTGTCAAAACTTACTATCTGAGAAGTTATCATGGCCATCAACTACCTTTCTTTATGATTTGGATCTTTCATTATACCAAGTATAGTTCTCTATTGAAGGAGGAGAAACTTTGGACATTCTCCTTAAATGGTAAAAAAATGGAGTGGATTCTTTCATCTGATTTTTTGAACCATGGTATCAAAATTGTGTCAAAACTTACTATCTGAGAAGCTATCATGGCCATCAGCTACCTTTCTTTATGATTTGGATATTTCATTATACCAAGTATAGTTCTCTATTGAAGGAGGAGAAACTTTGGGCATTCTCCTTAAATGGTAAAAAAATGGAGTGGATTCTTTCTTTTGCTAACGTAGGAAACCTATATTTGGTGCATGTGTTCTTTATGTGGATCTCATAGAACAAGAAAATAGGTTGTGCTAAAGTGGCCTCTTTGTATTGCTTACATGAGAATAGTATTTTTGTGGGTGTCATTATTTTCTTCAGCTTAATTTACTTTCTACTAAGACAATGAATCTCAGAGAATTGAAGTGTGTGCAAAAGTATCATTCATTAACGTGGGGCTATGAAATTTTTGTTTTTAACTGTGGAGGAATGCATCCTGGTTATTTTTTGTCCTTAACATAAATATTTAAGGTAGTGAGTGCCTACATTGTTTGACATGCATAACCATACTGTATTTGGTATTTCTTCCTTGAAATAGAATGGAGATATTCAGTACATTTTTCTTTAATGTAGCATTTATACCTTTTATTTAATTATATATAATTTTGATATATTCTTATTGGTATCTCCATGCATCTTACAAAATGGTGAAAAATGTGCCATACAGGGATGATTTTACTGATGTGTGTTTTCTTGATACTGATAATTGATGGCAGATGTTCACACTACCATCGGAGATTCCAAATAAGGGCTCTGTGTTGTAATGAAGTCTTTGAATGTAGGCATTGTCATAATGAGGCCAAAGTATTCTTCTTTTTCTTTACTGCATTCGTAGCTATTTCAAGTACTGCATACCCATACTGTTGTAATGAAGTCTTTGACTATAGGCATTGTCATAATGAGGCCAAAGTACGCTTCTTTTTCTTTAATGCATACCCATACTGTATTTGGTATTTCTTCCTTGAGCCAGCAATACATTTCTGTTGGCACCCTTCAATGGAGTGGGCTTTATTTCAAATTTCTCTTTAACAGTGAGGTCTATATAACATCACTTCATCTGATTGTTTGAACCATGGTATCAAAATTGTGTCAAAACTTACTATCTAAGAAGTTATCATGGCCATCAACTACCTTTCTTTATGATTTGGATCTTTCATTATACCAAGTATAGTTCTCTATTGAAGGAGGAGAAACTTTGGACATTCTCCTTAAATGGTAAAAAAATGGAGTAGATTCTTTCATCTAATTGTTTGAACCATGGTATCAAAATTGTGTCAAAACTTACTATTTGAGAAGTTATCATGGCCATCAACTACCTTTCTTTATGATTTGGATATTTCATTATACCAAGTATAGTTCTCTATTGAAGGAGGAGAAACTTTGGGCATTCTCCTTAAATGGTAAAAAAATGGAGTGGATTCTTTCTTTTGCTAACGTAGGAAACCTATAGTTGGTGCATGTGTTCTTTATGTGGATCTCATAGAACAAGAAAATAGGTTGTGCTAAAGTGAACTCTTTGTATTGCTTACATGAGAATACTATTTCTGTGGGTGTCATTATTTTCTTCAGCTTAATTTACTTTCTACTAAGACAATGAATCTCAGGGAATTGAAGTGTGTGAAAAAGTATTATTCATTAACGTGGGGCTATGAAATTTTGTTTTTAATTGTGGAGGAATGCATCCTGGTTATTTTTTGTCCTTAACATAAATATTTAAGGTAGTGAGTGCCTACATTGTTTGACATGCATACCCATACTGTATTTGGTATTTCTTCCTTGAAATAGAGTGGAGATATTTAATACATTGTTCTTTAATGTAGCATCTATACCTTTTATTTAATTATATATAATTTTGATATATTCTTATTGGTATCTCCATGCATCTTACAAAATGGTGAAAAATGTGCCATACAGGGATGATTTTACTGATGTGTGTTTTCTTGATACTGATAATTGATGGCAGATGTTCACACTACCGTCGGAGATGCAAAATAAGGGCTCCGTGTTGTAATGAAGTCTTTGACTGTAGGCATTGTCATAATGAGGCCAAAGTATGCTTCTTTTTCTTTACTGCATTCGTAGCTATTTCAAGTACTGCATACCCATACTGTTGTAATGAAGTCTTTGACTGTAGGCATTATCATAATGAGGCCAAAGTATGCTTCTTTTTCTTTACTGCATACCCATACTGTATTTGGTATTTCTTCCTTGAAATAGAATGGAGATATTCAATACATTGTTATTTAATGTAGAATTTATACCTTTTATTTAATTATTTATAATTTTGATATATTCTTATTGGTATCTCCATGCATCTTACAAAATGGTGAAAAATGTGCCATACTGATGCCAGTAAAACCCACAATCCCCTCTTTTTTTAGTCTTTGGAAAGGCACTTCCAATTTTTTCTCTCAAATAAATCTCAAGTAAATTGGGCAAACTCACAATGTTCTAAATTCTTGCACTGGCAATTTAAATCAATACATATCTGGAGCCTTTAATATCTCAAATCGTAGATTTGAGATATTAAATTAAAACTCTTTTGAATATAAAAACATCTGCACTAAATTTAGTGCTCAATCCACCTTCCAATCTGGAAATCTCACAGTGTTCTATCTTCTGGACTGACAATTTAAATGAAATATAGCTAGAAGTTTTACTCTCACCCAATGGTCAATACCATATGATGAAACTCATAACGCGCCTTGGTTGCTCTGTACTCTTATCATATGATTATGGAACCATATATATAGGGACCCACTTAAACCAAGGTTTCCACCCTTAATTCGCTTCAAAATCAAAGCGATGTTAATTAACCTTACCATAGCCCTTGGTTAACCAACCATCATCCTGACCTTACATATCTTGCCTTAAAACATTTAACTATTGGGCGAAACCCCCTTTCAGATATTGCATCAAAGGGTAATACCGACGTTTCAATTCTTTCGTAGTTATAACCCAAGTTCTTAACTTAACACATTTGAACTCATTAAAATTTCAGCATAACCATAAATCAACACATTTTTACTTCAAGCCCACCATAAACGCACCCATTTCCCTTTTCATTTCTGTCCATGCAACTTATTTGCATGAACACCATCGATCTATCGCTCAACAGATCGGAGAGGTCTCATTGAAATCATGTTTTTTCAAAGGCCAGACACTAACGCTTATATTTTATGGGATGTAAGCAGTATTACAAACCCACTCAATTCCACGTGTCAACCACCGAAGTAGATCACGTTTTTTTGACAATTCCCATTTACCACTCTCACGATTGCGCGATACAACTGGTATTCTAACTATGGTTTTACTGTTCATTCTTTTGGTTCCGCCTTTTCATCATCGCTCAAGGTTCCGTTCTTTTTCTGTCTCTTTATTAACTTGCACGCATTCATTTCCACTGTTCCTTGGCTTCAGACTTGTATGAGCCTACACTCAGAGTATTCAATACGGATCTTCTCAATTAGAAACGGTCAATCCATCACCTTAGGTTTTAGAATCCTCAGCTTACGAAGGAATCGACCCTTTTCTTTTTGAAGCTACAACTCCATTCCGTGGTGTTAGATGACCGATACGCAGAGACGGTTCCATTCTACTTGTGATGTATTCACACTCTGTTACTTTATAATTTGAATGCTTCTCTTGACTTCGATTCATAGTCTCATGGGTTGCCTTCCCTTCCAGGAAGAGACTACATGGCTTCAAACCCAAATATTCACTACCTTGTTCTTGCAACAGAACCTTTATTACACAACCCTTCAAAGATAGTTTCAATTCTTCAACTCAAAATCACAAAGCCGACATTAACATCGAATTCTCTTATTAGGTACAGAGCATCATTTAAGCCTGAGTTACAACGTATATAGTCTATATCACCATACAATCGCTCATTGAAATACAATCCATTGACATGGGTTATTAATAGAGGTTTTATCACATAGGTTTATACAATTTCTTATCGACATTCAGAGTCCATTCACACAGCATTTAAATTAGATAAAAATCACATAGTACTAAACCAAACCCTTTCATATTTACAAATAAATTTACTTATAGACTGCTTGCCTCTAGCCAGATCTTCAATCAATTGGCCTTCTACCCAAATACTTTGTCTCTCTTAAGCTTCAGGTCTATGCAGCTTAATGCAGGTCTCCCCCATTAATGCCTCTGAGTCTTATTTTAATACAAATGGATAGTCAATCGATTGAGTTCCCTTGATGACTCTAAAACTCTTGGAATCCTCAATTCCTAAATTTAGCCTAACTCCCTGATTTCCTGAAACTAACTCCACCTAATCAACTTCTCCTATCCTCTAATCATTCGAGGGTAGTTACAACCCTCTCTACATTTAATCAAAATTAATTAAACTCACTCAAATATGAATAACTACATAGGAAATCAAAAACATGAGACACCCCTTATGTTTATTTATATACAAATATTGTCTTGAGCCTAATGCCCTTGCATCACATACAGGGATGATTTTACTGATGTGTGTTTTCTTGATACTGATAATTGATGGCAGATGTTCATACTACCGTTGGAGATGCCAAATAAGGGCTCCATGTGTAATTAAGTATTTGACTGTAGGCATTTTCATAATGAGGCCAAAGTATGCTTCTTTTTCTTTACTACATTCGTAGCTATTTCAAGTACTGCATACCCATACTGTTGTAATGAAGTCTTTGACTGTAGGCATTGTCATAATGAGGCCAAAGTATGCTTCTTTTTCTTTACCGCATACCCATACTGTATTTGGTATTTCTTCCTTGAAATAGAATGGAGATATTCAATACATTGTTCTTTAATGTAGCATTTATAACTTTTATTTAATTATATATAATTTTGATATATTCTTATTGGTATCTCCATTCATCTTACAAAATGTTGAAAAATGAGCCATACAGGGATGATTTTACTGATGTGTGTTTTCTTGATACTGATAATTGATGGCAGATGTTCACACTACCATCGGAGATGCAAAATAAGGGCTCCATGTTGTAATGAAGTCTTTGACTATAGTCATTGTCATAATGAGGCCAAAGTATGCTTATTTTTCTTTACTGCATTCGTAGCTATTTAAAGTTCAACGGTTGCCTTTGGTTTATATCCCTGTCAAAATAGAACTAGAAAATTATGTCTCTTCCAATTTCATTTGTGAGGGTATAGTATGGACTGAACTCATATCTGAACAGAATTCAATGGATGTCGATCCACTTGACAGACATGATGTACCTCACCATGAATTTCTAAAGGTAAGGTTCTATCTTGTTTTCCATTTGGATGTTATTCATTATAATGTTTGTCTTAATGCTCTGAACCATATGTATTCCTTGTATTTAGCGAAGGTTTTTTAGGGTGTAACATCATAATATTTTCTGAAGGTACATTTGAAAGATGTAAATGTTTAATTTTTATTCTCTTCAAAAGATAAATGATCAGTTATCTAGAAAATCTTATCTAACTTGCTGAATTAGTATATTTCTTTTGTTTATATTCTTGTATGTTTGCAGTATATTGCTCTTGTTATTTATAGTTATTCTTGTATGTTTGCAGGTTATCTGTTCACTTTGTAGAACTGAACAAGATGTAAGAGCCGAGCCTTTTTAATTTTAGTTATGTGCATAAAATTTAGAGGTAAACACTATAATGTTTCTTGAGTTATTTTAAAAAGATTATGCATTGCCATTTTGCAGGTTCAACAAACCTGCATTACTTATGGTGTTTGTATGAGAAAGTACTTTTGTGAAAAATGCAATTTATTTGATGACGAGGTACGTTCTTAATGGATTTTCAGGTTTAATAGCTTTGGTTCATGAAAACAAAGAGCTTTACTCTCACAAAATTATAAAAATATGGTTTGGATGTATACGCTTTTGATTCTAATTTTTCTTGCCACTTTGGTTTTCCAGGACTCAAAACAGCAATACCACTGCGACGAATGTGGAATGCAGGTATGCTTTTCTCTTTATGCATATGATGTCTCTTTCTCTGTAGTAAAGTAATCTTTCATGCTATTGTGAAATGTATTTAGATGTATTTCTTGCAGTTTAATTTGGCTAGTTGTGCTGGTTTTCAGAACTGGTGGCAAGGATAATTTCTTCCACTATTATAAATGTGGTATGTTCTTTATGACTTCTCAAATTACCACTGCTTCTTCTCAAATTATCACCGCTTCTTCCCTTGTTTCATTGTAGTGCGAGAATGATTTATTTGCTCGTGTACCTTTTTCTAGGATGTTGCTACTCTATCCTCTTGAAGGATTGCCACCCTTGTGTGGAAAAAGCAATGCACCACGGTCCACAACTGCCCTGTGTTTTGAGGTAGGTCACACTTATCTGCATAGTGTAGTAATTGTAGTTTTCTTTTTAAAGCATAATCTAAATTTTAGACTGAAGTTATTTGGATATCTGAACCCTCGTTTGTTGACTCCTCTGCAATATTTATTCGACTCTACAAAGGTTATCAACGTATTGCCTTGTGGTCATACTATTCACATGCATTGCTTAAAAGAGATGCATGAGCATCTTCATTAAGTTTCATATGTGGCCTGTTTTGTGCTCTGGCTCACAACCTCTTGAGATTTTCCATTTGTCTAGAATTTCAGATTATACTTGTTTCTAGTCTATCTATCTATAGTATCACAGAACTCTAGATATACTTGCATTGATATACCCATTGATGGTACCTTCTCTAGCCATTTGTGGTCACAGCTTGGCGCAACTTTAATTTTATTTTAAGCGTCTTGCCATTCTAAATGTTTGTTTGTCTTTTGCAGATTTGCTTGTCCAGTGTGCTCCAAATCTGTCTGTGATATGTCTGAAGTATGGGAGAAACTTGACCAAGAGGTAGCTATTTTGTTGTTATATCATTACGATATATGACAAGATGAACATCTTGAAATCACCTTGTAATGGGTTCTATAAAGAGTGGCTTATTATATGTATTTTTGCTAATTTTGATTTCTCATATTTGAAACTTGCTTTCGTCAATTGGAAAATTCATTTTTAAATTCCTTGAGTGGATTCTGATAACTTTCTTTTATCATGTAAGTTTCTTTGACTCCAATGCCTGAAGCTTATCGGAACAAAATGGTAAGATGTCTGATGTTCATGTGGTATGGTTTGGAGGCATATTTTAGAGCCCATTAGTAGCGTGAGAGAATACCTGACCACTTTCTCATTGGTCTTTTGAGCAGGTTTGGATCTTATGCAATGACTGTGGAGTAACTTCTGAAGTAAATTTTCACATTGTTGCCCACAAGTGTCAAAGTTGCAATTTTTATAACACGCGGCAGACCAAGGGAGGTCCTTCTGCAAGTTCATGTACCTAGTCTTTGATATACTCAATGTTCAGATTCATGTATCCCTCTTTTCCACTTGTAAGGTCGCCTTAGCGCTGCTTATATGGCATGAAAAACAGATATACTGCAAATTGCTATGCAGTGGCATTACTGTAAGAATTCATGGTAACCGCTGAGTTTTTGTGGCACTACTCTATGGTTGTTAACATCATAACAGAATTGATGCTATATGCCCACTTCAACAAAGACCACAAGAAGGGAATTCTTTATCCTGAAAATCTCACGCCACGACAAAACAAGTAACAAATTCTGTCTTTTTGCACATCTGCAGACCATGAATTACAATGGATTGAAGGTCTCTTTTTCTGTATGTGACTTAGTCTGACCAGATACGTGCAGGACTTAATTTCCCATGAAATGAAGATGTATTTTCCCTTTTGGAATGGCATGTTAGCTCTCAAGCAATTGATTGGTTTACCGATTTCATGTTTTGTCTAGTGCTTGTTGAAATATTTTATTTGGTTGCACTGAGAGAAGAATGCAAATAAATTTGAATGTGATTCTCTTAAGAGAGAACATTTAAAGAAACCAGATAAATCCATCTTAAGCTAAGTTTTGTTAAGTCTTCTTAAAAGAAAGAATGGTAAAATAAAGAACAATGAAGGAGAAATCCATCTCATGCCAGGATCTGATAACCAGTGAGAGGTTTATACATGGATTACAAACATGTATTTATGAATGACTATAAAAATAGTAACAAAGATCCATTATAATAACAATTCATCAGTGAATAATATTTTACCATTTTTTTATCCATCTCAAGCTAGGATCTTAAAAGCAGTGAGAGCTATGAAAATTGTAATGGAAATTCATTAGTGAAGAATAATATGGCATGAAAAAGAAATGGTTATAGAATTATAAAAAATTCTATATTGGTGGATGAAATTAGGGTAAGTATTTTTTTTTTTTTGGGTTACTAGATTCTTTCGTAAGTAAATCTAAATTTATCACTTACCTAAATTGGAAAATCATTTCATTTCTTGTTAGGCATATTGCCTCAAGCAATACTGCATGACAATGACTCAAGCAATAGTGCATGACAATGGCTGGTGCTTTGACACTGTTTTATGTTTATATTTATACCATCCTTTACAACAATCAAAATTAGACTCCCTTTCCACTTCGGTGCCATGTATGGAATTTGCAGGTATTTGTAAATTCTGCCATAAGTTGAGTTGGTTTGGATGTGCGTAGCAGACAGTGAGACACAACTGTCAGTTTGGAGGTGTGTTGGGATTGTCGTATTGACTCTGCTCATTAGTTATTGGCGTTTTAATTTTTGTTCGACTTGTTCTGCTCATTGAAGAAATCGGCAGAGGCATGGGCCTTTGTGTTGGAGGATTGTTGAAACAAAATGATCTGCAAAGATCCCAATTTTTTGAAACTCCTCTCCAACATCAATATCAGTGCTAGTAGTAGCATGAGCAACAACACTACGCTTTAGCGGAACTATAAGAACGCATTTTCCAAACTGCACGAGAACTACTTCCCTCACGAATCACCATGTGCCATGCTTGGTCTCGGTGGTTCTCTTCCTTCTACTCCCGGTTCAACTACCATATCTTCATTGGAACCAACACCCCGAACTTCACTAGACAACGGTTCACCATTTTGTAGTAGTGATTCGGCATGATTTTACAAGATAATATAATCTCGTGAGAGATTTTTTTAAAAAAATTATATATAAATATTATATTATTAATAAAATCACCTTCCATTTTTTCTTATGTATCATGGGGTTTCACCCCTTTATTATATATATAAATTTAGGGGGGTTCTTAAAATTTTCCCCCGATCAATAGTATCTAGAAACGGAGCTGCGCCATGGAATTGTGGATTGGAACCAAGTGATAGAAGAATTATTATTAACATATAGCTTCACTCATGGGTGCGAAGGAATTAATGAGGCTCTTCAAGAGAAGAAAGCATAAGTAATTCACATTACCAAGGAGCCAAGGACGTTGGTTTAGATGCATTGGTTTAGACGTTGGTTTAGAGCAAAGGACGTTGGTTTAGATGGACGGAACCTTCTATGGTGCATCCTCAAACCCATGGACTTCACCAATGTCATCATCTGGTATTATAACTAGTAAATCTATAGTGACTATTGAACAACTTGATCCTTTATATATATCATCAGGGTAATATGAATCTAGTCCATCTGGATATATTCCATCCAGTACCATATCAAATGGACTCCCAGCATTTGGAGAACAATATTTTCCATCTTATTATACTCCTCATGCTGGGGGGAAACCTATAAATGTTTTTCAGTGGCAGACCACTCTACCCATCCAACCACAAATGGTTGTACACTTTTATCAACCAGTTCAACCTGTTGCACCCACATCTACTCCACTTGTTAATACATCCTTACCCTTGTTATAGGTTGAAACTGTTGTACCTAAACCATCTCAAGTGGGTCCTTCAACCCAATAGCCTCACGTATTGGGCCCTCAAATTCCAACTCCTTCGACTGGTTTATAAAAACCACATGTGTCCGGAATTATTTATTCACAAGTTGGACTACCTTATTATTGGATGTCGTAGCCACAACTAGGTTATACCTATTCACAGCCGAATCCAAGTTATCCTAGTTTGGGTTATAATCTTGGTGGACAGACCCCTTGGCAGCCACAAGCGCAAATGCCACAACCTTCATTTCAACAAGAAGCGTATGCAGGTTTTGGTCAACAGAATCCTCAAGTGTTTGCTTTTTAAAACAACCCTTATCTGGGTTACTAGCAACAAATTTCTTATGTTGGTGCTCAAAGCCCTGTTGCCCAAGCAATTCCATCATAGCCTAGCTATTCTCAACCCAACTTAAATTGACATTTTCCCTTTTTTGTAACTTTAGAGTTATCGGATTTAAATCTTCTTACCAATGATCCAATCAACTATGCTCCTTGGTGGCTGGTGATAACTCATAAATTACCCTCAGATATTCCTTAGTTCAATGGAAACTCTGGGGAAGACCTGCGACGCATGTTATGACTTATCATTTGTGGTATTCATCTAACTCCCTAAATGATGACTCTGTTCGACTACCTTTTCCAGCGTACGCTCACTGGTTTGGCCGCGAAATAGTACATTGACTTACCAAGAGCTTATTTTGATAATTTCACTACCCTAGCTACTGTATTTTTGAACCACTTCCATTTACCCATACGATATGAAACTGGAACGAAACTCTTGACCAATTTTATACAGACTAATGCTACTCACATTTCTGATCATATTCATGAGTGGTGTTGACGTCGTAGGATTGTTAAGACATTTGTTCTTGATCAACTAGTCATTTCTGAGTGGTCCATTAAGTCCCTGTTACCATCTATAACTAAGGATGTGGCTAAGGGTGGCATCATAACTGAATAGCAGGTCATTTCTCATGCCCAGTACTAAGATTTAATTTATACTTAGTTTGGCACGCTCTACGATAAAATTCCCAACGCATTGCGATCTAATTTTATTGTTCCTCCTCCATCTAAGGACTCTCATACCAGAGACGGTATAATCAGTACTACAAGAACACATCACTCTACTACATCTGATCCTGTGCCTTCTTCCGAAATCCATGCTGTTCCATCTGACAAAGGCAAAAGCGACAAGCAACTCAGAAGTAAGAAAAAGGGGAAATCAAAGAAAAAGCAAAATTTTACCCCGTAGGAAAGATCATATGATCAATCGACTGGAAATCGGAAACATCGTTACCCTTGTATAATCTGTAACGAGGAGAACTTTGTTAGATATTTTCCTCACCGTGCTGAAGTCTCGAAATTGATTAAGACCTTGCATGCATCTGTCGTGTTAACAGATCCATTTCTGAATCCAGACACAAATTTGGTTGCTACAGATCCAGCTTCTAGTTCCCAAGTGCTTATGTTGTCTGTCATGAAGCCATCGACTGATGATTTGGTGTCAACGCGTAATAAATATTATGGTATTTAGGCTACTGATCAACCTACTACCTCAACCACGAATCTGGCTACATAATTAATACCACAAAATATTATTGTTGAATTGACAATCAAGCCACCAAAGGGAGTCGTTCATAAATCGACATTTAATCCTTGAGCCCGAGCTACTCAAAATTATAATATAATTGAAGATTTGGCTCAATACCCTTCAACTATGTCAGCGCTTGAGGTGCTTCAAAATTTTCCCACCCAGAAGCAGTCTTTGATGTCAGCAATTGGTGGAATCGATCCAACAGACTCCAATATTGTAGTATTTAATCATACGGGCTATGTGCCACAATTACCAACAAAATTAGCATTATCCATGCAAGTAAATGTTCTCAATCACCTTGTTCATTGTACTATTATTGATGAGGGGGCATCTACGTGCATTATGTCTCTAAAATGCTAGAAGTCACTTGGCTCACCGCGCCTATCTCAATCACCTACGATGTTGAAAGCTTTCGACGGAAGTACATATAAGCCTTGCAGTATGATCAATAAACTGCATGTTGAACTAGGGGGGAAAATAGTTAATGTTGAAGTTGAGGTCATTGACGGACCCCTTGATTACAACATTCTACTTGGAAGGCCATGGGTATATGCTATGACTGCGATCGTTTCTACATATTTTAGAATGATCGTCTTTCCACACAAATTTGTTATCATAGTCATCAATCAACTCTCCTTCTTTGCCTCCAGTTCCCAACTAACTGGAAGTGTTCTGTTAGTTCACGCACTGTTACACTAAAATTTGTCACCATGACATTGAGCTATCTATATGGGTTCATCATTACCTAGAAGTCTAAAAACATAAAGTTCCCCAAATCAAGTATTGGAACTAGAAGAAGCTCTTAAAAATCTTGAAAAGCCTACTCTTGCACTTTTCCTAGCCATTCCCTGCGGTACTGCAGCTAATTGCTATAACAACTACGATACATCCTGCACGTAAAGTTCATTAAAACTGCAGACCCCCGTAAAAGGTAAAATGAAGAGAAAAGTAAGTTCTAGAAGCCCAGCTAGTCAAATATTCTCCCAGCTTGGGCCTTCTAGAAGCATTATCTGGTCGAGCTTCGTCACATCCATTCATGAACCTTTAGCCCTTCATAAATGGAGTAATCCCTTGGTTTTTGGAGTTGAAATCCCATGATGAGAGGGCTTTATCCCTTCCTTTTTGGAGTTGAAACTACCTCCCTTCTGCTATAAATTGAGGCCAAGCTTCAGTCTCAAGGATAGATTGTACTTAATACTTAGCATATAGGGAGTTTAGAGTGCTTGCTTCTTGCTTTGGAGAAGGTACTTAGAACTAAATATTTTTGAGAGGAATTTCTGAGTGAACATACTCTCCATATTCTGCATCATTGGTATGAGAGAGATTACAAACTCATGGCCATAGCTTTATGCTGATAAAGAGAGTTGGATTCTTGTCAAACTAAGGAAAATGGATGTTCGGGACCTCGGAAGAACCTGTACGAACATCAAGGCGTCACGGTTGTAAGGTTTCTTCTTTTATTCAAAGTTAATACAAATGGATTCTATTTTCTCATTAAGTTGTTCATGTATCTTTTGGATAATTTAATTCTTGGATTCCTTGATCACCAAGATAGATTTATGCTTTTGAATTATCATATCTCGCAGATGCTTTTGATCCCTTTCGCTTGTCTTTGATTGCAGATCTTACATGCTGGTTTGATATCTTCTAGAGCGACTAGATTGAAGATCGAATAAGCATTGGAATTTAGGTAGGAGCATCTCTCCATAGTTAATTAATAATTCGTAAGCAAAATAGTCTAGAGAAAATGGTCTACATCTGTCATTTTGTTTCTAGATATCCTTAGGATACTAGGGAGATCACTCTTTTCCACAAGAGGGATTCGTCCGTCTAACAAATTGGCGACTCCACTGGGGAATAAAAACGAAATTAGTTTTCTTGTTTATTTTCAGTTTGACTTTTGACATTTCTTTGACTTTGTTTAGCTTAAAACTGGGTTGGGTACAAGACTAAATAGGATCCTTGATTGTAAATCTGTATTTTTATTTTTTCTCTAATTTTCCCGCCTTCCGCACTTTTTGTTTTAAAATAGAGCGGTAGGCTCTGCCGTTTTTAATAGAATAAAGTGCAGTACCGCACCTTGTCCCATTAGAAACTACGGTATTCTGGAAAATTTTAGAAAAAGTAGAACTTCTATTTTCTGGAATCCAATTTCTTGATTTTTTGTCATCATCCCAATCTGTTTTGACTGTCAAAGATCTCTGTTTAGATTTATTTCAGCAATTTTTGTGTTGAAGTGATTTGTTCAGTTAGTTTGCATGTTATGAGTAAACGATTTTCCTAGTCCTCCCATTGCTCTGAATCATAAACTTTTGTATACCTCAGCTACTTGGTATTTCATTTCTTTTCTGTTGAGCCATTGAACTTGATGTAGTTGTTACTCTTATGAAAATTTGGTTTTATTTTCATTTGCAAACTTGTAAAACCTTTAGATTGATAAAGTCTGAATTTCATTTTAAAAATATTCTTGGATTCTTTGATTTCTTGCTGGAATAAGCGGAAAATTCTTGGTTAGATTACAAACCAGAGTAAACACCCTCCAACTTTTACATAGAATTCGAGATTAGAGTTTTTATTTTAGTTTTGAATTTTATAATTTTAGGACTTTTAGTTTTCTTTTGGAAGAAGTTTGTTTTCATTTCTGATCTAAATGATATAGTGAATTTCATTTTGAGCAAAAGATATTTTTGAAATTGAGTTCTCTAAATTGTCTTCTTTTCAAAGTTTCTCATGCAAGAAAGAAAAAAAATGTTTTGAAAGTTATTGAAAATCTCTCAACTCTTTCCTCTATTTATATTTCATTGAAAAGAAATGAGTGATTATCATATAGATGCATTGTAGAGTGTTTTGAGTCTAGTCATTAAAACATCATCAAGTTTCATTTCCATACCCATTGTCCTAAGAAACTGCCAATTAAAACTAATGCTTAATTAAAATCGATCTAGAAATTTTATATTTTCTAGGGCTCTTTTCACCAATATAGCTCAGGCTAGTGTCTTGGAATAGGTTTTAGTTAACTCTCCAAAACAGTAAAAACAAACAAGTAGTCAATCTTGTGGTAGGAAAATCCAATTGTAGCATGTATGCTCTGGGAAGCTCCTCCTAAAGGAGTCAAGCACGAGATCATATCCGAACCAGTGAGGTAATCATACCTATCTCATTGGGAACGATAGAATATGTGCACGTATTAAAAATGGTAAACCTAAAATAGACCATTGTTGAGGAGCCTGGGGTCACTTGTCGGTAAACCTTGGATAGACCATTGTCAAGGAGCCTTCAAGGGGATTGAGCTTTGTTACTCTGCCCTTGCATGTATATCGAATCATAGACTATTCCCCTAGGTATATGTGTTCCTGTTGGTGACCTTAGTGGCCATAAACTTTAGGATTATTTCCCAAGGTGACAGTGGAGGGGAGTTCCCACTGTACCTGGAGCAGACGTCGGCTAGACTCACTTGGACTCTCCGGAGAGTTATCTTCACTCGATATGGTTTAAGTGGAGAAACTTGCACTAGATTGTTTCATTAAGCAGGTTGTCGGGGTTACTGTTCCAACCGCCATCTCTGCATTAAAATTCTACGATGTTGGATTTCATCACCAACTAGTGTTTTTAGTGCGGGGATCTCCTGTTTGTGTGTGGATTGATTTCTTAGATTTTTTTAGGTGTGTGATTCATTTGATTGTTTCCTTAGTGACTTTAGAGTTTGTTTGAATTTTTTCTTTATTTATGTGTGTTAAAAGTTTTAATCGTGGCTGAATTACCGAGACGATCATGTAGAACTCAGGGGAAACCCCCTGAGTATACACCAAGCCAACTAGAAAGACTTAAATCTCTAATACCAAATGTTATCGATAGAACTGGATTAACGGAACAAGGAGAATCATCTATAGTCTTTCATCCTGATTTTTAAGTAGATCAACCACAAATAGCAGAACATACTCCACAAACAGTTTCAATTTCTAAATTAACCGAAGTTGCTTCTACAAAAAGTGAATTATCACCTGAAGAACCTGAAATTTCTAAACCGAAAACTGAACCTACTTTAGAATTCACTACTCCAACTCTTGATTATCCTGATTCACCCAGAGTGGCAATCAGATTATAGAAGATCTTGCTCCTGGTCTCATTAGTATTGAAGAAATCAATAATATAGAGGAAGAGATTGTTCTTCCTTCAACTCAGGAAAATTTAGAACTTAGAGAACGTGAATCAATTTTTTATAGTCCTTTTATACAAGATGCTTGGTATTATTCATTGACAAATTTTCTACAAAAATTAGGTTTTTAGTATTCCCCACCCCGAATTCCTTTCTACTCTACACCCATATGTTATAGACCTCAGATAAACATGTCAGGTGAGTCGTCTATGTTTACTGAATCACCAAAAACATTTCTCTATGGTGGTCTGTCTGTTCTTGTAGGCTATCAGTCGCTCTTTGGTACATTCTCAGGAGCAACTCCATTTCCCAACAAACCAATGTCATCATCTGGCCTGCATGAATCAAATAATGGAACTTTGAACAATGAGCAATTTTATATGATGTCTGGAAATATTCTAAACCCTGCATCTCAAGGTAGTGATTTACAGCCTGGGGGGAAACCTCAAAATAGCCAAATACAGCCTGGGGGGCAACCCCAAGGGCAGTACATACCTCAGGGTCAATATCAACCCCAGGGGCAGTATTTACCTCAAGGTCAATATCAACCCCAGGGACAGTATTTACCTCAAGGTCAATATCAACCTCAGGGACAATACTTACCTCAAGGTCAATATCAACCTCAAAGTTAGTACATGCCTCAAGGTCAATATCAACCTCAAGGGCAGTATCCAGCTCAAGGATTGAAACCTCCTTTAGCACAGCAGTTCTATCCAGAACAAATGTTACAAGGAGGTGGAAATTATCAGGCTAATTATCAACCATATGTTCAACCTAGTTATGGGCCATCTTATGTACAACCTTTGATGGGACCCTGATATCCTGGAATAGCATGGGATTCATATCAAGTCCAACAGAATTTACAACCAAATATGCAAGTACCTTATTATCAAGCTGGACAACTTATTGGTTATAATCAACCCCAACAACCAGTCCAACCTTCAATTCCAATACCTGCATCTGGTTCTGTTTAGTAACCTAGTCTGAGTACACCTACCACTCCGCCACAAACAGCTGCTCAGACTTCTGTTCAACCTATCACACCTATTCCTACAATGTCTATAGCTCCTATCAAATCTGCCCCTCAAACATCAGTACAAATTCCTCAGGTTTCTATTCTGTAGTCTGGATCTACAATTCAGACTATTGTTCAGATGCCCACAGGAAAACCTGGTACAAGTACAGTTATAACAAGTCAACCTTAGTTTACTTATCAATAATATAAGGGGTCGTACCAATATGGACCTGTTCCACAAAATCCAGTCTACCCGCAACAATCGTACCCTAGGTATACATATCAGACACCTGTTCAACCCCAGTATGGTTCAGTTATTCCTGGTTATCCAGGGGGCAATCCGATTCCAAATGCACAACCTATTCCAGGTTATCCTGGATATCCTCCTCTTGGGACTAGTTTAGTTTCACAAGGTTATCCACAAGACCCTACCCGTTGATTTCCATTCATAGAAACTTTGGATTTACCAGATTTATCTCGCCTTATGAATGATCCCATCTACTATCATCTATATTGGCCACCAATGCCTCATAAGTTGCCCAGTGATATCCCGAAGTTTGAAGGAAAATAGGGAGAGGATCCTTCTAACCATGTTATGACTTACCACCTTTGATGCGCATATAACTCATTAATCGACGATTCCATTTGGCTTAGACTTTTTCAGAGAACGTTAATAGGATTAGCTGCTAAGTGGTACATTGAACTGCCACGAGGTTCGTTTAACAATTTCAACGCCCTATAAAATGCCTTCTTAACTCATTTTCAGTTGCTAGTCAGATACGACAATGGCACGAAATTATTAACTTCACTAAAACAATCTACGTCTATATACGTATTAGATCATATTCATGAATGGAGACGTAGAAGATGTTTAGTAAAAATTTTTATCCCAGATCAAATATTGGCAGAATGGTTTGTCAAATCATTGCTACCAAAAATCACTAAAGATGTAGCCAAAGCAGGAGTTGTCACCGAAGAACAAGTTATTTCTCAAGCTCAATATCTAGACTTGGTATATACCGAGTCCGATACTTTGTACGAGAAAATTCCTGATTTACCGCGTCCTGGTCAGATAACAACAACTCCTTCAGGGTCTCATGCCGCTGATGGTGTAATCGGTTTAGTTAGTACAACTAAGAGTAAGAAGAAATCTTCGAAGGTTACTTCTCCTATAATAACTTTACCTGATTTGCCAAAAGGAGAATCTTCTTTGGAAACTATTGCCGATATTCACATTGTAGATTCATCTACTACAAAGTCGAAATTCGGCAATAAGAAGAAAGGTAAGAAGAAGAATAAACAGACCTCATCTCCTAAAGAAAAAACTGATAAAACTGAATCAACTGATGAAAAATGGAAATATTGTTATCCTTGTCTTATCTGTGACGAAGATCATTTCACCAAGGAATGTCCACATAGAGCTGAGGTATCTAAGTTTGTCGAAGGTTCACCCACTCCAACTATCTTGAAGGATCCCTTTCCAGTTGAAGATAATAAAATGATTGGATTTTCTTCTAATACATCAGAAGATATTTTGATGATGTCTCAAGTAATGGTTGCGACTCGATCGCAAGATTATGGTAGTAAAAATCCCGTTACTGGTGAAGAAATAGAAAATTATAATTCTGCACCAGATGCATCTCCTTCGGTTTCCGATCCACTTCACATCGAGAAACTGAATCCTGATCTAGTAATCAACCCTCCTCCTAAGGGTGTACTTCGTAGATCATATTTTAATCCACATGCGAGAGCTTCTTAGAATTACATCATTGTCGAAGATTTAGCAATATCTCCTTCAACAATGTCAGCTTTGGAAGTGCTGCAATCATGCCCAGCACAAAGAAAATTACTCTTATTAGCAATCGGAGCTGTAGATCTTCAAGATTCAAACCTTATAGTCTTTGATTTAGAAAATTTTACACCACGACTCCCTCATCAAATGGCCTTTCAAATTCTAGTACTGGTTAAAAACAGACGTTTATTTTGTACTATTATTGATGAAGGGGATTCTACGTGTATTATGTCGTTAAATTGTTGGAAATCAGTTGGTTCTCCGATACTTAACCAATCACCGACAATCCTCAAAGCTTTTTATGGAAGAGGATTCCACCCATTCGTAATTTTGCAGGATCTACCTATAGAGGTCGAAGGTCAAACCGTTAATTTAGATGTGGAAGTAGTTGATGCCCCTCTAGGTTACAACCTTCTTTTGGGTCAAAGTTGGTATTATGCTATGAATGTTGTCGTGTATTCCATCTTTCGATTAATAATGTTTCCTTATCAAGGAAATATTGTGAAAGTCGATCAACTCTCATATTATTCGTCCAACCCAGCTTCTACGGATAGTATTCAGCACGTTGGAAAAATTACTATCCCTTATGAGGATGTAGGAATAGGTTTAATCAAAGATTCCGCTTTGTTGGGAACTTTTTCTATGCCTCCACCTAATGTATTGCGTACTATCGCTAATATCAATATGATTACATCAAGCACTATTCCATTTGATGATCCTTGGATAGTGCCCTCAGAATCAGAACTAGATTCGTTTGATGGCACGATGCCTTTGAGTCCATTTGAATTAGCATATTAAGCAGTACAGTCATTTTCCAATTCACCATCAACTGATTATGACCCAATGGATGTGGTCAATGAAGAATCATTTTCACTTTCAAAATCAGCTATAACATCAATTTCGGATCCTTTTAAAGAAGTGTTTTATACTGACGAAAGAATTTGTGAATTCCTGTCAATAGATGATTTACCATGGGATGATCTCCATCATAGGTCATCATTTTTACCTGAGCTTGATAGATTCGAAAATATTTTTTCATCTATTTTTACAATTGAATATGTCAAGGAACCCCAGAATCCGATATCGAGCACAAATTCAGATTCTGAAGTGAATTTGGGGAATATTTCTTCCACAATTCCTATTGACATATCAGTGAAACCGATAATTATTGAAAACATTCATATAGGTACCTCTTGTACGTTAGATGAAATTGCTACATATAAGGCCCTATTTCAAGAATTCCGGGACATATTTTCTTGGTCTTGAAGAAATGCCAGGAATCGATCCCAAAATTGTCGTTCATGAAATCAAAACTTACTCGGATGCTAAACCGATCAGACAAAAATCACGTCCGATACATCCACGAAAGGCTGCTGCTATCCAAGCTGAAGTTGATAAATTATTGAAAGCATGTTTTATTTATCCTATCCCGTTAATGGATTGGGTATCTAATGTTGTTCCTGTTACTTAAAAATAGGGAACAATACGAGTATGTGTCGACTATAGGGATATTAACAAAGCTTGTCCTAAAGGCAATTATCTGACCCCTTTTTTTGACCAAATTATTGACGATTGTGCCGGAAATAAAATTTATTCATTTATGGATGGATTTTCCGGATACAATCAAATAAACATACTCCTTGCTGATCAACCAAAAACAACGTTCATTTATCCTTCGGGAACATTTGCATATTGTAAACTACCTTTTGGATTAAATAATGCTAGGGCAACTTTTCAAAGGGATATGTCCTATGCTTTTCATGACATTAAACACATTGTGCAACCTTATCTTGATGATTTACGTGCTCATTCATTATGCAGAGAAGATCATCCAACTCACTTACGAGCGATTTTTATGAGATGTAGGTATTATAAGATTTGCCTGAATCCCAACAAGTGTGTTTTCTGTGTACAATCTGGTATGTTACTAGGATTTTTCATTTCAAAACAAGGCATTCGTGTCGACCCGTCGAAGGTTGAGGCTATTATCAATTTGCCTCTTCCTTCCACACTTGGCCAACTCCAAAGTTTGCAAGGGAAAGCAAACTTTCTCCGTAGATTCATCTAGAACTATGCCGAGTTAACCAAAGGTTTTACCAGGCTTCTGAAACAGAATGTTTCTTTCATTTGGGATGAGATCGTTGACCGATATTTTGATGCTCTAAAACATGCATTGCCCCATGCATCGTTATTGCATCCCCCAAATTATAGCCAGGATTACTTTTTATACTTAGCAGCCTCCGATTCCACTATTGGAATGGTATTAGTTCAGGAATTCCACAACAAACATGTGATTTACTATCTCAGTCGCAATCTCAATCCGACAGAGATCAAATACTCACATGTGGAGAAATTGGCCTTGGCAGCAGTTCAAGCTATCCAACGATTTCGTCATTACATTTTGTTACGAAAAACAACGGTGATTTCTAATTGCAACCCGATGATGTATATTATGACTAAGAAATTTCTCGGGAGAAAATACTCTAAATGGATAGTTATCCTTCAAGAGTTTGATTTAGAATTTGAAAAATCCAAATCAAATAAATCACTAGTGTTCGTCGAACTAATGTGTGACTTCTCAAATACTGAGACTGAAACTGTGGTAGAACATCCAATCGCTGATGAATATTTGCTTCTTATCAGTACATTAGATCCTTGTATGGGGATATAATCATTTATCTCCAAACCCAAACTTTTCGGCCTGAGATTTTGTGTTCACATCAATGAAAGATCTGTTACCAGTCTCAGCAATACAATATTGTCGGAGACACGCTTTATCATCGCGGTGCGGATTCTGTATTTCGATGATGTTTAACCCATGAAGAGGCTGAACAAGTTTTAAATGACTGTAATTCTGGAGCATGTGGCGGTCATATGTCTGGGTATGCCACAGCCCAAAAGATATTGCGTGCTGGTTATTTTTGGCCTTCGTTATTTAAAGATTTCATTCTTGCGGTCCGAAAATGCCACAATTGTTAGATTTTTGATCGAAATATGCGTGCACCACTAGCTCCTCTTCACCCCATAATTGCCGTCGGTCCTTTTTCAAAATGGGGCATTGATTTCATTACATGTAACCCTCACTCAACTGGGGGGCATGGGTATATTATTCTCGCAGTAGATTATTTTACCAAATGGGCCGAGGTGATGCCTACATTTGCGGCAGATGGAAAAAATGCAGCTACTTTTGTATTCAATCACGTGATTGCTCGATTTTGTGTACCCCAAGCTATCGTTACTCATCATGGGAGCCATTTTTGAAACATTATGATGATCGAACTTTCTGACCAACTTGGCCTGCGCCATGATAGTTCTACCCCATATTACTCATAGGCTAATGGTCAAGTTGAAGTTTTCAATAAATTTTTAACCACTACGATTAAAAGGATAATAGAAATTCATAAATCGAATTGGCATACTATGCTTTTCTCAACACTTTTGGCATACCAAACCTGAGCAAAAACCACAATAGGTTTCACTCCTTTTCAACTGGTCTACGGTTTAGAATTTGTGTTGCTGATTGAATGCAAAATACTGTCACTCCAATTAGCCATAGAGTTACTACCAGCTACCTTTGAGGAGGAAAAATTCTTTTTGTATCTCACACAATTAGATGAGACTCGCTGCACCTCTGCATTAGCAGCCGAAGCTCATAAAAAATGCATTAAAGCTCAGTACGATTGAAGTGTTACACCTCGTGTTTTTTAAGAGGGTGACCTACTATTAGTATATGACCAATCTAATAATAAACTAGGAGCTGGGAAATTCGAACCCATGTAGCATGGTCCTTATATTGTTAAGCGAGTGCTTACAAAATGGGCTTACAAATTGATTGATTATGATAGGGTCTCTTTGGATAAACCCAGAAATGGACTTTATCTGAAGATATATTATACTTGATTTTGTGTGAATTTATCACCTGTAGATTAGTTATTTCTTCTAGCTTAGCTGCTTTAGATTAGATGAGTGTGTCTAGTTTAAGTTTGCATTGACTACTATCCCTTCTTATCTTGATTACTCTTGATATTGCAGATGTCGACGTCCCTTCAAGCCTACATTGGTTTTGTTGATGGTGCCTATCGTAATACATGGAATATCTCTTCCGCAGTCTGGGTTATCTATTCACCCACCGATGAGTTAGTTTCTATGCATGGGGTAAGCCTTGGTCAAACAACGAATAATGTTGCAGAATATAGCATAGTGATTGAGTTATTATCTAATGCCATTTCATCTGGCATTTGACGTTTGATCATAAGGTTAGATTCAAAACTCATTGTATTACACTTAAACAGAGTATACGCAATTAAAAATCCAATGTTACTGAGATTATTCTTGCAGGTTCGTCTCTTGGAAAGGCAGTTTGATTACATTGAATATCAACACATTCCGAGAAATTTAAATACATTGGCTGATGCATTAGATAATAATGTTATAAATAGAAATTTGCGACATTAAAACAACATTCGATAAGTGTTGAACAAGATAGCCATCACAAGTAGTCATATTATAGATAGAGTTTGTGTTCAAAAAATATTACATCGTCTAGGATCATAGGTTTAAAACACCTTATGATCCAAAAGGTAGTGATACAAAAAACAAAAATACAATGGTCTATGATAATCATTCACTATCCGTGGTCATGATCATGATAATACACTATCGCTCATGCCACTCTATGCAGATATCTCCAAAACTGGCCAAGAACGCCAGCAACATGCCTCTAGAGGCATAGAGGAATATTGTCCATACTAGTCTCTGGTATGTCTCTGGTCAACCTCTCCAGGTTATGCTCTAAATCAGTGAGAATCTCTGCTACCTGGTTCTCTGGCAGTGCAATAGGATTTGTTCGCTTCCTCTCGAAGTGGCGGAGATTGGCTGGTCTTCGTGGACCAACATCTGCATTTGAAATTTTGTCCATCAATATTGGACGATTTAAAAAAAAAATAAAAATAAAAATTAGAGTTAGAAACACATAAAAATGATTTATTTACCCGACTCGTCCCATTGGGCTCTGAGAGGAAGAGGCATATCAGGATCACCACAGAAATCTATCCCTACTTACAGAAAATCCTCAATGGCGAAAATCTGGTTTTGTAGCTAATGAAAGTATTCATGTGTAAATCAAACTATCTCAACACCCTCACTATGACGGGCCATCACTTGCACCCAGCAAACCAACCAAGGCTCTCTAACCCCACCAGCATCAACCGAGATAAGCTGGGGGGCAAGAGATGGAATCCTCTCCAGAGCAAAAGAAACTACGATAGCTCCACATCCAAAGTTTTTCAACTTTGCATTCTTAGCTCTGGTCAATTGGCCTTTTACATTAGCCAATAATCCTTCACACCAGTTGAAGATGGTGCCTCTGTAGCATTCAACCACTATCTGCATCTGAGCTTTAGTAGCCACATTTGGAGTTTCACTCCCACACAATTTGGTCACTGTGAATGCAACCACTTTGAGTTCAAGACTGATAATGATTTTTATATCAATTTGGCTGTCTTTTGGATCAGCCTCTTCATTACAAAATTCTTGTTGATAACTAGCTATAGGCTGGCCACCTTTCCTAGCCCCAAACAAGGAAATAGGTTCTCCTCTTTTGGAAAAACCTGTAAGGAATTAAATGTGCTCTAGCTCAAGTTCGAGCCGGTGATCACCGATAATGAAACACTGTTCTTGAACATCCCACCTGTTCATTAACCATGTAAATAACTCTACTTGAGCTCTCATGCCCTGCATTGCCCAATATTTGTATAATCCACAGTTTCTCAATACACGCAGCGTGGGAAAACTTCCAATGACTGCCTCATCTATTGCTTCATGCTCACGTTCTCTCCATTCAAGCATTGTGCATACTCTGCAATGGACGCATTAAAATATTAGACACAATCAAAATGAAAAATTTGGCTTAATTTGAGAGATTAAATTTTTTATTTTGTTCACGACGCCTCCGCACTTTTTTCACTAAAATAGTGTGAGCTATCGCACACGTTATACATGAAAAGTGCGGGAGTCTGATAATTTTCCTTTGGAAAATTATCGGGCTCTGCATGTACCGCATGTATTACCTGCAGTACCCCGAGGGTGATTTTTTGAACCTATTTTTCTCTTAAAAAATGATTTTAAAGCCTTAAAAGAGAATGTAAATGGACAAAAATGAAGAGAAATGAGTTGTGGATTACCTAGATTCAACGATTTTGGATTTGAACGGTCGGTTTTTCTGATATCTCCTTCAGAACTTTTTCTACCAAAAGCTCTCAACTTTCACTCTGGATGCAAATGGTAAAAATGACTTGTTTTAACTCCTTTTTATAAGATTTTTTGAATAAATGAAATAATATTTTATTTATTTTCCACTTTGAAAGGTTGTTTTTCAAATAATTTTTACTTATCTAAAATAGATATGTTTAATTTTTTGGGTTTTTGTGCAGAATACAGGATTTTCAGGTGAAATAATCATTTTGACATATGAGTATGCTTTTTGTCACTTTTTCAAACTCGTTAAAAACTTGCAAAAAAGCGACACCTTATGAGTACATTTTTATCACTTTTTCGAACTCGTTAAAACTTACAGAAAAAGCAAAACCTATGAGTACATTTTTACCACTTTTCCGAACTCGTTAAAACTTACAGAAAAAGTGAAACCATGGAGTTCTCTTTTAAGCCCTTTTCAGACTCTCTAAACATGAAAATATTGTCGAGTACTTAACTATTTGAAATCGTTAAAGGAAATGAACAGTCGTCCCTTCAGTATAAGTTTACCCCTTTTCCGGACTGAAATGGATTATTTATGAAAAAGGTATACGTTGACTAATCATGGTCAATAGAGTTCTCTCCTGCATTATTTTATCCTTTTTCGGGCTTGAGAAACTAAATTTACAAAAAAGTGCACTCGCGGATTTTTCTTAAGTTTTTCTTCTGACTCCCTAAAACTGAAAAACACCGAGTTTCACCTATACTGGACTCATTAAAACTTAACAGTAAAGGACCTGTCAATTATAAATAGGAATGAACCACTCCTTCTTAGGGTTCGATTTTAATACTAAGTTGGACTCATCCAAAGGATGAGCTTACATTACAAGCAAATTTTATCCTCCTCAAGCTTGTCAAAAATAAAGAGGTACTTGCCAAAAATGGTGAGGGAAAAGAGAGAAAATGAATCCACTTGTCACGCTTCGTTTTAAAAAGTTGTATATCACTCTTGAACACGACATTTTTATCACATTCATGTTTGGGTTTGGAGAATCCTTTGGCCAACAGTTAATAAAACCATATTGAAAGTCTTCAGCCAGTTTCTGGGTATTAGCTTTAGGTCAATCGCCACCAAACCATCTGCAGTGTCGTTATGTGTTCAAGAGATCAGTTAAATAAACCATTCATTGTAAACATTTGTCTCCACTCACATTGACCATCCCTAAGTCAGTCCTTGCTAAATATTTCTTAAAAACTTGATCTAATGGTTTTGTGTCATGGCCTTTCCTACAACGGGTCACTTTCTATCGACAACAACTCATCATCTAGAAATTTGACCTAGAATCCTATCAATACCTTGCGATCTACATGCCCTAATGGCATATTTCTCGCCTTCGACGACAGGTTGTATCATTGACCTTTGATCGAAAGATTTTGTGAAATGTTCAACTTCAAAGCACAAATTCAAATTTCATAGATTGTACTGAGTACTTTGAGAGCCATTGTCATTATTGGTGGTTTCTCTCACACTTGTTAACAGTTCACATCATTGAATGGTAATCAAGTGGTTTCTACCATGTTCGACTTCGACACAATCAATCGCATGGATAGAATCGTACTATTTTGAGAAGCGGAAATCGAGACCCTGGATCTAGTTTCCACCATCCAGGCTGCAATGAGTTTTATTATTCATCACACAGTAGACTACTCATAACAGATGGCTGCATCCATGCTATGTATACTACTTCATGTAATTATAAAATCATTTCTATATCAGAACATGTAGTTAGTTTTGATCTGAGTATGGGAATGCCTACCTCAGTGATGATATACATATATATATGCTTGCATTGAATGTTTTTTCCAGGTTTCAACCAATGTGCCGAAAACCCAATCCTCAAGATGATAAAGTACTTCACTCTTCATAATTCTTCAAAAATCTCTTTAGACTTCGCACTTTAGGGGGAAATCTGTTACACTGAAATTTGTCACCATGACATTGAGCTATCTATAGGGGTTCATCATTACCTAGAAGTCTAAAAACATAAATTTCCCCAAATCAAGTATTGGAACAAGAAGAAGCTCTTAAAAATCCTGAAAAGCCTACTCCTGAACTTTTCCTAACCATTCCCTGCGGTACCATGACTAATTGCTATAAAAACTGTGGTAAATCCCGCATGTAAAGCTCATTAAACTGCGAACCCCCGTAAAAGGTAAAATAAAGAGAAAAGTAAGTTCTAGAAGCCCAGCTGGTAAAATATTCTCCTAGCTGGGGCCTTCTAGATGCATTATCTAGTCGAGCTTTACCCCTTCCATTCATGAACCTTTATCCCTTCATAAATGGAGTAATCCCTTGGTTTTTGGAGTTGAAATCCCATGATGAGAGGGCTTTATCCCTTCCTTTTTGGAGCTGAAACTACCTCCCTTCTGCTATAAATTGAGGCCAAGCTTCAGTCTCAAGGGTAGATTGTACTTAATACTTAGCATATAGGGAGTTTAGAGTGCTTGCTTCTTTCTTTGGAGAAGGTACTTAGAACTAAATAGTTTTGAGAGGAATTTCTGAGTGAACATACTCTCCATATTCTGCATCATTGGTATGAGAGAGATTACAAACTCATGGCCATAGCTTTATGCTGATAAAGAGAGTTGGAGTCTTGTCAAACTGAGGAAAATGGCTGTTCGGGACCCCGGAAGAACCTGTACGAACATCAAGGCGTCACGGTTGTAAGGTTTCTTCTTTTATTCAAAGTTAATACAAATGGATTCTATTTTCTCATTAAGTTGTTCATGTATCTTTTGGATAATTTAATTCTTGGATTCCTTGATCACCAAGATAGATTTATGCTTTTGAATTATCATATCTCGCAGATGATTTTGATCCCTTTCGCTTGTCTTTGATTGCAGATCTTACATGCTGGTTTGATATCTTCTAGAGAGACTGGATTGAAGATCGAATAAGCGTTGGACTTCAGGTGGGAGCATCTCTCCATTGTTAATTAATAATTCGTAAGCAAAATAGTCTAGAGAAAATGGTCTACATCTGTCAGTTTGTTTCTAGATATCCTTAGGATACTAGGGAGATCGCTCTTGTCTGCAAGAGGGATTCATCCGTTTAACACGCACCCCAACTCACACTTCAGAACATTGGTGTGGGAATCTTAAAGGATTCTACCCTCATGGGAACCTTTTCATTACTGTCGCCTGCGACGTTGACAAAAATTTCAAACATAGAGATCTGCTACATGATATATTCCACTCCATCTGGCTTAAGGAAGATTACGAGTGAGTCTGAAGTTGTTACGTTGGATGAATTTTTTCCACCCATCCCAATTAAGCTAGCATAGTAATCAATCTACATGGCTTGGGTGGTGAATCTGAAACCATCATCGCCGGTTGTTTGGGTTGATCGTTCATTAGATTTTGGTACTCCATCTGATCCTTTTTCCTCAACTTTCTTGACAGATAAGAATATTGTGGAATCCATGTTGCCAGAAGGAGAACCATGGGAATATCATCATCATCGTTCCCATATTCAGGATTATGAAGAAGACAATCTTATTGAACTATATCACCCATCGATCAAAAATTTCTTTTGAATTAATTTCCCATTAATGCAATCGAATATGAACGAAATTTGTAAAATATTGAAGAAACCATTTCTATCGATATTTCTACAAAACCCAATGTTGTAGAAAACATTCATGTCGTCGTGTCTTGTTCTCCATCAAAACTTGAAAAATATCGCTCTCTATTTCACGAATTTTGTGATGTATTTGTTTGGTCTTATGAGGAAATTCTAGGCATAGATACTAGTATCATTGAACACACCATTAACATGTACCCAGATGTCAAACCGGTACGTCAACGCCTACGTCTTATTCATCCGAAGAAGACCGCTACCATTGAAGCATAAGTTGGAAAAAATTTGCGTGCTGGTTTCATTTACCCTGTTTTGCTAACTGAGTGGATTTCCAACATTGTTCCTGTTATGAAAAAACAAGGGACCATTAGAGTGTGTGTCGATTATCCTGATATCAATCTTGCTTGTCCAAAAGACAATTATCCTACTCCATTTATCGATCATATTATTGACAATCGTGCTGGATACAAAATATTTTTGTACATGGATGGATTTTCTAGCTACAATCAAATCAATATCCACCCAGAGGACCAATATAAGACAAAATTCATTTGTCCCTAGGGCACATTCGCTTATCAAAAACTCCCATTTGGATTAAAGAATGTTGGGGAAACTTTTCAGAGAGCAATGGATTATGATTTCAATGACATCAAGCACATTGTTCAATCTTATCTAGACAATTTACCCACGCATTCACGAAACCAGACTGAACAACCGATGCAGTCGAGAGCTATATTTTGACGTTGCTGACACTACAAAATATGCCTCAATCCACATAAATGTGTTTTTGTGTTGGTTTTGGTTGTTTTCTAGGATTCGTCGTCTCAAAATAATAAATTTGAATCGACCCACTGAAGGTCCAGGCCATTCTCGATTTTCCTGTGCCATCAAATTTGCTTCAGTTATAGAAACTTCAGGGAAAGGCTAACTTCCTAAGGAGGTTCATACCCAACTACGTTGAAATGGCTAAAGGATTTACTCAGCTCTTGAAAAAGGGGATTCCCTTCTATTGGGATAAGGTTGTGCAAGCTTCTTTTGATGTTGTCAATAATACACTTGTCTGAGCGTCATTAATGTATCCCCCTAATTATCAGAGTGATTATTTCTTATATATCGTCGCAGTCAATACGAACATTGCTATGGTATTGGTCCAAGTAGAAAATGGGATAGAACATCCAATCTATTATTTGAGTCGTAATCTCAATGACATAGAAATGAAGTATTCATACGTAGAAAATCTTTCCTTGGCAGTCGTTCAAGATGTCCAAATATTTTGCAACTATATCCTATTCCGGAAGACCATTGTCATTTCGGATTGCAACCAGATGACTTACATCTTATCACGTCAATTGCTGGGGGTAAAGTATTCAAAATGGATTTTCATTTTGTAGGAGTTTGATTTGGAATTCATCAAATCCAAGTCAAATAAGTCTTTAGTTTTGGCTGAGCTTCTCTACGACCTTCCCTCTAATAGTACTTCTATTACATCGAAACCATATATTCCTGATGAGTCTCTATTTCTGCTCGTATCATCTGATCCTTGGTATGGGGATTTTATCATTTATCTCCATACCCAGACTTTTCGACCTGATACCTCTCCCTCTGAATAATGACGTATTCGAGACCAAGCCAAATATTATCTAATCGTCGGTGATACACTTTATCGTCATGGTGTCAATACGATTTTAAGGATCTACCTCACTCATGAGGAGGTCGAATAGGTTTTTTAATGATTGTCATGTTGGGTCTTGTGGTGGACACTTGTCTGGATATGCTACAGTGCAGAAGATACTCCACACCGGTTACTTTTGGCCTACCATATTTCGTGACTGCATCCTCGCGGTTAGAAGTTGTCATGCGTGCCAGATATGTGATCATAAATTCTGCAAACTGCCAGCGCTGATGCATCTTGTTATCACTGTGGGACCATTTTAAAAATGGGGCATCAACTTCATGAACTGCAAACCTCGTTCGTCTGGGGGGCATGGTTATATTATTATCGCAGTAGAATACTTTATCAAGTGGGCCAAAGCGATGCCTACATTCAACAACACAGGTGAAATAGTTGCATTATTATTTTTCAATCATATCATCTCACGGTTTGGTGTTCCACAGGCTATAGCCACAAATCATGGTAAGAATTTCCACAATCACATGATGAATGAGCTGAATGCCAAATTAGGACTGTCGCATGATAGTTCTACTCCTTATTATCGACAATCCAATGGAAAAGTTGAGGCTATTAACAAGATTCTTAAACGAATGCTTCAATGAATGATAGGAATTCATAAATGAAATTTTCATTTGATCATGTATGTTTCTTTGTGGGCGTACCAAACCTCAGTGAGAAACACAACCAGATTTACCCCCTTCAATTGGTGTATGGTCTGGAAGCTATCTTGATAATCCAATGTTAGATACCATCGTTAAAACTCACAATCGACTTGTTACCTGACACCTCTGTTGAAGAAGCGTGTCTTTTTAACCTCATCCATCTTGATGAAATGCGCCGTGAAGCCACATTGGCCAACGAAGTGCATCAGAGACGTATAAAGGTGCAATATGACAAGCATGTCGAGCCTCGCATCTTCTTAGAGGGTGACCTGGTCCTTATTTATGATCATGAAGCTTATGTAATAGGTACAGGGAAATTTGAGCCGTTATGGAATGGCCCCTATATTGTCAAAAGCGTTCTTGCTAAGGGTGCCCACGAGTTGGTAGATTACGATGGAATTCTGTTGGCGTAGCCCCGAAATGGGTTGTATCTGAAATGTTACTGTGCTTAAACATGAGCGTAGTGAACTATTGTATTATATTTTATATATGTTGTTCATTTGCATTTAATGACTTAGTTTGTTTTTCTAGAGTTTTCTTGAAGTTAGTAATCCTCTTTACATTTCATCACAAATTTTTGAATCTTTGGAACCATTCATTGGGTATGCTGATGGTGCTAGTCATAGTACGCATAATCTATCCTCTACAGCATGGGCCATTTTCACTCCAAATGATGATTTAGTGAGTTTTCAAGGGATTTGTATCGATTGGTCTACAAACAATATCGCCGAGTATAATGTGTTGATCGAACTTCTCTCTAATTCCATTTCATTTGGTATTAACCGCATCATCATTAGGTTAGACTCACAACTTGTGGTATTGCAACTTACTAGTGTTTATACTGTAAGAAATGCAACACTGCATCGTATGTTCCTAAGAGTTCGACTTTTGGAAAGACATTTTGATTTCATTCAATATCAACACATTAACTGATTCCTTAGCGAAATACATTATAAACAAACATTTGTGACACATGTAAAGACATATTTTCAATTCAAATCACATTATTGAATAGGATTGTGTAATAAACATAGGAAAACACTAAAAAAAAATAGATAGGTAGTTATATGTTTTTACAAAATTTGTGCCCAAGACACATTGGTCATCTGACCTCAAAATGTATGCAAAATGTCAAAAGTAAACTAGTGGTGCTCAAGATAACATGCTACTGGTCTAGCTATCCTATGCAATAACCACATCCAACTGTTAGGAACACAAATAGTATGGCATTGCAGTCGCATGGATAACTCTTCAAGCTGACAATCTGGAATTCTGAAGGTCAACCCCTGTATGTGTTGTTGTAGCTCAGCAAGAGTCTCAACCATATCCAAATCCTGAAGGACGGCTCTCCCGACAACCCTCTTTGCAGGCTCATCTGCTCCCTGCTCTGGCTATCCCACTAGTCGAACTTGATCTACATCTTCATACATCAAAACTTTAGTTTAGTCTTGGGAAAAAATCAAAATACAAAACATGTATAAACATTAGAAAAAATAGAAAAAACATGGTCAAAACATTCTTACCATTTGCACCCCATTGAGCGCCTTCTGGTAAAGCCAAATCTTGATCGCTTTGTAAGTTGACTCCGACATATGCATAATCATCAATGGTGATCATCTATCGCCTGAAACAGGCGAAGAATGCAATCGAGAACATGATGGTCGATTGACCAGCATGTGTAGCCCTGAGTTCTACCCATCTCTGCATCCTTGGATCTCTAGGGTTGGATATACCCAACATCACATGCTAAGGTTGTATCAATGGAATCTACTCTAAGGAAAAAGAAATGAAGATCGAACGATAATTGAAAATTTTCTTCCTTCCTCCCTTTGCCTTGCTCAACTGTTCTTTCATTTGAGAGAGTACAACTTCAACCCATTTTAAAAATGTTGGTTACAAGCACTCTAGTGCATATTGCATGTAAGATATGTTTTCTACATGTAGTGTAGCAATACCATCAAGCTTTGTGATCGTCAATAATTTGGTTCTCAATGGAAAATCATGAACATCAAAGATGTTTATTTTCTCATCCTTACTAGGTTCTGCCCTTGGATTGAAAACTGCAATATATAATCTCTCACTGTCTCCCCTCATAGAGAATACCCTGAAAGAGAAATGGGTAGGCCTCTCCTCGATAATCCTATGAGAAAATAAATATCCTCCACTAATATTGGGACCACTTTGTCCCTAATGTGAAATGCGTCTATCGTTGGATCCCATGAACAAACAAGGAACTCCAATAGTTCTACATGTTGCCTCATACTCGATAGTTTTAAGTACTTTAGCAACCCGCAGTCTCTAAGGGCTCTTACAGTACATAGATCATTTATGGAAATCATGTTTTGTTCCTTGTGTTCTCTTTCCCTCCATGTAATAGTCATTTTAGTCCAATGAATCCCTAAAAGACAACCATAAGACTCATAAGGATCCATTTCATGCAAAAAACTAGGAAAAATTTTGGCACACTGCAAAGAAAAAAAATTGGAATTGTGCCTAACACACCCTTGGTCAAGGGACAACGCATTGCAAGTGCACCTGGCCTTCATTTCCAGTACATTGCAACACACCTTTTGACATTCAAGGGTGTGTTTCCCTGTTTGCAAAATAAATTTACCCTAAAGGGCCCAAATCTCTAAAAAAATGCAATGAAATGAAACATAGAGACAACAGAAGGAAAGAGGAGGTTCATAGCTCCAACCTAGATCGAACGACAAGGAAAATTTTCCACAGAATCTCTCACAATCAACTGTTGAAGTTTGGGGGAAAAAACGGGTTCAGAGCTCCAGAATCCAAATGGTAACTTTCAAATTGTAAAAATGAATGGTAAAACTCTTTTAATTAGTCATTTTATTAATTTCAAATCATATTTATTACTGTGACTATGGTTTTTGTTCATTTTTTGCTATGAAACAAGTATTTTTAATCCATTTGGTGTTGTTCTGAATCGGTTGACAGCTGACATACCAGATTAGTCGTGCACACTTATCCAAGAATGATTTGACCACAAAGCATAATTTTATCCTTATCTTTCGATGTTTGATCAAAATGAAAAAGGACTTGAAGCACACTTTTATCTCTTTTTCGAGCTTCGATAACTGTGAAAAAGGAACCCTTGGAGTCTTCTTTTAGCTCTTTTCAGACTCCGATAATGTAAAAATATTTTCGAGCACTTGTCTTTTTGAGCTTGTAAAAGTATATGAAACGATATCTACTCAATATAAGCTTAACCCTTTTCCAGACTGAGATAGATTATTTACGAAAAAGGAAAACCTTAGTCAAACATGGCTAGGAGGTTCTCTCAGATATCATTTTACACTTTTTCATATCTGAGCGATAAATTTATGAAAAAGAACTCATGAAGTTTTATTTTGTCCTCTTTTTCAAACCCTCTAAATATGAAAAAGGACTGGGTTTTCACTGTCGTTAGGCTCGTTAAAACATAAAATAGTGACGGGCTTGTCGATCATGGCAAGAATCAAGTTTCATTTATCGCTAGACTCATTAAATTATTAAATAGTGATGCATATTCGCTTGAAGGGTTGAATTATAGATTAAGCATATGTTATCCTCCTTAAGCTTGTTAAAAAATAAAGAGGTATTGATCGACAAATGACCGGGGAAAACTTGGGAAAGTGAACAGAACTTTTACGATATCAGGTCGCTCTTGAACATGAAAATTCACTCCATCAATGTGACTTTTGGGTTGGGTAATCTTCTTGAAGGTTAATTCATACCTATGGTTCATCATACCTTAACTTCGGTTTTGGGTCAATGCTGCCAACTCATCTCAGTGTCGCCGATATGTTCAAGAGAAGTCATATAGTGAATACTCGTCCTTCTGCAATACTCATAAACCTTCATTTTCATGACAGTCATCCCTGAACATTGCTATATCAAGTCACATTTTATCTCCGAAATTAGTAACTCTCATTTCGCGATAAAGTGGCTTCCTGTCGACATCAAATCATCATCTAGGAAGTTTACTTAGAAAAATCATCTTCTAGTACCATGAGGATTGTTACATCATCGACAAGATCCTCGCTTCTAGACTTTTGACCGAAATATTTTGTTTGGCATTTGACATCAAATCATCTATTCATGCCTTACAAAATGTACCATAGTACCTTGAGAGCCATTAACATCAATGGTGGTTCTCTTGTGTTTGTTAACAACTCACATCATTGGCTGGTAATCAAACGATGTCTTACCATGTTCGACTACAAATAAAATATTTGCATGGATAGACTTGTAGCTGAACAATCAAGTGAACGAGATAAGAAGACCCCGGATCTAGTTTCAGCCATCCGGGTTGTGATTTCAAGATTGTTGTACAAATCATTTGTATGGTGACCTTACATAAAAATTGTCATTCGAACATGGGCCTGTATCTGTAGGCATGTCTGTGTTGGGCAACATTCCAATGTAGATGAGTTTCTAAACTATGTACATGTTACTATATAGTTTATGTGCTGAGCATGGGAATGCATCTGTTGGAACAAGGTCCCCTAAAAGCTGCAATTTTGTATAAGTTTTGTATATTTTGGTCTTTATTAGTATAACGCAGGGGTTTTGGGGTGGGTCAAAGCCCCTAATGCATTGTAACGGGTCAAAGGTAGACCAAGAGTCCGCAAACCATGGTTTGCAGACCATTCGATGCATAGGCTAAATCGGTATAAATAGATGAACCTTTTTGAGTCATAGGTAGAAAATAATAGAGATTGATGATTTTTGCGAATTTTTAGATCTATTTGGGTTGCTAGGGTAAGGAATCCTACTGGCTGTGTGTGTACATATCCTCAGTCCTGCTGTGTGTGGACCCTGCTGGCTATGTGCGCAAGATGTGTTGGATTGTATTGGGTTTTGGATGCTAATATATGCGAATATGGTTAGAGTATCTCTACGTTATCTAATTTTATGTATTATTGTTGATGTGAATTGTTGGATCTATGGTTGGCTATCCGTTGTTGCTATAGATCTGTATTTTTTATAATACGAAGTATTCCTGTGATCTATTGTTTGTGCATTATGATATTACTTGTGCTATTGCTGATGTGAAGGTGTTGATTTAATTTATGACTGATAGTAACTTTGGTAACTGTGGACTATAACTGAGTAGCGAACCTGCGAATAGATATGTTTTATAGTTGCAAGAATATCCTTGTTCCTGTTATATGAATCTATGATCTGTTGATTACTGCGATTATAGTTGTTGTACTGATAGATCGATGTTACGCACGTGGATGCGAAGGTAGTTAGTAGATATGAGCTCTGCGATATAAGTCTATAATTAGATTTGTTAAATACAAAGCTGATAAGTTGGGAACGCAGCTCTGCTCGAATTACCTACTCTCTCTCAGGGTGCAGAAACCTAGTTCCAGCACCCTCCCATACTGCTTTGGTTGAGACTTTGGCCTGCGCAAGTAGGGCATTGCTGAAAGGGCTAGTAGTATAGGGGTTTGTTGGCAAACCTTGACCTCCAAACCTGGGTCAGGATCGCTCGAGCCAACAAATGGTTCTGTTGCCGGGACCGGGAGCATTTTGAGAGAGAGATTGGGTAATGCCAAGAGAATATTGGAAACATGAGAAGAAAGAAATTGAGGAGTGGTTCGAAAAACAAATTCAGGAATTTGCGATAAAAGAGAATCACAGCACAAGGTTGAAAACAGAAAAGTGGAAGAATAAGTACATTTTCATAGATTTCTATGAGATTTTCTTTGTGTCATTTGAAACCGAGCCTCGGGAGTGGCTTGCAAGGCTCTTAGAGTTCCACAAGTGTTGGAAGGACGAACAGATCACGCAGTGGACCCCAGAGCTGATACAGTAGTTAGAAAAGACTGATAACACCATCACTCACATGGTAGATCATTGGGTGGACAGTGTGATAGGAGTATTTGTGATAGAATTTGTGATTAATCAAGTTGTGTCCTACTCTGAGGCGAAACAAAGATTCTTCAAGGGTTTCCGAGGTAAGTTTCTAAAAACTTTGCCATTACTGATTAAGATCTTATTTTGCGAAAAGAGTATCCTGTGTAGTCATATAGAGTGAATGAGCTCTGATCAAAGTGAGGGTACAATGCACAGTTGTAAATACTACAGAACCAATCAAAAAGGGGATCAGTCTGTCTATAGTAAAGTAAGAAATTCTGCTGCACATAGCTCTCTGTCTATGCCACCATCGAACCCTCATAGGGGTAAGAACTCACCACCTCCACCACCAAAAGACGATATGGCTTCGCACATGAAGCTACCCACCTTCAAGGGCGTAGGAGACGAGGATATGGATCGGTTTTGGTTCATCGCAAGATCAGTATGGACTGCGCAGAATGTAGCTAGTGATGCGGTAAAAAGGGCGCAACTATCCCTTTCCTTTGAAGGAAGGGCCTTGGACTGGTATATGGGGTACATCAACCAACATGAGAATGCAACCATTGAATAAATTAAGAATGCTTTGAAACAACAATTCAAAAAGCCCAAGTCCTACTCACAGATAGTGAACAATCTGAAGGATTTCAAGTAAGGACCGTCTGAATCCATATGGGAGGTTCACCAACGGTTAAAGAAGGTAATTAGAGAAGGAGGATTTCTGTACAATGAAAGGCAGCACATGAAGTGTTTCATCGCTATGCTGCTTCCCCACCTACACGTGTCAATGGGACATCAAGCCATTGAATCGCAGGAAAAGGCCTTGGAAATTGCGATGAAGCTAGAAGCTGCGCCACGAGATGATACCCAGTTAGGAGTACAACAGATACAAGGCTAGCTAGAAGAAATGCATATGGAGATCCATAATCTATGGAATGAGCGAGGAACGGAGGCTAGCCCTAAAATATGGTGCATACAACGCAGGGTGAATGGACACACCAAGGATAACTGTCCTCTGCTAGCGGACTACATACAGGCTGGGGGACCCAGTTCAGTGCTTTGATGCGATGATAGTCGTGCTGTCGAGAAGCACGATACCAACCACTGCCCTCGCCTTGCCGAATATGTCCCAGAAATAAAGCAACAATGGTGTAGGTTCTGCAGATCTGTAGGCCATGATGAATAGAACTGTCGAACATACGATCTAATGATAGATCGAGGAAAGCTATATAGGATACAAGCAGATCCGTCATCACCAAGATCCCCCTCGGGAATAGGTGGTTCTCCAGGCAGGGGACGGGGCTGAGGTGGAAGCACGAGTAGGGGGAGAGGGCAACTGATTTGCTGTAACTGTGGAGAAACAGGCCACTTTGCAAGGGATTGCATGAACCCTGCGAGACAATCTTGCAGATATTGTAGACAGTTGGATCACATGGTTGAATATTGCCCAATTTTGATAGCCAAGATGCAGGAGAAGCAACAAACACCTACGTAGAATGTACAAAGGGTCAAGGCAGAACCTCGAAATGAAGGACCAATTGTTAATGTTATAACACGCAGCAGCATGGCCACCAGAGGAGCCGCGGAGAAAGTTGAGGTGGAGCCTCTCATCTGTAAAGCGGATGTTAAACAAGAAGGTTTGGACTTACAGAAAGAAAAAGAAACCTTTTTCGCAGCTCACCTAGAGTTTTCTAAAGTTGAGGCTTCTACTCATCAAGCCCCTGCGAACCTTAGAGCAGATGATGAGGTCAAACCATTTTTGTAGGCATGTATGAAGTTGTTGTGCAACCAAAAGGCTGTAGAAAACCTCCAAGATTTGAAAAATAGCTGTGCATAAATGACAACCCCAACTATGGAAGTTAAAGATGTACACAAACTCTATAATCATAAGAGACACATTGGTCAGGAGATGCGGTTGACCACGTAAATCGGTGATTATGAGATGGATCAGGTTATTTTAGACTTGGGATCGGATGCGAACGTCCTCCCTAAATAGACTTGGCAGCGAATGGGGGAACCTAAGTTGGAGTGGTCCACTATCTAGCTGCGCATGGCCAACCAGCAGAAGATCATCTCGTTAGGAAGACCGTCGAAGACCATGGTAGATATCGTAGGAGTTAAGGTTCAGGCTGACTTTGAAGTCATTTATATTGTAGAAGATGCAAACCCTTGACCATCACTCCTAGGATTGGACTGGGCCATAGATATGGGTGGTATTATCAACTTAAAATAGAGGAGCATGGTATTTTAAAGTGAAGGAACACGTGTGATAGTACCGCTAGATTCAGCAGAACGAGAAAGGTATACAGAGCCAATGCGTGAGGAAGAAGAGGTGGATCACATCTATAAGCTAACTATGAGGGACGAAGACTAGATCAATCCTATGGCTGACGGTATGCTTTGCTGGGAAGGAGATAGTGAGTGCTTCTCCAAATCCGACGAGGAAATGGGAAATTGGAAAAATCAGCTGCATGATGTCTTTGCGCTGTGCTGCCTGTGAATTACAAGGGACTTCTGTTGCATAACCTCTGAGGTGAGAGTGCTACCCTACTTTGATGGGTCTGGTAGTGTAAAAGAATTTTTGCAAACATTCGAAGCCGAGGTTCCCAGAGAACGAAGGTTATGGGCCCTTAATCTAGCAATGCGCGCAACAGCTGCAAGATGGTGGGATACGCATAAGGGGGTGTTCCAGGACTGGGAGGACTATCGAGACATGATGATCCTGCAGTTTGAGCCCCCAGTTGAGGCACACGTCAAGACGTTCCTTGGCCCAGGGGATCTGCGTGAACACTTGTTCGCTTGGATAAAGAAGTGGTGCAACCTAAATACAGAAGAATGGGTTCACTTGTTCATTCATGTGTTAGGTCCAATCCCTACTACATGGTACCTGGATACGGAGCTACATCAATGCACCTGCCGCTGGGAAACTCTGAAGGATGAATTCATAAGAAACTTCAGACTGATAGGGGGTTCAGAGGTGCTTGACGAATCTCTGTAGGATATAGATACGTTTGTGTTAGGTGAATCCAGCTCCTCTGCAGTATTCGGGGCACCAACATGGGAAACGCAGATGCAGGATATTGTCAATTGTCACAATATAATGATAGAAGAGTGCGATGAGAATCCACACAATATCTCTATCCCCGAATCATGGGGGGAGCGCACAGTTGCGGGACCTCCATTATAGACCATGGATGTGACGAAGCCTTTGAAACGGCAGGAAATCAACGTTGGCATGGCAAAGTAGCCTAAGTTGGCTAAAATTGGGGACTACTGGGATCGTGACACTGTAAGAAAAGTTGTTTAATTTCTCACAGAATATCAAGACTTCTTCCCAACAAAGTTTTCAGAGCTCAAAGGGATCACAGGAAACCTAGGGGTTATGCGCATCATGCTAAAAACGGATGCGCGCCCTGTAAAGCAGCGGCCTTATCAGTTGAACTCTAAGTATAAGTAGAAGGTTAAGGAAGAAATCGATAAAATTCTCGCTGCAGGTATTATTGAGCCGGTCGAGCAGTCGAATTGGGTAAGTCTGATCGTGGTTTAGGAAAAGAAAACAAAGGGAGAAATATGAATCTGTGTGGACTTACGCAAACTAAATGACGCTTGCGTACTTGACCCCTTTCCGACACCATTCTCCGATGAGATCCTAGACATTGTAGGAGGTCAGGAAGTGTAATCATTCACTAACGGGTTCTGAGGATACCATCAGACCATAATCGCACCAGAAGATCGCAGCAAAACTACATTTGCCACTGAATGGGGATCCTTCCAGTATACAGTTATGCCGTTTGAACTCAAGAATGCCCCTGCTATCTTCTTGTGGGTCATTGTCGCAGTGTTCAAGGAATTCCCTAGAGAAGCTGGTCTTAGCTCAGTCCTCTCCTCAGCGTCCTCAAATGTATATCTGTAGTATCTGGCTAAGCGAGATCATCATAGTGAAGGTACCTGATAGCTTATCTTCAAGTTTTATTCTCTTCCTGCAATAAGAACTTCTGGTAATGCCCTTAATTTCAGTAAGTCAATAATTAAGTCATTAAGTCTTTCATATTCAGTATTCCACACACTTTTTTAGTATTGGACTATCTTCGGACTGGTAAAGGCACATGTTTCAAACTTGCGCATGATGTTGGACGCCTGCCAGAAACACCAGATTTCCCTAAATATCAAGAAATGTATCTTCTATGTACCCTTTGGAATCTTGCTCGGACACATAGTTTGTCGACAAGGGTTGATGGTGGACCCTGTGAAAGTAGCAGTTATTATCAATCTGGCAGTACCTACGACTGAGAAATAGCTGTGTTCAATCCTTGGACATATAGGCTACTACAGAAAATCCATTCAGGGATACACATTGATCACAGTACCCCTGGAAAAGTTGCTTAAGAAGGATGTTTCATTCTTTTGGGATGACGAGTGCCAAAAGAGCTTTGAGCTACTCAAGGAAAATATGATCTCTACACCTATTCTTATTTTTCCTGATTGGGTGAAGGTATTTCATGTTCATGTTGATGCTTCAGGGATTTCCCTGGGAGCGGTCCCTACGCAGCCTGGCGCCGGGGAAATTGATCACCCAATCACATTTTCTAGTCTAAAACTCTAGAGTGTGGAGCGCAATTATGCCACCACATAGAGGGAAGGATTGGCCATGGTCTATGCACTACATAAGTATCGGCACTACCTATTAGGAGGACACTTTAAAATTTTTACAAATCATTCGACTTTAAAGCACCTGGTAAACAAGCCTGTGTTGGGGGGGGGAATCTGCAGATGGCTGTTGTTGTTTCAGGAATATGATTTTGAAATCATATTCAAACTGGGGAAGTTAAATGTTCGGCCGGATCACTTGTCCCGAATTGAGACGGGCATGGAACCCACTAACCTGGATGAAGGATTTCCTGATGCATAACTATTTTCCATGAAGGTCGTTGATGAACAATTTTCTAATATCATTTAGTTCCTGACTACAGGCATGGTACTTGCAGAATATTTGATACAACAAAAGAAGGAATTGGTTACCCGAATGAGGGATTTTACCATTATCACAGGTCATTTATATTAAATAGGGGTTGATGAAGTGTTGCACAGATACATTTTGGAGCATGAAAGACACGCTATCTTAGCAGAAGCTCACGAAGGCATAGAAGGAGGTCACTACGCAGGAAAGGCGATGACACAAAAGATCTTGCGAGCTGGGCTATGGTGGCCTACCTTGCATAGTGACTCCCATGACTATTGTAAATCTTGTGATACATGCCAATGGACAGGAAGGCCATCACACAAAGATGAAATGCCTTTACAACTGAGATGGCTCTGCAAGCCTTTGACAAATGGGCCATCGATTTTATGGGACTGATCAACCCACCAGGGGAAGACGGGTGCGTGCTACATAATTAATGCCACTGATTATGTAACCAGGTGGGCCCAAGCACAAGCAGTGAAGGATTGTACTACGGATACTGCTGCGCACTTCATCTTTGAGCAGATTCTGACCAGATTCGGATGTCCAAAGATCCTTATGAGCAATAGAGGTACGCACTTTGTTAATGAAACAATACAAGCTTTGACTAAGGAATTCTAGATCGATCATGCAAATAGCACCCTGTATCATCCAGAGGCTAACGGAGCGGTCAAGGCTTTTAATAAAATCTTGGAGCAAGCACAGACAAAGGTCTGCAACGCCGATCACAGTGATTGGGATCTGCGCATCCCAGCGGTTCTTTGGGCCTATCGAACGACCTGCAAGAAGCTAATAGGGAAAAATACATTCTAAATGGTCTATGGCAAGGAGGGCATTATGCCGATGGAATATATTTTTCCTAGTTTGCGTATCACAGCGTTTACGAACATGGTAGAACCTGCAGTCATGGAGGAGCATTTAGCGCAGCTTATGGCTTTGGAGGAAGATCGGTTTATTAATAATTTCCATCAACGGGTTTAGGAGGCCTGCGATAAGGTATGGCATGATCGAAATATTCGCCAAAAGACATTTGCAGAGGGTGAGTTTGTCCTCTTATATGATATCTATTTTGTGAAACACCCAGGGAAGTTCCGACAGCACTCGCTGGGTCCCTACAAAGTTAAGGAACTCACAGATGGTGGAGCTGTTAGGCTAGCTACCCTGCACGGCGATATGCTCACAGGATATTTCAATGGTAGCCGGCTCAAACCATATCAGATCAAATGACTATATGGCCCGAGTAGTTGTATATGGCAGGATATGCCCACCGAGGAAGATGAGTATGACTAGGGTATGCGCAGGAAGCGGCAACAAATTTGGAAGCCCGGAGGGGTGCGCAGGAGGTGTAGGTGTTTTTTCAAAATGCAGCAAGTGCGTTGGGAGCACAGGGGTGTGTTGGGCACACAAGAGATGCGAAAAATAGTCGTTGGAATAATAACATCGAGTAAAAAGTTGAAGTTACCATTGAAAGGAGCGGGCGGCTGGCATTTAATAACACGATTTCCGAAGATTTTTTACCATTTATCTGAGGGTAAGTATCAATTAAGGTTCACCCGACCATTAGTGGCCCTCTGTGGTTATAAAAAGGGAAGATTAGGTCAGAAGAGGGTTCCGTATCTTTTGTCTTGGCTATGCTCTATGGGTTTATGCCTTAAGATAGTTTGGGCCTACTGTACTTCTTTCATGTCTGCACAGCCCACCCCTTCTGATAGTAGCCACCCAGGGTTAGGATTCATTTTCCATGCTAGAATGATGGCCACCAACCCTGCTAAATCCTCTCAGACGATAGCCTCAACAGAGCCAGAAATTGAGGAGGTAGTAGAGGTCGAATCAGAAGCCGAAGCAGTCATCTCCACGCCACCTCCAATAACGAAGAAAGGAAAAGAAAAAGTGTAAGGGTCAGGAAATCCTACAAAATAGGCTGGGGTAAAACCTCGCACTTCTCCCCGCAATGTGAAGTCACCACGAGGGGCGGCCTTGGCCGGCTCCCCTAAACTAGCAGGCCGCCCTTTATCTGGTCAAGAAAAGGCCCAGGTCGCTTAACCAATCAATTGGTTGCCACCATTTGTCCAGCCTCGCAGGTCCTCAACCCGCACACCAAAGAACCTCGATGGCCTGATCACCTACCTGTGGATGCCACTGACCCCGGGCAAGGTCCCCATCAATGGTGATCCCTTTGGCAAGCTTCATGAGGTAAAGTTTGATGATCATGACTTGGCCAACTATGAGGCCTTTCCCCAAATGGCACCTAAGTTTTACCTGGAATAGATATTGTGAGATGACGGGGTGCAGGTCTTCCCTATGTGCTCGGTGCACGGCTTGGCTGGTTTTGGGCTGCTGAACCTACTAAGGATGCCACATTTTGGCCACTACAATGTTACAGATCGCCTTGGTCCATGACGGTAGTTTGTGGATCCAGGATCACATCCCTATCAATGTTGTGCTAATTCACCAAATTATTGGCCTCCCCATGGAAGGGCCTGACCTGATGCTGCGGGTGGGTAAGAAGTATGAGCAGAAGATCGCTCATAGCGTGCGCAAGACTTACCATGTGCTACAGAATACGTGGGGATTCATGATCAGTACCATTAGCGACCTGGGAATGCAAATGGGTACCTTTTTGCTAGCATGCAAGCTAATGCGCAAGTGCTAGGCCACCACCATCCCCGCATATGTCATTCAGTTAGCAGGACAGTGCGAAAAAGGTGCTTGCTTCAATTGGTCCCAGCACCTGTGTACTGAATTTTTGGCAAATGTCTGCGAAACCTAGGAACAAGGGCGCCCATTCTACTATTCTTGGCTGTTGTTTCTCATTGCATTGGTCACATGGGAAGTGCCGGAAGAAGAAGTCCTCCCCGAGCTCACTCCTGACATGTGTGAAGGGGTGCACTATGCCAACTTATGGGATTCCAAGGATGCGCAACGTATCGAGGACAATTAGGTCTTCTGGGTCCTTTTTCAGAGCAACTTGGCAACAGCTATCAACTCTCGTTCGTGCTTGTTGTAGGTTTTAACCCTGAATAGAAATGATCTACAAACGAATCTTAAAACAAAAAATAAACAATAGTGAGAGCATAAAACATAAAACAAAAAAACACAGAGATTTTCCCCTGGATCCAAAATCAGGAGGACCAGCTTGATTTTTCATTATATTCCTTTTAGTGTTACAACACATATATATACATACCGAAGTAGACATAAACCCCAATCCATTAACCCTGGATTAGAACATAACTGAAGTTCCCTTGACCAGATCTACAAAATACGAGGGGCCGAAAACCATCATGCCCCAAAACCATGTGCAAACCCATGCACAAAACCATGGGCGAGTCTGCCCAATGGAAAATAGGGTCCAAAATTTTTTTCCCGGGGCATTTCCGCCCCCCCTGTGACCCCCTTACTGCACCCAGCGCAACATACAGGGTGGTCTATCGCCCCACCTGTGACCCCCCCTGCGCGTGACTAGTCGTGGAAAGAATATAACACATACCCAACACTTGTCTCCAGCAGTCTATGACAAGTACAAGACCATCGGGACATTTAAGATCACCATGCACAACATCCAAATCACGGCGCGCAAGGATAAAACTTGGGTCTTTCTCCCATATATGGTTGCGGGCAAGGTTATTGATCGCATAGTTGCTACATGGTCTCCGTAGTGGAAGATCAGGTTCAAAACCGGTACGATGGGAGCCATAGGGGTGAGTGCTACAAAGGTTACCCCCACTACCACAGCCAAAGGGACTAGCGCATCAAGCAAAGGCGTGGGGAAAGAAGGGTTTGTAGGATCACAATGGGATTCGCAGCAGAAAAAGAACATCGAAACAGACACGCAGAAGAGTTCGCAGCCGGATAAAAATACGGTTAAGGGTGTGGAAGTGGCGTCACAAGAGGGGTCGCAGTGAAATCTGGGTACAAAAGGCCAGGAGACGAGAGGTACTGACTCCCCCAGAGGAACAAAGCGAACAGGTGAGACCACTAAAGTTCCACGAAAGAAGAAGCGCTATCAGCGGACAAAATGTGATGAAATGGTTACACTCATGGAAGGCGACCTTGAACAAATCGTAGAAGCGATCACCTTGGCTACAGAGGACAAATGGCTAGCTCTGGTAGAGCAGTAGAAAGCTATGGTTGACTCGCTTCAGGTCGAGCTCTGAGCCCTGCAGCTAAAAAGGGATGCACTACAAACCAGTTTGATCCTGACCCACTCAGCCTCTGCCACTAGCAGCAAGACACTTGTTGCAGTCGAAAGAGGCCTCCGTTCCCTGCTAGGCGCGGCCCTCACAGTAAGTCCACCCATCATGGGAGCGTAAGTCCAGGCCTGCGCAAAGGTCTAGCTAGATCTAGAAAAGTTGCCACATGATTCACTGCAGGTTCTACATAGCTCACTATTTCAAGAAATTCAACACAGAGACCATTAGGCCCACCAACAGCTCAACACAACGGAGAAGACCATTGTAGAACAGACAGCTAAGGTAACCAAGGTATAAGCTACGTGTACCCTCGCCATCGCACAACAGACGGAGCTAGAGTATTTAATTGGTAGACTCTACGTAGATGTTACGGATGAAATACCAGCCACAGCTACCCCCCAGTCCAAAATTGAAGGGCTGGTCGCAGCCTTAAGAGCTTCACGAGCGAAGATCCAGGTCATTAAAACTCATATGGAACAGAAAATTGCTAACTTGTAGGTCAAGTTGCAACCAGAAACACCTCTGGAAGTCAGGGCCCAGTGAGCTGCGTTGATTACAGCTGCCACGAATGTGATTACAGGCCAAATTACTCAGGGCGCCGAATTACTGGACACAGCGATGCAACATCGGACCAAGGTACAGCGGGATCCTCTCCTACGAGAAATTACTCAAACGTTGCACCAGAAGGAAGAGGAGTTCGATCAGTTGGAGGCTACCTTGACCACATTGGTCCCTTCCCAGCGCCTGGCCCGACTGCGCACCATCCAGGCCCTCAGAGCTGACATGGATGCCCTTCAACAGTGGAAGCAGATGCTGAGTAATCACCTCCAGCCCTGGGTAGATGAGACCCTCAAGCTATCCCATGATGTTGATGTTTCTGTAAAATAGTTGAACTAGACATTGGAGAGCATCATAGCCGCTACAGAAGGCCCTACTTCATAGAAGTTGGTAGAGATAGCTCAGACTGCTGCAGCGAAAAGCGAAGGGGTGTTGCCACCACTAGTCGATGCAGTCAAGTAGCTTCAGGTGAAAATGGAGGACCCACGACCGCCATGACTCAGGATGAGTCACAAGATTGTGTTGGGGGACTGTTGGAACAAGGTCCCCTAAAAGCTGCAATTTTGTATATTTTGGTCTTAATTAGTCTAACGCAGGGGTTTTGGGGTGGGTCAAAGCCCCTAATGCATTTTAATGGGTCAAGGGTAGACCAAGAGTCCGCAAACTACAGTTTGCGGACCATTGGATGAATAGGCTAAATTGGTATAAATAGATGAACCTTTTCGAGTCATAGGTAGAAAATAATAGAGATTGATGATAGTCACAAATTATTAGATCTGTTTGGGTTGCTAGGGTAAGGAATCTTGTTGGCTGTGTGCGTGGAGATCCTTAGTCCTACTGTGTGCGGACCCTACTAGTTGTGTGCGCAGGCTATGTTGGATTGTGTTGGGTTTTGGATGCTAATATATGTGAATCTAGTTAGAGTATCTCTGCGTTACCGTAGTTTATGTATTACTGTTGATGTGAAATGTTGGATCTATGGTTGGCTATCCGTTGCTGCTACGGATCTGTCTTTGTTATAACATGAAGTATTCCTGTTATCTATTGTTTGTGCATTATGATATTACTTGTGCTATTGCTGATGCGAAGGTGCTGATTTAATCTATGATTGATACTAACTTTGGTAACTGTGGACTATAAATGAGTAGCGAACCTGCGAATAGTTATTTTTTATAGCTGCGAGAATATTCTTGTTCCTGTTATATGAATCTATGATATGTTGATTATTGCGATTATAGTTTTTGTACTAATAGATTGGTGTTACGCATGTGGATGCGAAGGTAGTTAGTAGATATGAGCTCTGCGATATAAGTCTGTAACTAGATCTGTTAAATACAAAGCTGATAAGATGGGAATGCAGCTCTGCTGGACTTACCTGCTCTCTCTTAGGGTGCAGAAACTTGGTTCCAGCACCCTCCCATACTACTTCGGGTGAGACTTTGGCCTGCGCAAGCTGGTCACTGCGTAAAGGGCCAGTAGTATAGGGGTTTGTTGGAAAACCTTAACCTCCGAACCTAGGTTAGGACCCCTCGAGCCAACAGAATCCCTCATCAATTCATGATCAAGATGAAAATATCATGTTGTAATGTATTGTAATATTGATGCAGGTCGCCACTCCACTTCCGTTCTATCATGGGCCTCCATTCCAATAGGTATACTTTTGAGGTCTAAAATGGGCCTCCTAAGGAAATAATAAAATAATAGCCAAATGAATAAAATAATATATATGAATTTGCAATTCACTTTTTGCACCACAATCCATGTAACCATAGTTAAATTCAATTCAAAAGTTGTACCAAAATAAATTTAATAAAAAAATTGTATTGATATAAGAATGAGCTTTTCAAGAAAAAATCATTATCATTGAACAACTAATGCATTTGTCCTTTGTACTTAAATAACTTAAAATAAAATATAAATATAAATTTATAAATTCTTAATTATTATATGTTATTAATTAAAATTTATGTTATTGAAATTGTATAATAACATGTAATTAATATGCTATATAAAAATAATATAATATAATATAATATAATATAATAAATGTATAGGGATATGCATTGTTTATTTCAAGAAATATGAAATGACAATAATATATTTTTATTCAAAAAGTGTGAAATGACATTTATTATGAGTACTTTACTTTTACTTTAAAAATACTTAAAGCACTACCATGGTTAACCATGAGTTTTTATCCACCATTGAGAATGTGACAAGTAAGTACCTTTAACTCAATCAATGCTACCTTAACCATTAGGGATGATGTCATCTCCTAAAATGTGATTGGTTCTCATAAAGTGAATTTTGATTGTACATTTTCCTTAGTAGGCCCATTTTAGACTTCAAAATTCACATCCTAAAGCATCTCATTCAAATATATTATTATTATTTTGACTTCATGGTTTAGGGGCATCTATTATAGGTCAATTTGGGCATCATCCCCCATGACTTGGTCAAACTAGACATCATCCCTAGGACCAATGAAATAGGTTCTATCATCCCCTTACATTTCAGTTGCTATATTCCCTAAGAGAAGAACAATTCATTCATGGCTTCTATTGTGAGATTTCCAAGGTTTGAAGTATATGTTATATCACCTATTGAATCACCAACGCTGCCTCTAAAAGGACTAACTGTGTTGCATATGCAGCATCCTCCATTCAAGGGTGCACTGCAATGCACTTCTTGACATTCAAGAGTGTGTTGGTCACCTGGGAGAGGAATTCTCATTTTTCCAGGAATCTCCACATGGCTAGTGCCTTCTAGAAGAGTCCATATGTGTCAAACTTAGAATCCATGTGTCCATCTAGCACCTCTGAACTTGGGAACATGTCTTGCCCATTCTTAAAAATTCATTCATTGAGAAACTACCATCAGTTTTCCTATAAATTGAGCACAGATCCTAGTGCTAGGGAAGCAAGAATTTTCATAAATAAATGATGTTGGATTCTCATTTGAGAGAGTGAAAGTACTGATATGCTACTGGTGTGATGTTGGATGTGATGAGGCTAGGATGAAGCTAGAGCTGGTGGAAAAAAATCAATCATTGGTTGTAACCTCCCCCTTCTACTCTTTAATAAATATTGTTGTTCATTTTCCCATATAAATGTCTCTATATGTTTCTATTTCTCATGAAATGGATTCTTGAATGATATATATATTTCATATCTAATCGATTTGAGTGATTAAGACAAGTAGATATCTGTATATGCATGTTGTTTGTTGTTCTTTGTTTGTATTTGCAGGGATCAATTCAGCAATCTAAGTTGGATTGAGAGGAACAACAACAATGACAGAAGGAGAAGGAGAAGCACTTGGATCACAAGTAGGTTGTTTCATCATTCTATCATGTATCTGCTTATTTTAGAGAAAGTGATAGCAAAGCTTTTCTTCTATTGTTCTAAGTTCCTATCACCACACTTATGGAATTTGATTTATCCATAGATCATAGTTATGCATAACATAATGGTACCTGAGTTGTTGTGTCGTTGGATCATTCAGAAGGTGCATGATATACAGAGCATGTCCAGCATGAGTATGGTGGTGCTGAGATTGATCAAATATACTGCCCAAGATGAAGACTGGATCAATCCCACCATGGATGGTAGGATATGTTGGGAGTACGAGATTTCGTGCATTTATGATTTAGATGAGGAATTGGAGCAATGAAAGAACCGTTTGCATGAAGTGAAGACTATGCATTGTAACAGGGTGACCAAATATCTGCGCTGTGTCAGATCGGAAGTGCGTGATTTACCTTTTTATGATGGAATGGGGAGTGTTGTCTTATCCTTGGAAGACTTTGAGAGAAAGGTATCTGAAGAACAAAGGTATGAAGCTTTGGACTTCACATTGAGGTCTACTCCAACCCAATGGTGGGGCGTGCACAGGGAAAGTTTTAGAGTATGGAAGATGTTTTGCAAGATGATAAGGTTGATATTTGGTTAGGTTGACATGAATATTTCGGAGAGGATGATGGCCATACGGATCCGTGCAAGCACTTTGCTCACTGCACTGAAGCTTGGGGCACCACACCTTAGACATAATGGGTGCACATGTTCTTTCACTCCATAGAGATGATACCTAATCAATGGTATCTGGAAATGGAGATGCTCCATGGAACTGTGGATTGGAATCAGGTGATAGAAGTATTCTTATTAACATATAGCTTCGCTCATGGGTGGGAAGGAATTAATGAGGCTCTTCAAGAGAAGAAATCATGAGTACTTCACATTACCAAGGAGCCAAGGACATTGGTTTAGATGGATTGGATAGACCTGACCAACAAGCTTGTGTTGGGGGAGGAGATTTGCAGATGCCGAGATGGTCGGATGCCGATGGAGTATCATGAAGGATGGATTTAGTGCAGTCAAAGTATTGCACAGAAGATGGATTGCGAGTGTAGTTGGAGGTTACTATGCCAAGAGAGGCAAAAATCACTACAAGACCGAGCCTTGTAGATTTATCCTAGAAAGTGATGATTGAAATAGTAAAAGTGAATTGGAAAATGACTTGGTCATTAAAAGGATCCTAAAGAGCACATTTAATGGGCATATATGGCCAAATCCACCGCCAAATCAAAATTTATGAGGAGAATCTAGGGCATTGATGAGGTTCAAATTTTAAATTTGCTATAAATATGAGATCCTGCCCCAATTCGAACACTTTGCGCGCTAGTGTTAGAAGAGAGAATTGATGTCCGCAAGAGTGTCGAGCAAGATACTACATGCTAGGGAAGAGCTTCAAAAAAATTGAATGAGAATTTCTCCAAAAAGGTTTAGGATACATCATGATGGCCACACCGCCAGTAAAAGCCACAAGGCCGAGGTCACGAAGAGGAAAGAAGCCTATCGGCACAACACCATCCGTGAAGCCTAAGAAACTAATTCTGAGATCCTTGCCCCAAAAGAAACTCAAGAAGGAACAACGGAGTAAGGGAGCTCAGGAGCAGCATAAGGAAAAAGTCGTGGAAGTCGGATTAGATGATGATGAACTAGAAGAAGAATAATCACTAGAGTAAATTGACGTTGAGGAGGTTGTGCCTCTCTCTAGGTTGTCTCCTTATATTCCACCCTAGAAGCCAAGGGCTAAGAAGCTAGTGAAAGATCCAAACGCAGTGAAATAAAAGGTGGTTACACCAATTATTTTAGATGAGGTGTCAATGAAGGATAGTTTCTTGCCAAGGTACATCATCTCAGAATGGAGAATTGGGATTTTAATGACCCGAGAAAATACCCCCAATTAGAGCCTAGTAGGTATCTATGCCCATAGGCCTACCCAGATAGAGTCACCCGATTAGAGCCAATGAAATGGGTGAAGAGTATCCAGCAGTCAGGGATACTTAACATGATTTATGTACCACTTTTTTGGTGAAGTACCATCAATACCATTTGTGTGCACCAATTGTTGGCCTTAGTGCATGACGACTATATATGACTGGGGAGGAATATCCCCATTACTGAGACACTCATTAGAAGAATTACGACCCTTCCTTGTCTTAGGGTAGACCCTGCAGAGGCTTTTGTGGGTAAGAGCCAGGACAAGCAGTTGCCAGACAAGATGAAGAATGAGTATGATCTAACCAAGGGTACTAGGGGTTATCTCATTAACTCCATTTCTAACAGAACTGTGCACTTCGTCGAGCACATCCTTGCAGGTAAAATTATGCAGAAGAGCCTCGGCGAGGAGGATTCTTCCTCTATCATAGCTTTAGCTGCAGAATGCACAAAGGGCATTATATATAACTGGATTGGCTACTTATGTACGAAATTCCTTGCGGATTGCAAAAAAGCACAGGAAGAAGGAAAGAAGTTCCACTACATGTGGCTCTTGATTCTTATTGCTTTAATGGAATGGAGGGAACTTGAACAATCGCAGTTCAATATTGCTGACCCTGAACTATGTGAAGTAACCAAATATGCTTCACTATGGAATTCAACAAAGCCTGCAGTGTTATGTCCAATAAATTTTTTTGGTCGGAGTTGAGATTAGCTTATGCACTGTTGTATCTCAGGAAACAATCCCTCGGCTGTGGTAAGGAATCAGTGCTTAAGACATTTTGTAAATGTTTGTCAACAATACAATATCAAATGGCCTCCTGTTTAACACCTTTGGAATTTAATTACTTAATACCCTCAATAATATGATATAATGAAAGCCTTCATAATGCCATAACCTGCTGATATTTGAATGAAATGAAAAGAAGAACTATAAGGGAAACTCAAAATGATATGTTAAGAAATAGAATATATCACTTTTAAGTTTCAAAGGCAATTTATGGAGAGAGAGGAAACTCAAAATAATATGTTGTAAACACAAAACCTATTACTTTTAAGTTTTAGGGAGAATTTGTGAAGGGAGAAGAGATGAAGTGAAGGAGTGAAAATTAAGGTTATTTAACTCTTACTCACATATGAAATTAAGAGGACGACAACTACATTACTTCACTTCATTCAAAGAAGAATAAACACAGAGAGAAACTGGAAAGACATATCAACATCAACAGGTGTAGGAAACTTGATCTTCTTTCATTTATTTCTCAGAAAATTTAGTACCAAATTAACAGTCATCCAGAGGTCCAAAACTCGGAACCCCTTTTCTTTATTTCTATCTACTTAAATACATCCAAATAGTTTGTAATTTCTAAGCTTCTTGAAACTACTCGAATACCTAAACTGTTAAGATACTTATGAAATCGTACCAAGAAAACAAATTAAAAATGGAAATATCGTTCATTTTACTGAATCTGATGTTGCTGATGCATCCTACTGAAGTGTTGAGGTGTCCTTTCGAGTTATGATGGAGTAGTTGCACAGTTCTGTAACAATGCCTCAGTTCCTAACTTGACCCACCTTTCATGCTTCCCACAGTGCCACTATATGTTCTTCTACCTGACTCTGCCTATGCCTATGTGTGTGCCTACAGCGTTCCATCTTCTCTCTTTGCCAACCACTACAAGAATTGGACTTGAATGTTATTCTTCTCACCTTTCAGGAACACATCGCGTCTTCTTTCTATCGCATTTTGGCGTTTCACCATATTTACGTTATAATCCTGTTTTCTTCCTCTGATGCGATTTAACACAAGAAATGCCTTACCTCTGGACTTGAAAACCTTTGGAATTCACTTTTGAAACCACATCACATCTGCCTACAAATCGCAAATTGGGATTTTTTTTATGAAATACGGGAGGTAAGTGTTAAACATTGCGATGTGAAAAGTGCGACAGGTGAAAGGTGACGTGGCAAGCGGAGGTGGGGCCAAATGCAAATCCCAAACCAACATATTTGTTATGATAAATAGTAGGTAAGTGTTTAACATTGCAATGTGTGAAGTGCAACTGGCAGAAGGTGGCGTGGAAAGCAGGGGTGGGGCTAATGGCAAATCACAAATCAACGGATTTGTTATGAGAAATGGAAGGTAAGCTATAAAACTTTCAAAGAGTGAAGTGCAGGGGAAGGGCAGTGATGTGGCAGGGATGGGTCCCACGGATATCGCAAATTGGCAGATTTAATGTATGAGCGGTGGAGGTAAACATTAAAACTTGCGAAGTGCAAAATTCGGGGAGAGGGAGGTGACGTGGAAAAGAGAGATGGGCCCGCCCGTAGCCCACAGATCACAACCCTTAACACATTCCTTAGTGATGACCCTTTAAACTTGCGAAGTGCAATATGCGACATGATCTCCACCGTCCATCTCTCTATTTAAATTATGCGCTTTGATCCTGACCATCTATTTTCCCCTTTGCGCCTCCTCCAGAACTCTTAAGTTTCTAAAGGAAATAAACCATTTCTTTGCCTTCTCTAATTTGAAAGTAAAGGGTGTGGGCTCCATCTATCACCATATATTGTCTTCATTGAAACCTGAAACAACTTGCGGGGGCACTTAAGTGATTTTTTGAATTTGAAGAGAGTGTTCCCATAGTTGATGTTAGTCGTCGATTTACAGGTGAGCGAATTTAATGAGACCCCTTGCGGGGGCACTCCTTGGTATAAATATCATGCAACTTGTGCTCTGGGTTGTCTTTGGATCTAGGTGCAATGAATACAATCCTTCACTGTACTCAAACTTGGAAGAATGATAACCATGATCAGTGTGTAATGTTCTGAACATGCACATCGATCCGACTCTTGAACTACTCTCCACGTGAACGAGCCCGACTCGACCCACCTTGACATCTCATCATGTAATGTTAATGTACCAACATATAATCAAAATTATTTTTTTTGACATAAATTTTTTTACCTTTTCTAACATATATTATTTTTGGGTGTTTTGAAAAATATTTCAAAGGTAAATGCGAATGAGCCACAACATTTGGCTCAACCTGGATATAATGATTTTTTCCACGAAAGCGTTAAGAACTGCAGATCAGTGCCTTATCCATTGGGCATGTAGTCAAATATTTCTTGATGACATATGAAAAATGAGGAATTCGGTATTTACAATGGTGGAATGCTGACTTTTAATGCTAGAAATAATGCTTTATATATTGTCTGTTCAAAGGACGTTGTACTAACTCTCCATCTAGATCTTCCAAAATGAATGTGTCATTTGACCTTTCCTCAGAGATTCTGTATGGACCATACCAGAGAGGGTCAAATTTACCATGCTTCCCCTTTTCTTCTCATCTGGTGTCCCATATCAGTACCAAATCTCCTACTTGAAAGATGACTTATTTTTCTTTTCTGTTAAATATAGACTTCATGTTTTCATGATAAGTAATCAAGTTATCCCTGACTTTGTTTCTGTTTTCAATTGATTCGATTATTTTTTTTAAATCTTCTTACTAGAGCATTAGGTTCTTCCTAAGCTTTTTGAAGGAAAGAAATCACTGGTTTGGCTAGCTGAGTAGGAAATAATGCATGAGTTCCATAAACTAGTTCATAGGGAGACTTCCCAATAGATCTCCTGGTAGTGACTCAAACTGCCCAGAGGGAAAACTTAAACTTCATATCCCAATCCTTCTGATTCTCGGTGATTTTATTCTTCAAGATTCCGACCAACGTCTTATTTGAATACTCTTCCAATCCATTCCCTTGGGGATGATATGATGTGGAACGTGATAAAATTGCATTATACGTTTGACATAAATTAATGAAACAAGAAGATTTGAATACTTGAGCATTATCGGTCACAATTTTTACTGGACATCCGAATCTGCTGAAAATGTTTTCCTCCAAAAACTTCATCACTACTTGGTCATTCACCTTCTTAGTGGGTATTTCTTCAACCCATTTTGTAAAGTAACCAGTGGTAGTTAGAATCCACTTGAACTATCCACTTGAAGGTGGACTGATCTCTCCAATAAAATCCAATCCCCATTTCCTGAAATGTTCTTCAATAAATACTGGATGAAAGGTATGGAGCAAGTTTTTGTTTTCAGCAAACAATTGACACTTCTGACAACTTCTGACCAGTCTATAAATATCTGCAAATAGGGTTGGCCAATAGAAGCCTAACTTGGAATTTTATGAGCAGTGACCTTCCAGCTATAATGACCTCCACACATAATTTCATGATATTCTTTGGTGACTTCAATAGATTCCCCTTCGGCCAAACATAACAGAAAAATACCAGCAGGATCTTTCCAGTATAGCTTTGCTTCTACTATAAAATATGGCTAAGATTTGAGCTTGAGAGCTCTGTATTTTATTCTATTTAGTGAAGTGGGAAAAGAAAATAAACACAGGTAATGCACAATATCATTATACCAGCCAGAGCACAAAAATTTGTATTGAATACCTGTTTTGGACTTGCTCTGACCTTCTTCATTAACAGCTCCATCCACTGGCGCTAACATATTAATTACCAAGGCTTGAAAATTTGTCTCTATCAACAAATTCGATAACCCTTGTCCCTTGACCAACTTGGTGGGTTTGATGTCCAAATCATACTCTTGGATTTTTTCTATCCACTTCCCCCTTTTTCCTTCAACATCACTTTGCACTAGTATGTCTTTCACAGCAGAATTAGGAACATAAGTTCTTATTTGGGACTGTAACACATAAGTCCTAAATGCTTTCAGTGCTTTGACGAAATCATATACTTGTTTCTCCATAATATTGTATTTGAGCTCAGCATCTCTGAGAAATTTACTAAAAAATGCAACTCACTGCTCCTTACTATCTTCATTTTTCTGCAACAACAGAGCAACAATAGTAGTGGGAGATGAAAATGAGAATACCTGAAATAAAGTTTGATAGTCTGGACTAATCAGAACTGGAGCTTCCTGCAGTGCTTCCTTTATTCTAGAAAATGCATCTCTTTCTTCCTTATCCCATTTCACTTCTACATTTTTCTTCAACATATTTGTTATACTTCTCATGATCTCAGCATAATTGGGCACAAATCTCCTCAGAAAGTTTATTTTTCCTAGGAATCTCTAGATATCTGTCTTGCTTCTAGGTACAGGAATCGTTTGAATGGCTTCCACCCTTGTTGGGTCAATCTTTACTCCTTGTTTAGAAACTATGTGACCCAATAATTTACCTTCTTCTAAGGAAAATAAATATTTCTTGGGATTTAATGACAGACCAAACTTTCTGCACTTTTTAAAAGTTTTTTGCAAATGATCCAAGTGTTCATCATCTGACCCTGAGAAAATAGTTACATCATCCAGATATATAACTACAAACCTGTCACCAACGAAGGCTATGTCCATGGCCCTCTGAAATGTTGCACCTGCGTTCATAAGGCCAAATGGCATCCTTACATACATGAAGGTGCCCTAGTGTGTCGTGAAAGCAGTCTTATTATGATATTATTTTTCTACTACTACCTGATTATACCCATAAAATTCGTCAACCATAGACAACCTGTGAGCTCCTATCACCTTTGTAAGACATAATCCATTTTCAGCAAAGGACAATTATCTTTTAGAGATGCTCGGTTCAAATTCTTGAAGTCTACACAAAATCTTATCTCTCCATTCTTCTTTCTTATAGGGACCATGTTAGAAACCCAGTCGGAATATCTGAGAGGTACTATAATTTTCGCCTACAAAAATTTATTCACTTCTTTTTCGATTGGAGCTAAAAACAATGGATTGATTTGTCTGAGCTTCTGCCTGTGTGGTTTGAGTCCTTATTTCAATGGAATATTATGCTTTATTATGCTTTTTTCATATGTTTTCAGATCTTCATATGACCAGGAAAACATATCCATATATTTCTTAAAAAGATCAATGTATCTTTCTTTGTAGTTTTTAGGAATGCCTTTGAACAATATCACTATTTTGGGTTCCTGCTAAGTTCCCAAATTACAATTTTCCATCTCTTCTTCTTGATGTGTTTTCTTTGAATAAAAAAAAACATCATTAGAATCGAATAATCTTTCAAGGGGAACCAACCCTTTAGGGAGCACATTATCTTTCAATTGGATAATATTATGTTCACCTATTGACATCTTAAGGTGTCTTATTTATTCTTTCTACTCTTTTTGTTCTTCCTCTTGGTCTATCTCAGCATCTTCAAAGTTTTCAATCATTGTCAGGAACTGATTTATCTGTTCATCATCATCAAACACTTGTCAATGCTTCACATTTTCAGGGATAGAAGGTCTATGTCTAATTTCAATTTCATACCATAGCCTTGGATTTATTGGAGGTTTGAAGGTGCTGGATGCAACTGCTAAAGAACATGCCAATCTATTCTCCTTTCTCATAATAAATTGAATATTGAAGGCTTCAAAATAGTTTTCTATCATATACCGAACTTCATTCCTATATGATCTTAACCTAAGATGCTTGGTTTGACAATGATTTTTAATCTGCCTTATTATCAATTCAAAGTCACCAAAAATTGAAATGCATCGAACTCCCATCTGTTTAGAAACTTGAAGGCTTCAGATTAAGGCCTCATACTCAGACACATTGTTTGTTGAATTCTATTTTAAAAGAGAAAGGCATGAGGTTAACTTCTGGAGATATTAACAAGAATCCAGCACCTGCGCCTTCCTTGGAGTAGGCACCATCAAAGTAGAATTTCCAAATATTCCTTGAGTGTAGCTCAGTATTTACAACTGATGAAGAGAGTTGCTTCCCTGTGTCTTCAGAAAACTCTGCATCTTCATGCAACATGAAACAAGAAAGATCTTCTGTTTCTTGGCTATAAATGGGGGAATTTCCTACATCTTTCTTGGAGGTGGTCTTCACAAACCTTGTTTCCCTATAAAATCTCCTTTATTCCCCATTAAAAACCGGAATGATAGCATAAGTGAAATCAAATTTTAGAACACCTCCCAACTTTTCTCCCCAAGATCTTGACAGGAGCATTCCAAAACTGGTGAGGATGTCAGCAACCACTACATCCATGACTATACTCTTTGCTGGGATTTGTGCCAACGAAACTGCTACATATTTAATTAACCCAACAAATTTCACCCTTTTGGAATCAAATGAATATATATCCCTATAAGGTTTTGTGATCTGTAAGTTTATTTCCTTCATAAAACACAATGGCATGAGATTATGGGGCACTCCTCAGTCCAGCATGCAATTATGTAGAGTAAAATCATGAAGCAACAAAGAAATATAGAAGGGTGGAACAAAAGGATCTACTTCTTCTACATGAGTACCAAAGGTGACCACTGGCATTTCTTCTTGTAAGTTCACCGTGTCACTTATATCTTCCATCTGTGTGAGATTAATAAATTATGAAATCTCTTTCTTGTAAGTTGGTATTTTAGCTAATTTTAGAAGAGGTACCTGAATTTTAAGCTTCTCCAACTCTTTTTCCAAACTGAAAGCATGAGTTTTCTTAACATCCTTTTCAGGTTCTTCTTCATTCTTTCTAAAATTTGCATATTTTTTGGGTACAGGAACAACTCTCTCAAAAATATTAGTGTCAACTGATTTGTTTTGGGAAGATTCACCCTGCTGCACATTTTTTCTATTAAGTGAATTTACAGGTTGCTCCCCCTTACTGACTGGTTTCACAGGGTCCTTTTGTTGTGGAGTCTTCATTGGAGGAGGAATGGAACCTTGTTGTTCACCTTCATTATCCTACACTCTAGATCTCTTTCTAGACCTTAAATCATACTTTTTATGTAACTTAGCTTGCATGAAATCTGTGAATTGCCTACAATATTCATCCATTGCATCTTGATGAAAAGATACTTCAACTTCAGAAAATTCTTGCTCAAAATATTCCTCTTCGTCCTCTTCTATTGTATACATAACAGATACCTAATCCTCAGCCTCCCTTTTTCATCTTCTTTTTGCTCTCTGGGTGCTGCTTCTATATATAATGGTGCTTGAACCTGGTCTTGATCTTTTCTTTCGCTCTGCAAAATTTGCAGGGGATTCCTTCTAAACTGAGGGTTAAACCCCCCTCGGTTTTGTTGTACTTGTATTTGGGAGTTTTTATTTTCCAATTCCATCTTAGCTAGCTTATTGTTGAAAATGCAAAAAGATGATGGAGCTTAGTGAAATGAAGTCGCCTTCACTAAGTGGGCCTGCAGGCTATTTTTGGCACAAAGTCTATTTTTAGACTATGTCTATTTTTAGACATATGGATCATGGTCTATGAGTTGCAGGATGCTATTTATGGATGATTGGTTGAGTTGGTAAAAATAGATGGACCTCTATTTTTAGACATTGGGTGGTTTCTATTTTTAGACTGCCGGGCTAAAAATAGAACAGTCAAATATTATTAACCCTTAATAATATTTAGACTATAAACATTATCTTTCCTCTTGGAGCACTTCAGTTTGATGCTTGGATGTGGCACATGAAGCTGATAGAAGGAAATACGCTTTTCCTAAGGGTTAGTTGAGCTATTGCATGGTTGACTTCAGTTAGAACTCATGTGGCAGAGTTTGGTGGAGTTGATGAGATAGTTGGTGGAGTTGTGTTCTGTTTAAACTAGTTGAACTAGTTGTATTTAGTCTAACTGAAAAATACACTAGTGATGAGTGGTGTGAATTAATTATTAATTAATTCAATAATTATTAACTCATAAATCAACTAAAGAACACATTAGTTAACTGCAATGCATGGACAGTTCAGTGGAGACCAGTGTTAGAGGTGGGTGAAAGGGTGAGTTTGCTATCAGTTGTGACTATTGGCTGTGCATGAGATTTGCACACACATTGATGGATATTTCCAATGAGGATTGCGCAGTTGGAGCTAGTGGGATTTGAACTTGGATCTCATTCATTACTCACTTGGATTGTGTAGTAGAGGCAGGCAGACTTGTGGAGGAGATTTGAACCCAGGACTTGTTCAAATCTCATATAGTTTGTGTGTAACTTTTTGGAGATAGTACTGAGTACTTGTGAGGAGTATTGTGCTATGTATTTTTACATGTTCTCTATCATTATACTATACAGATAGTTGGGGGTTTTCAGCTATTGCTTTCCCCATTACATCCTGTGTTGATATGTGTGCTTGATTATGTTTTAATGAGCGCATGCGACTGCTTTCTATTTCCGCATATTGATGATCAATTGTAGAAGAGGTTATGTATTATGCATGAAGCTTAAATAGTGTGTAATCGGGATAATCTCGGTGAATAAATCAGCAAATTATTCGAATTTATACATGGTATCAAAGCAGAATTGATCATCGGATCTATTACAGTGATTACAATTATTTTCGGTAGACAGAGTCTGTAACGGGCCAGGTAGCCTCTGGATCCATCCTTTCTTTGAAAGGTGATATATCCAGTAAATGCCCTTACAGTCGATCTCTGTGCTAGAAATAATTTGTTCTCACAGATCCAGAAGCAGCTGAGTTTTGAGCTTGGAATTTGAATTTGCAGCAGAATTTGGAATTCGAATTTGCAGTAGTTTTCTTGGTGCCAAAGTTGAAATGTCTTTCAACGGATTGCGACTGGAATATGCCCTTGAGGGCAGTTCGAATTATGTTGCATGGAAGGACCGGATGGAGGCAGTATTAGATGATAACGGGTTGAAGGAGTTCATAGAGACTGAGATCCCAAAGCCGACTGATGTTGCTCAAGTTGAGGCTTGGCAAAAGAATATGGTGAAATGTCGAAGAATTCTGTTGGAGGGCGTGAAGGATCACATTGTATCCAACATGCATGGAAAAGATTCTCCATACTTGATGTGGAAAGCGTTGACAGTTATTCCAAAGCAAGAGCGACCAGAGGAAGTTGGCGCTCAAGGATAAACTCAGACACATAAAGATGGAGAAAGGCGACAGTATGCCCAAGTACCTCACGAAGTTCATCCAATGCAGGGATGAGCTGGGAAGTGTGGGGGTGACTGTCGATGATGAGGAATTGGTGAGCTTGGCTCTCCTTGGTCTTTCGAAGAGTTGGCATGCCTATTAGGATTCTGTCAATGGTCGGGAGAAATTGCCAGGATGGGAGCGACTTTGGTCGGATCTTGTGCAAGAGGAGATAAGGCGGAATACCAGAGACGGATCTTCATCAAAGGCATATGATGAAGAAAATTGTGCTTTGGCTGCCAAAGCAAAGAAGGGGAAGAGAAAGAAAGCTTCTCATTCCGGTGCGAAAGGCAAGAAGCAGGACATGTCCAAGGTGAAGTGCTTTCATTGTCACTAGCACGGACATTATGCCACAAATTGTCCGCAGAAGAAGAAAAATAAGCATGCTGCTGGATCTGCAGCGGGAGAGGCCTTAGCCTCGCAGTTTGAGCTGGATTTTTCGCTGATCGCATGCTTGGTCTCAAGTGTGATGGGATCAGTATGGTTCTTGGACAGTGGTGCGTCTTTTCACATGATTGGAGATCGAGATCTGTTTTCAGATCTAGATGAGAAAGATCTTGGAGTGCACATCGAGATGGGCGATGATGGTAGATACAGTGCGACCGGTATCGGTACCATTTCCTTTGAGAGGGAGTCTGGTAAACCCTTCATATTGAAGGAAGTGTTGCATGTTCCAGGATTGATGAAGAATCTGATCTCTGTGGCGATGTTAGAAGACAAGGGGTACGATGTTGTCTTCAGCGAAGGAAAGGCTTTCCTGCGCAGTAAGACAACTGGAGAAACCCGGAAGATAGGGGTTCGAGTCAAGAACCTTTATCAGTTGCAAGTAGATGGCTGCGCAACAATGGCATGCAAGGCGGGAGGAGTGGTGAGCCGGGATGATGGCGAGCTGTGGCACCGGAGATTGGGCCACCTTCACCATGGAGCTTTGAAGATACTGCAGCAGATTTCTACTGGGCTTCCTAAGGGCACTCTTGCGCAGTCAGATCAGTGCAAGGGGTGTACCTTGGGAAAATTTGTGAAAGACACCTTTCACGAGAAGGATAGTCGTGCCATGACGATCCTTGAGAGAATTCACACAGACGTGTGTGGACCTTTCTCAGTAGCTTCGACAGCAAAGCACAAGTACTATGTGATCTTTGTTGATGGTTTTTCTCGGAAGTGCTAGATCTTCTTAATGCTGAAGAAGAGCGAGACATACTCAAAGTTCTGTGAGTTCAAGGCGCTGGTTGAGAAGGAATCGGGGAAGCATGTGAAGGCTCTTAGGAGCTACAATGGTGGTGAATTCATCTCTGCTAAATTCAAGGACTTTTGCAGCGCAGAAGGGATTCGGAGAGAGCTCATCGCACCCCATAACCCACAGCAGAACGGGGTTGCTGAGCGGAAGAACAGAATGATCGTGGGTGCTGCACGGGCGATGTTGCATGATCAGGGCCTACCCCTTCACTTGTGGGCGGAGGCATGAAATACTGCAGTATATGTGCAGAACCGTTGTCCTCACAAGATACTTGGCATGAGTACACCGGAGGAGGCGTTTTCTAGTAAGAGACCTGACATTTCCCATTTGAGGATTTTTGGTTCACCTGTCTACTTGCATGTGACGAAGGATGCCAGAAAGAAGCTGGATCCGACCGCAGAGGTTGGAATATTTTTGGGGTACACTGATACACCTCACAACTATCGGGTGTATTTGCCAGACAGTCGCAAGACTGTTGTGCGACGGGATATCAAATTTCAGGAGGAGAAAGCCATGAAGTGTTCGCTTGAGAGGGAGCCACACTTGCATGCAGATGAGGAGCTATTAGTTCCTAAGGATGAGCTTCCGGATGTGGATCAGCAACAAGAGGAAGTTCATGGAGTGGAAGAGACCACTCATGCAGCGCCAACCATCAGAGGGCGGAAGCGCACTACAGAAGCTGAGCGACTGGCTCAAGATGCAGAGAAGGTTGTAGGACCACCTACAGCACAGCGCAGACAGAGATAGTCACCGGACCGGTACACTGGATACATGGATCTTGTGAGCAAATGTGTCGTGACAGAGCCATCCTCTTTCGAGGAAGCTGTGGAGGACCCCGCATGGGTAGATGCCATGGTGGAAGAGTATGATTCGATTGTCAGAAACAATGCATGGGAGATTGTCCTGCGACCGGAAGGGAAATCAGTGGTGGGTTCGTGATGGATCTACAAAGTGAAGCAGGTGGCTGACGGGAGTGTGGAGAAGTACAAGGCAAGATTTGTTGCCCGTGGCTTCTCACAGATCGAGGGGATCAATTATGAGGAGACCTTTGCACCTGTCGCAAGGTACTCTTCCATACGGACGATCCTAGCTCTCTCAGCGCAGATGGGATGGCACATCCATCAGATGGATGTGAAGACTGCGTTCCTCAACGGAGTCATTGAGGAGGAGGTGTACATAGAGCAGCCTGAAGGTTTCAAGATCTTCAGCAGTGAGTCGCATGTTTGCCGACTCAAGAGAGCATTGTACGGGTTGAAGCAAGCACCTCGTGCTTGGTACACACGGATAGACAGTTATTTCACCGGACTTGGATTCTCCAAGAGTGAGGCGGATCCTAACCTGTACCAGATTGTGGTGGAGGGGAAGTTGCTTATCATTGTACTGTATGTAGATGATCTGATTTTGACGGGTGATGAGCTGTTGATACTTTCATGCAAGGAGGATCTTGCTAGAGAGTTTGAGATGAAGGACTTGGGCCTCCTTCATTATTTCCTGGGATTGGAAATTTGGCAGCGCTGTGAAGGACTATTTGTTTCTCAGGGTAAGTATTCCCGAGAAATATTGGAGAATTTCAACATGCATGGCTGCAAGCCTGTTGATACTCCTCTTCCTGGAGGTTGGAGGAAGGAGGATGCTACTTCGGCGGAGGTAGTGGATGCCACTGTTTATCTACATTTGGTGGGGTTGCTTATGTATCTGGTCAATACACGACCCGATATATGCTATGCTGTTAACCAGCTTTCGCAAGCTATGGTTAAGCCTACCAAGCTCTTCTGGAAGGCAGGCAAGCATGTATTGCGTTATCTTAGAGGCACATCGGGATATGGTCTGTGGTATAGACAGGAGGATGAGGTGAAGCTGTGTGGCTTGACGGATGCAGATTGGGCAGGGAGCTCAACAAACCGAAAGAGCACATCTAGAGGGATCTTTATTATCGGGTCGACAACAGTTTCTTAGTACAGCAGGAAGCAGAGATCTGTGGCACTCAGTTCAGCAGAGGCTGAGTATATGGCAGCAAGCTTGGCTGCATGCGAGGCCATATGGATGAGGAAGATTCTGGTTGGATTGTTCGGGTCACACTTGGAGCCTACTGTGATTTATTGTGATAACCAGAGTTGCATTAAACTCTCGGCTAATCCAGTATTTCATGATAGATCCAAACACATCGACATCAGGTACCATCATATCAAAGATTGTGTGCAGCGGAGAATCATGTTACTTTCATATATTCCCACAGAGGATCAGGATGCTGATATCTTGACGAAGGCGCTCACCAGGAGAAAATTCGAATACCACAGAGGCAGGATAGGGGTTGCAGATAATCCATATCTTGTTGAGAGGGAGTTTTGAAAATGCAACAAGATGATGGAGCTTAGTGAAATGAAGTCGCCTTCACTAAGTGGGCCCGCAGGCTATTTTTGGCGCAAAGTCTATTTTTAGACATATGGATCATAGTCTATGAGTTGCAGGATGCTATTTATGGATGATTGGTCGAGTTGGTAAAAATAGATGGACCTCTATTTTTAGACATTGGGCGGTTTCTATTTTTAGATTGCCGGGCTAAAAATAGAACAATCAAATATTATTAACCCTTAATAATATTTAGACTATAAACATTATCTTATCCTCTTGGAGCACTTCAGTTTGATGCTTGGATGTGGCACATGCAGCTGACAGAAGGAAATATGCTTTTCCTAAGGGTTAGTTGAGCTATTGCATGGTTGACTTCAGTTAGGACTCAAGTGGCAGAGTTTGGTGGAGTTGATGAGACAATTGGTGGAGTTGTGTTATGTTTAACTTAGTTGAACTAGTTGTATTTAGTCTAACTGAAAAATACACTAGTGATGAGTGGTGTGAATTAATTATTAATTAATTCACTAATTATTAACTCATAAATCAACTAAAGAACACATCAGTTAACTGCAATTCATGGACAGTTCAGTGGAGACCAGTGTTAGAGGTGGGTGAATGGGTGAGTTTGCTATCAGTTGTGACTATTGGCTGTGCATGAGATTTGCACACACATTGATGGAGATTGCCAATGAGGATAGTGCAGTTGGAGCTAGTGGGATTCGAACTTGGATCTCATTCATTACTCACTTGGATTGCGCAGTAGAGGCAGGCAGACTTGTGGAGGAGATTTGAACCCAGGACTTGTTCAAATCTCATATAGTTTGTGTGTAACTTTTGGGGAGATAGTACTGAGTACTTGTGAGGAGTATTGTACTATGTATTGTTACATGTTCTCTATCATTATACTATACAGATAGTTGGGGGTTTTCAGCTATTAATTTCCCCATTACATCCTGTGTTGATATGTGTGCTTGATTATGTTTTAATGAGCGCATGCGACTGCTTTCTATTTCCGCATATTGATGATCAATTGTAGAAGAGGTTATGTATTATGCATGAAGCTTAAATAGTGTGTAATCAGGATAATATCGGTGAATAACTCAGCAAATTATTCAAATTTCTACACTTATTTGTCAAATTTTTCATCACCTTTGTCATATCTTCAATTCTTAGATCTTGTGATGATTCTTCTTTTTCTTTCCCCTTCTCTTGGACTAGCTGTTTCCCTTTCGCCTTTCCAACTGCAGTCATATTAACTTTTATCTCTAGAGAATCTGTCTGTATTTTCTCAAGAGTAGGGGCTCTTCTCTCTCTCAATGTAAAGCTAAAATCAGTTTCAAAAGCCCCAGCAAAAACTACCTTTTCTCTTACATGGGGGGGCTTCATCTCTACAGGTAAACTATTGTAAAATTTGTTGAATATTTTTATTAACTCAGAAATGCTTGCATTAGGCCTTATTTTAATGGAATTAAACTCTGTCAATGAGTAACCATGATCTCTATTTTCTCCTCATATCTGAGTAAATTGAGTTTCTAACTCTTCCCAATTATTTATTGAACCATTTGGTAAACCTTTAAACCATTTTCTAGCCTCTCCATCTAGAGACTGCACAAATAGTCTCATCACAACATCAAGATGTGCTATAGTTAATTTCTCAGTAAAAGTGAAAAACAAGGGTAAATGTTTTTCTGTAGTTACTTCATCTTCTCCAGTGAAACAAGGAAGTAATTTGAGGTATTCTTGAGCCATTGCATTCATTGGTTGCACAAAATTTAGTGGAGCATATCTGTTCAACAGAAAAGCTGGTGCTGCCATATTTACACCTTGGTTAATTGTTCCACAGGTAGTTGAGGTTGATGAACCTGCTGTGAAAGTGAATGAAGGTGGTGAGAAGAATGATATGGGAGTGGGTTGATGAACAATGGCAGAAGCACCAACAACTATATTTGGTTGTGATTGAGTGAAGTTAAAGGAAATGGACTCGAAAGAATGTTATTCTAACTTAGGTTCTTGAAAATGAATGGGTGTAGAAGGAGAATCTTGTTCCAAGAAAGAGAGTTCCTTGGAAATATCTTCAAACAAAGGGTTAGAAGAACTGCTTCCATGAGCAAACAATGTAGGATCGAGTGTTGAAGGGGTTTCAGTTTTCTGAGTCTTTTTAGAAACCAATATTTCTGGATCTGGAAAAGAAGAGACTATCTGCTGTGAGGTATCTGACCTTGTGTGAGGCCTTTTGAAAGCCATAATTTTGAAAATAGCAAACACAACCTGATATTTCCTCCTCACTGAACAACCAGAGGAAATAATGTGAAAAACCCAGGGAAAAATAAACTTCATTTCTTTGTCCCTGGCAATGGTGCCAGAAAATGTTGTATCTCAAAAAACAATCACTCGGCATGGTAAGGAATCAGTGCTTAAGATATTTTTAAATGTATCTCAAAATTACAATATCAAATGGCCTTTGTTTAACACCTTTGGAATTTAATTACTTAATACTCTCAATAATCTGATATAATGAAAGCCTTCCCAATGCCATAAAATGGTGATATTTGAATGAAATGAAAAGAAGAAATGTAAGGGAAAATAAAAATGATATGCTATGAAATAGAATATGTCACTTTTAAGTTTCGGAGGAAATTTATGGAGAGAGAGGAAACTCGAAATAATATGTTGTAAGCACAGAATCTATTACTTTTAAGTTTCAGGGATAATTTGTGAAGGGAGAAGAGATGAAGTGCAGGAGCACAAATTAAGGTTATTTAAATCTTACTCACAAATGTAATTAAGAGACTGGTTGCTACATTACTTCACTTCATTCAAAGAGCAATAAACACAGAGTGAAACTGGAAAGACATATCAACATCAACAGGTGTAGGAAACTTGATCTTATTTCATTTATTTCTCATAAAATTCAGTACCAAATTAAATGTAATCCAGAGGCCAAAACTCAGAACCCTTTTTCTTTATTTATATCTACTTAAACACATCCGAATAGTTCATAAATGCTCAACTTCTTGAAACTATTCGACTACCTAAATTTTTAATATTACTTATGCAATCATACCAAGAAAACAAATTAAAATTGGAAATATCATTCGTTTTGTTGAATCTGATGTTGTTGATGCGTCCTCCCGAAGTGTTGAGGTGTCCTTTCTGGTTATGATGTAGTAGCTGCATAATTCTGTAATAATGCCTTGGTGCCTAACTTGACCCATCTGTCGTGCTTCCCACCATGTCACTATATGTTCTTATTCCTGACTCTTCCTATGCCTCTGTGTGTGTCTGTAGTGTTCCGTCTTCTCACTTCACCAACTGCAGGAAGACTTGGACTTGAACGATATTATGCTCACCTTTGGGGAATTTATCGCGTCTGCTTTCTATCGTATTTTAGCTTTTTACCAGCTTCACGTTATAATCCTCTTTTCTTACTCTGATGTGATTTAACACAAGAAATGCCTTACCTTCAGATTTGAAAACCTTCGGAGTTCACTTTTGAAACCACATCACATCCACCCGCAAATCGAAAATTGGGGATTTTGTTATGAAATAAGGGAGGTAAGTGTTAAACATTGCGATTTGTGAAGTGCAACAGGCAGAAGGTGACATGGCAAGCGAAGGTGGGGCCAATCGCAAATCACAAATCGGCATATTTGTTATAAGAAATAGGAGGCAAGTGTTTAAAATTGTGATGTGCGAAGTGCGATAGGTGGAAGGTGACGTGGCAAGCGGAGGTGGGGCCAATCGCAAATCGGTGGATGTGTTATGAGAAATGGGAAGCTAATCTCTAAAACTTGCAAAGTGTGAAGTGCAGGGGAATGGCAGTGATGTGGTAGGGATAGGTCTCACAGATATCGCAAATCGAAAATCGACGGATTTAGTTTATGAGCGGTGGAGGTAAACATTAAAACTTGCGAAGTGCGAAATGCGGGGAGAGGGATGTGGCGTGGAAAAGAGAGGTGGGCCTACCTACATCCCACAGATCGCAACCTTTAAAAAATTCCTTAGCGCTAACCCTTTAAAATTGTGAAGTACGATATGCAATACGATCTCCGCCATCCATCTCTCTGTTTCAATTATGCGCTTTGATCTTGACCGTCTGTTTTTCCCTTTGTGCCTCCTCCAAAAATCTTAAGTTTCTGAGGGAAATACACCATTTCTCTGCCTTCTCTGATTTGAAAGTAAAGGGTTTGGGCTCCAGCTATCACCATGTAATGTCCTCATTGAAACCTGAAACCAATTGCAGGGGCACTTCAGAATTTTTTGGAATTTTACGAGAGTGTTCCCGCAGTTGATGTTAGCCGTCAATTTGTAGGTGAGCGAATTTAACAAGACCGCTTGCAGGGGCACTCCTTGGTATAAATCTTGTAAAAATTGTGCTCTCAGGTTGCCGTTGGATCTGGGCGGAATGAATACAAGCCTTCATTGTACTCGAACTTGGAAGAATGATAACCCTGACTGGTGTGTAATGTTCTGAACATGCCCATCGGTCCCGCTCTTGAACTGTTCTGCATATGAATGAGCCCGACTCGACCCACCTTAACATCTCATCACGTAATGGTAATGTACCAACATATAAATCAAATTTATTTTTTTTGACATACAAAATTTTACATTTTTTAACATATATGTTTTTTTGGTGTTTTGCAAATTATTTCAAAGGTAAATGCGAATGAGCCACAACATGTACAATGATCAACCAAAAGTCCCATTCACAATTCGGAATTTTGGAGTAATATCGAAAAGTTGCAGAGTTCAAAGCGGATTTCCATCATATCTACATTAAGGCAAAGAAGGACCTCGCAGGGGTCTGGCACAAGCTCCCGTACATGATCGAACCGGAAGATGTAGAGGCCATCATCAGCCGACGGCTAAGTGATTGGTTAACTCCGCTGCATGGGAGTACAGAGACGGCACGAACGCATGGGGCGAAGCCCACTACAACTACAAAAAATTAGGCCACAAAATTCACATCCGTGACTAAGAAAGAAATTAAACCATAGGTTCTAGAGACAAAAGGGGGTGACACTGTCGGTGGTGATATCAGTGTGGACCCAACTTTTATAACCAAGAGAAGAAAACCAAAAAAAGCTGGCTCCAGAAAAAAAATCAAGTCTGACAAGTCCACTGGTCCAATAGCGATGGTCCTCATAGAGGGGGAAATTAACTAGATAGAGGATGTTATGTAGAAAGTCAACGAGGATTTCTTTGGAAACATAGAAGAACATTACAAGAAAGTGTTGGAAGATATCCATAAGGGGTTTCAGGACTTCTAGATGCAGGCAAGTGTGTGCCAGGCGAGCATGTTACAAGCAAGTGTGGTCCCACCAGGCAGGGCACAAGCAGGCGCAAGTACTGAAGCACATGAATTAGTGCTAACTTTTGACACTCGCGCAGTGCCTATCCCTACAGGAACCTTGTGTTTTGATAAGTCATAGAAATAGAAGTTGGTGGTCCTCTAGAAAAACACTATGCTCAATATTGCTACGATGCCATGCTCTTCATTAGTTCCATAAGGGAATTTCCGAGTAATTAACTAGAAGGGAAAAACGTGCTCTTATGGTTATTTGGGATGCCTAGAAGGAACAAAAATGCATGGCGATGGAGAAACAGATTGTTGTCCAAGAGCGTGAGGTTGAAGCAACACAATGGTAGAAGCTGGAGGACGCTATCTCCAAGGCATGAAGTGAGCTACTAAAGCTCAAAATTCAGCCCGCAGCAATGCTTGAGGAAAAGTAGCTAAGTTTGCCACTGCTATCAAGGACTCAAAGGCCAAAGTTGATGAATTCTCGATAGAGATGGAAATGAAAATCTTCGATTTGTAGCTTCAATTACAGCTTACCACTCCGCCAGATGTTAGAGAGCAGCGCTAAAAGAGACTACACAATATATTGAATCCCGCATACAAGAGTGTGTGCATATATTTGGAGAAGTTCTCAATGTATGGACTTTGCTACAGGAGGATCCTTATGTGCAAAATTTATAGGACGAAGTGCGCGAGAAGCAAGAACAACAAGATCAAATTAAGGTCACCACTAAGACCTTATCACCAATGCAACATCTTACATTTCTCGAAGACGGTAAATTCTTACAGGAACAGGTTGATGAGATGTGTAGGAAGGAGAAACTACTTACCGATAGGCTGAAAACATGGGAAGATGAGGCCAACCAACTCTCCCAAATACCAAAAAATAAGTTGAAGGCACTTCACACAACCCAATGAGGATTCAAGCAGAAGGAAGCGAAGAATATTTCAAAGACGTTACTTGGCGAAGTTAATGAATTTGAAAAGTAGTGCGTCAAAGCAGTTCCCCAATTGAAGGATGCCTTGAGTAGCCTCAAAGAAAATATTGTTGGCGGACCAGCTTTCTGACTTGGGACTAATCACAGAGCGTTGGGGGCCTATTGGAGCTGGGATCCCTGTTAAGTAAGCAAGCAAGGAAATACTTCACAAATCAAGGAGCAGAGCGCACAACACGGAGTCTATTTTGAGTCATAGGGCTTTGGGGTGGGTCAAATACCCTTATTATGTAATGGGATGGGATATTTTGTGAATGTTAGACTCTGCCCATGGTTTTGAACCATGGTATTGTAAATGCCAAACCTATATAAGGAGTCTAGATAGAAGTCATAGGTATTCAAGTAGAAGTTGAATGATGTATTTAGATGTAATATTTCTTTGAGTCAGACTCTATTTTGGGTTAGAGGAAAATGCTCCTACACTTGTACACGTGAAGACCTTAGGAAGTCTTCAACTGTATTCACAGACCCCTGCAGCTGTGTGCGTAGGGTGGAAAGTGGATGTATGAGAAGGATCATGTTGTTAATGAAATATCTGAGTTATATTAATGTATTTTTATTTTACTTACTATTTCTTAATATTTATGTTGAAAAAGGGTTTGATCTATAACTGAGTAACGCAGTCTTGTGTATGATTATTTACTTTTTAATGCAATAATAAGTAATTTGAACATATGTGTTGAACCTCATTGTTATTATTGATAGATTTGGCCTACAAAACTCTTTTAAGAAGGAAAAGCCTTAAATCGATAGTCTAGTGTCCCTATGGATGCATAAACCTGGTTCTAGCATCCCCCTATATTGCCTCGGGTGAGACTTCGGTTTGTGAAAGAAGATCGTTGCTGAAAGGGATGGTAATAGTGAGTTTTTTTGGACTGCGCAGTCACTTTGAACCTGGGTCTAGGGCCCCATCAAGCCAACAAATCAACTTTCCATTTCCTACTACTTTCCGTTGTTGGATCATGCTCTATGTTTTTCTTGGGAGCTGAAATATTTACTTGAGTTGTTTGTGGTGCCTCCTATACCTGTACAACTTGAGCTGGTGAAACTTGGGGGAAACTGGCTTCAATTCCTAGATGTGTATTTCTCATTGCATTGTACTAGTTATTTTCCTTTTCATCTTTTCCATTAGTCATTGATCAATATCCCCAATTGAAACCAATCATGTCATAATGTTGCTTGCACGCTCTTCCTCTATTCATACCCATGAAATTCCTTGACTACAAATTGCAAATGGTCCAACTCTTGTATTTATGCTTCTACCACCTTATGGCTCTTCAGCTCATAATATCCAATCCTCAAAGGGAAAGTGGGCCAAGGGGATTTATTCCTTCTATGAAGGACTCCTCACAACCCTTTATTCAACTAACACGCCACTTCTTGTAGGAACACCTTGTTAGTTACATATTACAACATGATATGAGGAGAGATATGACATCCAAAGAATATAATATATGTGTTGTGAAGACAATCCCCTCTATGGACAGAGGCGATCTCTCTAGCCCTAAAGTGGGTCTAGAAACTTATGAGACTATCTAATGAAAAATTTCTTAATTAACATTCAAAGTAGGATCAGAAAGGGAAAAGGTCCTACCTCTTGCTAATGTCACTACAACATTTGGCGGAAATTCTGACACTTGCTTCCGACGCTTTTGACCAAATGTCGGAAATTTCCCCAAATTTTTTCTATCCCGCCCGAAACCGTCGCTATACCGACGGTTAGAGAAATTTGTCATCATACCGACACTTAGACAAAGTGTCGCAGTTGCGACGTTTGAAGGAAGACGTCGCAATTGCGACACTATTCCCCAAGGCGTCGCTATTGCGACTGATGCTTCCAAACGTCACAATGACTAAGTGTTGCAATTGCGACGTTTGGAGGCATCCGTCGCAATAGTGACGCTTTGTTTGCGACACAATTTCTAAGTGTCGCAATTACGACGTTTAGAGGGATCCATCGCAATAGCGACGCTCTGGCTGCCGTCGGTATAATGACACTTATATGCAATAAACGACAGTTATATGGCATTTGCAAAAATGGTCGGTTTACAGAGCAGCGCGAGTAGTTAATGGAGGCACCTTTGCGATTGCGCATAATTTGGAGAGAAAATAGTAATAATGAGAGAGGCTCCTTTAATTGCGTCTTTTATTTGTGAAGGTATGGATTGTCCAGCCTGCAATTCTATGCTGTCGAGAAAGACTCGCAATCCTCTGGAAACAAGACTGTTGTGAAGATGCCTGGCGAAGAAACGGACATCGGGTTCATGACTGTTGATGAACACATCGTAGTCCAGCGAAGAAGGCACCAAGGAGGGTATTCTTAGTGAATGAGGGATGTTGAAATATTAATTTCAACTACCCTGTCCTCTGGCCGCTTTCTAAATCTGTTTGAATGGCTCTATCAAACAACCGCTTTCTAAAACTGATGAATAGTCAATTTTGGTTTTGAAATCACAGTCCCTGCACACTTGAAAACAGAGCACTGTATTGTTTTGGAAACAGAACAATTTAATAGTAAACGCGGGAGATTTTAATTCAGAAGAATGTGGTCCCACAGACGACAGACCAAATCAGCCATCCACATGAAAGTAGGCGATTCGATCGCATTATTTTTTGGCCCGTCTGCACTATGGAATTCCGGACCCGAAACATTATAGGGCGGAATTAATTTGATTTTCGCATCATAGTTTTCCTCCGTACGAAAAGGCAAAAAATGGACCCGAATTTTTATATGGCGTATTCTATGAAGTTTTCACATCACAAATTAGGGTGACATTAGCAGGCTATTTTGGAACGCGAATTTGTGATTGAAATCGGGTTTATTTTTTTTGAAGTCCGAACGTATGATATAGTTTTATTAATATTTTGTTATAAGTTTTGTTTCACCGCCCGATAGTTATTTAAACCATTGGCTCATATATAACACATGCGCAAATATTTCACTTTGGGCATTTGTAATGTGGGCCCCGAATACTTTAAATAGGTACATATACATTAGACAGTTTAAAAGTTTTGAGGATTGCACCCCCGGTGCAATTTTTTGTTTATAAGATTATATGATACATGTGAGATAAAGGTTTATTATTTATCATATATAAATAAATTTTATCAATATTGGACATTTACACTTTTATGAGGTGATGTTATAAGTAAATTCATAAATATCTCTTTTTAATCCTCATTTTACTCCATGAATATGTTTGGAAATGAAATTTCAATAGATTAATTTTCTCCTAACCTATGTATCATCAATATTGTACATTTACATTTTTAATTATGAGGTGATGTTATAGGTAAATCCATGAATATCTCCTTTTAATCTTCATTTTACTCCATGAATATGTTTGGAAATGAAATTTCAATAGATTAATTTTCTTGCTATTATATGTTTTACGAAGATATGGTAAGGAATTCTCTCTTGTTCTTCTTAGAAATAATTATATATAATTTTTTTTATTTTTTTTCATAATAGATTAAAAAAATTATATGAGAAAAATTATTAATTCATCAATATGTGTGTGTTGTGAGGAATAATTTCATAGTTCAACTTAATGGTTCATTATATAATCATGTGAGCATCACCAATGATATATCTTAAAAATCAACTGAAAAGCCATGTGTACAAAATCAATGTATACTCTAGAGAGTGGTTCTCATATCACTATTTAAATTGTTGTATGCTACTTCAACAAAATTATAAGATAAACTATAATACACATCATATATGCACCATAACAATTGGTACATTGTTGTATGCTACTTCAAAAAAATTATAAGATAAACTATAATACACATCATATATGCACCATAAAAATTGGTACAGGGTAAAAGCCACCTGGCACACCTTTGTACTCGATCCAATTTTCTCTGTCAACTCTTCTAGTTGTGGGAGTTTCCTCCAAGGATCACAATACCCCCAAGGCCTGTTATCACCCTAGTAATTCTCAGGTTGTGGGATAGGGATTTTTGTAGTTAATAACACCAAGGGTAACCAAGAACTGCTTTGGGAATTCAAGATCTAGCCTTCTTGAACTCTAGAGAGGGATCTCTCCGTATGATTTAGCTTTGTTTTAGTAACAAATATTAGGCTAGCTATGATTGTGTATTTGGGTTTGATTTTAAAAGATTGGTGGGAATAAAGAGATTTCAAGGTAAACGAGAAGGATCTACCAGAATATTGGGAAATGGAGTCGACTCTCTAGGCAAGCAGAACTAAGAAATAAGGCTCAGAGATGCAAATGTGCTAAGGGAAAGATAGGTGACCTTCTAAGGCTATGTATAGGCTTGATTTGATGGAGTGGATGGAATCTGAGCAAAAGGGCACTTAAGAATTCTTAAGCTACAGATAAGAAGATTGAAGAAAGGGATCTAACTGGGAACCGTAGAACTTCCCATAAGGTTTTACGAACAGGCTATTACTGGCCTACCATCTTTAAGGATGCCAAAAAATTCGTGCAGGCCTGTGATAGCTGCCAAAGGGCAGGACGCCCTGGGCATTTTGATGAAATGCCTTTGAACCCTCAACTAGTGATTGAACCATTTGAATGTTGGGAACTTGATTTTGTTGGCCCTATTAGTCCTCCCTCAAACCAAAAAACATACATCCTAGTTGCAACCGAATATGTCACTAAGTGGGTCGAAGCAGAGGTAGTTTCAAAAGCTACAGAGGACTCTGTAGTACAGTTTCTTTTCCAAATCTTTGTGCGCTATGGTCTCCCAAGGGACATAATCATAGATGGAGGACCACAATTTGTAGGTGATAAATTAGCTGAAACATTGCAAAACTACCACATTCAGCACAAGATTACAACTCCATATCACCCACAGGCCAATGGCCAAGTAGAGAGCACGAACAAAGTAGAAAACATTAAAATGCCAAGTAGAGAGCATGAGCTATAGTTGTCTTGAGAAATTTTATT
>CM076572.1:147047515-147331630 GCA_034641835.2 Pinus albicaulis | reverse complement strand
GCACAATTCTTTTTCAATTTTTCCTTGAATCAACCCCGCATAATTGCCTCAATTACAGTTGTTTTCAAGGAAGAGGCCCAGGAGAGCGAGCCTAGCATTCGTCAGGAGGGGCCTCGCTTTGAGATTGCTCAATATTTGGACAATCAGCCCAGGTCGTTGAACAAGCATCAGGATCAGGATCCAGGCGAGGACGTTCGTGTCAGCAAGGTTCATGAGGAGCTGGCTCATGGTGGTCCAGGGCCATCCACGCAAGGAACTGCTTCCACTGCGGACCTGTCAAAGGAGGACGATGACATGGCAGCATACAGGTGCCGCATAATTGAAGAACCTCCTGATGAGTAATCGTTCTATTCTTGTTTGGTTTTCATGCTTCGGGGCCCATACTACTGGGATTGTTTTTTTACTCTCTAGATATGTCAATCTATAATTTTTGTTTTACAGTTCATAACCGATGTAACCTTCAGAGGAATCCATGGTTGTTACCCCTGTGTGGGCAGCACAATAGACTGAGAACTGATCGAGACTGGTTTCCCCTTGCGGGCAATCTTTTTTCTGGTAATCTTGCTAATTATGCCACATGTCTGGGCAAAGACTCGATGTCGGCCACGATGTAATATATTTTTCTTGTTAATAGATTTAAACTAACTTAGAAAAAAAAATGTATGCGCCCACCATCGCATTATATCAAACCTTCGACATAAAAATATGCACTACCATATGTATTAAACCAATCTTTGTAATATGGTCTGAATACCATAGTTCAAACTCTGATATTTCAAATAATTTAGGACTTTAGACCATTGCAAATAATATTCAACCTTAGCATATAATTAAATTCAAATTGCAGACTTCAGATAGGGTCGACCAGAGGGGGCATGTGGCGGCCCCTGGTTGCACCACATGTCAGCTTCTGGTTGGGCTACCCATCCATATAAAAACAAATAGAATTCAACCTTAGGAGCAGATATAAAAAAATTTCATCTTCAAACCAATTCGGTGAATCCTACTGTGACACTTGTCACAATACCATTGGCGAAAAAATGAATAATATTCCCTGCATGCTAATTGGGATGGCATGTCATCAACCTATCACTGTTCTGCAATTTTTTTAATTATTTAGGAAAATGAACAACATGATCTATCTCCTTCATCTAGACTCTATTTTCAACAAAACAAATTGCGTCGGATTGCTGTCGATGAGCACTTCATTTTCGGTAAGTTTCCAATCAATTCTGAGCACTTTAATTTTCAAGCTTTTACACTAAGCAGCTGATCATTCCTCCCCACTAGAAGCCTTTTGGAACCCAAAATCTCTTTCATTACTGATCATGTGGATGAGGCACAATTACCTCACCCTTCTAGTCTCTATCCACTAAAATTTTCCCATTTTCATCAATTGGAGCTTTTCATAAAAACTTAACTTTTTTCTTGACCCTTGCGACCTTCTCTTGTTGTCATTAACATTGTTATCACTAGAAAATCGGACAAGCAAAGGTGAAATTATTTAATGTCGGGCATAAGGATTTACAAGGCTGAAAGACATTAGAGAATATGAAGTATTTAAAAATCTCTAAGGTCTAAGAGGAAAAATAAAATTGCACACAGAAGGAACCAATTAAATGCGCCTTTGCACACATAATTCTTCGATAAGCGTGCCTTTGTGCAGCTTTTCCTCAAAATGCCGCATGGTCTTGAGAGTGGTAGAAGTCACTTTCTAAGACCAAAAGGCATGATCTAGGACATTGATCCCACACTTGATGCTGCCTAAGGACAATTTCCCAAGCCTCCTTAGGACCTCAAGGGGGAACACAATGGAATCACCCTCCTCTCTTCGGTCACCATCCACAATGTACCAAGAGAGGGAAGGAGGATTTGAATTCTCCTATAAAAGGCCACCAAGAGATGAAAAATATGAGAACACATTTTTATGCTGGTCAGAATTTCCCCAAGCAATACCAGTAGTGTGTGATTCAGAGCAGAGATAAAGGGGACTCAGTTGTTTGCCATCCAACAACTCTAGTCCACCATAGTAGAGAGAGGGAGACTTTGCGCCAAGACAACTCAGAAGTAAAGACATCCTTGCATCGGGACTTGGAACTCCATAGTTCTAAAGGCCCCTTGGAAAGTGGGTAAAAGTTTCATCCTTCATTCCTACCAGCACTCAATAAGAGGGAACGTAAGCACCGCCATTTGGATTATTGAAGTTGTTTGACTCTATTCAGAGATTTTGTTTTTATTTGTTTTAATTTAGTTTTTATGTTTGAATATGCATTCTATTTCTCTATCTAGTATGTTTATGTTTTAGCATGTTCCACTAACTTGCTTGACTCCATCTATTTTCTACTTGTGACCAATAACTTAAGAGGGAAAACCACCCCTCTTAAGAATGTGTGATTTTGTACATTCGTGCACCAAACACACTAACACAAGATTGGTGACTCCACTAAATTATATTCCCAAGTTTATGTGGTTGTGCCTTTTTTTGCAGAGACCTCTTTCTTTGCTGAGGATTTTGGTTGGAACTACCCCCTGTCCCTCCTTCACTTCCTGCTTCACCTTCAGTGACAGGCTAAAGATGAAGAGCTCCCAAAAAATTACTTTTCAGGAACTTGCACGAACTTTTTGCAGAGAGACGCGCCCTAGTGTGCACGTTCAGAGGAGACCTACGTCCAGCATTCGCACTTGTTTATAGATTTTCCGTGCGAAAACCAGAAGTAGAATTTTTTCTACTATTTCCATCTTTTTCTTGCTTGTAAAAGTGCTTGGTGACCCATAATACATCTGCTAGCACTGGTTGAGGTGCCCCACAACTTTTTAAAGCTCACTTTAGAAGTTGAAGACACGAATGCCCACGTTGGATGGCAGTTCTTAGTGGCAAAAATTAGGGCATCCTTTCCATATAGGTGAGGTGCAGGCAAGCACTAGATCCTCTACCCTTATCTTGGTTGATTTTCTTTGGTTGACTGGGGGTGTCACTAGTTCTTTTGGGATGTTGTGCCAGCATTCGCAAGATATCTTCTCAAGGCCCAGTTACATTTGATCGTGTGATTTGACTATCATACGCAAATAATAAAAAACCATAGTTTTTGATTGATTGATCACATAGGATTAATCTAGAGGGAAAATTTATTTTATTTTCTCTTTGTTTTATGGATCCGATTGGAATTTTTCTTTGATTATAATATCTATCCTCTCAACTATTTCCAAAAACATAACTAAACAATGCCAAAATGGACCCAACAGGACCTCTTCTGTCTATATGTCTTTTGGACCCCCCCCCCCCATTACCGGGAGGTGTTCCAGGTCTTTCACCATTTAGGCATCAAAGATGGAACACGACCACCATTATCAATTCATCCTTTACTGGGGAAACTTTAGTTGGGAACCCTAGATAGTATCCCAATGCCACACCAGTGAACACCCCCACAGGGTCACCACACACCACTCCTCCCACAACCCCTAGAAGGAAGAGGAGTGCTACCCATTTGGGAATCCAGGTTAATGCATGGTAGGGTACATCACAGACAAACCTATTCGTAACTAGAACATTGTGTTTTCAGAAGTTGCAATGAATACAAACTCATAGTCACCTTTTATATCTTTGTTAAATCTACCATATTTAACCAAGTTGACAAACGACCCCATTTCACACAACCCCATATGGCCTCCCATGCCCACGAAGCTCCCTTCAGACATTCCAAAGTTCGAAGGAAAGCAAGCAGAAGACCTAGGAAATCAGGTTGTGATTAAGACTGTTTTAATGCACCTTAACCAGAATAGCAGCAAAATGGTATACAGAGCAGCCCTCTACTGCATATAGAACCTTTAGCGCCCTCGCTACTGCGTTCTTGGCCTATTTTCATATACCATCCATCATGATTCAGTAATGGAATTACTGACCCAATTTAGGCAAACACCCACTGTCAATATCTCAAACCATCTCCATGAATGGCGGCAGCGTCATAGTTTGTGCAAAGCTAAACTCGATGATCAAGTTTTGTTAGACCTATTCCTAAAAACTCTCATTGCAGATATTTCAAAGGATGTGCTACAAAAAAATCCCATATCTGAAGAGGACACCATCAGTAAGGCACAACAGCTCGAGCTGATCTATACATAGTCAGGGTATATTTACAATATCCTGCCAAATGCCTTATGCGTGCAAACTTACAAATAATTTCCAGGCGCGTCGAACTCTAAAAACAGTTTAATCGGGTTTTTGACCCAAAATCACCTAATAAGAAGCATTAAATACCCCAATTACGCTTATGATTCTACCCAGAACATACCATAACCCAGCTACCAAATTCATCCCAAGCCTCCGCAAAATTTGAACAGTAGGGGGTCATCGTATGACCATCAGCATGGAGGACCCTATCCTGTGGCTCAGGGGACCCAGTATGCAGCCAGACATGGTGACGGAAAAGCTCCACCCCAATAGGAATTTATAAACTAGGGACCGCAATATGCCTAGTCCCCAGCACAAGACCCTCCCATGCAAAATAAATCATAGGTGAACTTTGTGCAAACCTCCCAAAACCAATCACACCAACCATACAACCAGGAGAATCCAAATTATCCTCCTAACACACTTAAGAAAAAAGGAAAAAAAAGCCTAAAGAAAATCCTGGACAAGGGAGCAACAATCAACAACACCCTCCACGATTTTCAGGCTGGAGGCAACTCCATCCGAAATCAAAACCAGGAGCTGAACAACCCCCAAAGGCAGAAAAAAAATCCAATTCTTCGAAAAAACCACTCTTGTTCGATCTGTGGTGAGTACAGCCATTAAACTCACCACTTTCTTGACCTCCCTGAGCTGAAGAAGCTGTAGAGTAACCGTGGACAAGTGGGATCCTCCCAGCAAAAAACATTCATGCAGGATCCTTTCCCCCTTCAAGGGACAGTTAGCACACAACAAAAAACTCCCGACAATTCCGAAAAAACCAACAACGAAATCTACATGACTGGTGAATTTTTTTTTTAAGACATATTATTGGAATTATGATACCCCACCTGAAACCAATGCATCAAGGGCTATTACAAGTGCGCTAACATCACCTTCGAACATATCAAAGATTCCTATTGAACCCTTGCCAAAAATGGCTAAAGGACCAACTAGGTGGGCAGGAAACTATTCCAAAGTAGCCCATAATTATAACATTGTGGATGATCTAGCTCAATCGCCTATTGCTATGTTAGCTTTGGAGGTATTACAATCATACCCAAAGCAGCGGAAAGACTTACTCTCCGCACTAGGCACAATCGACCCTGCCGATTCGCGCCTAATGGCTTTTGATTTAGATAAATCCATCCCTAGGCTTTCTTCAATGGTCGCCTTTCAGATACCAGTGTTAGTCCAAAACATCACCATTCACCTATGTATCATTGACGAAGGTGCATCCACATGTATCATGTCAAAGAACGTTTGGTAGAAGTCAGGGTCTCCCAAACTGAAGCCATCAGACATCACGTTTAGAGCATATGATGGTCACCCTTCAGCCCTGGTTTGTCTCTACCAAAATGTTATGGTCTACTTAGCCAAGAAGACGGTCCTTATAGACATTGAAGTCTTGGATTCCCAATTGGACTACAATATACTCCTTGGCCGGAGTTACATGTACACCATGTCAACCATCGCCTCCTCTATCTTACAAACTATTATGTTCCCCCATGAGGATCGCATCATTACTGTCGACCAGTTTACACATAGCGAAAAGTGGCCCCTAACAAAAACCGATGTCATTCGACCCTATGTAGAAACATTTGCTGATGTGCTTACACGATACCAAGAATATGGCCCCGACTAGTTCAAACTGTCATCCATCCTAGGTCATTCCTAGGAGATCCCCCTGTTATACCTGAGTCATCACCTGATGTCATAGGGGCTCCAATGTGCATGATGTCCACATCTAGCACCGAAGCTAGTCAATACATGGAGACAAGCAGTAATGACATGGAGTCCTCAGCCACGGCAGCCTCTCTAGCCTACGCCACCTCCCAAACCCCTTTCCTCTTCCCTCCAGATGGTTTTGTGTCGCAATAGGTCATGGCCATGGTGGTCCTACCAAACTTATCATTTTCAATACCAGTTTGGTATCTAGTCCCACCTACTCCAATGGGAGTTGTGCACATCACCTCTATAAGGTTAATCCCTATCAATACTGAACTGGCCCCAGCCATTCAAGAGATTGTCACAAACATCCCTACAAAGGAAATTCACATCGCAAAGAGGATGGTTACGACTAAGAAACCTGAGAGAAGAGGAAAAAATGTTAAGCTTCCCATCATGCAACAGGGATCACCATGTTGCGGCATATGTGACGTGGTATGCCACCCTACCCACATTTTCCCAAATCTGGACAAATTAAAACCACTCCTTAGCTCTATGATTGACCCCATGGCACCACGCTCCTATAAAAATGAACCTGCCACCAAAATTCAAGGCAAAGCATTGTGCACCAATCATGCATGCGCTATCTGCAGCAACTATGGACACTATATCCATTATTGCCCAGAAATCCTGCAATATAGGGATGCCTTACATGCCATCGAGAAATCCTACCAAGAGCATCCCTCCACTCAGTCATCTGGAGATGAACCTCGCACAATCCTATACCTACAGGAGGAGCGACAGTCGCTTGAGAGACTCTCATGCATATTCCCCCCTCCCATCATATGCTGCACGCTGTGTAATGAATGTGGTCACTTCATCGAGGAATGCGCAGCCCTGGAAGTCATCCATAGATGGTATCCTATAGAGTACGTTTATTATGTTGGTTTTCACGCAGTGAAATTCACATGTCCTTTATGTGCTGACAACCATATGTTGGAACAATGCCAATATATCCCCCGATTTCGCTTAGCGCTAGCTAGTTTGTGCTCAACCATAGTTTGCCTCTCCCAAGAAGATGGCTCTAACTCTGAATCTATTAACAACTCGACAACCCAAGAAGATGTGATGCTAGGTCCATCCTCTTTATGTCAGCTGAAAAACGACCAATTATGGAACCCTAAGTTACCCCCAACTACCCTCTGCAGAGAATACCAACATGTACATTGTGTAAAATGCCCAATCATGTGTTTGCTACTTGCGCTGACTTAGAAGCACTATGTCGTTGGTACCAAGTCATGCCATGTAGCGAGCAAGACAAGAACCCTATATCTAGGATGTTTTGTCGAGTATGTCAAGGAAATCGCCTCAACCGGTATAGAAAGTATATCACCCCCAGGCCATAAACCCCACACCCACATCAGTGTAATGGGAAAACTAGGACGGCGCACCAACCAAGCATGACCTAGGCCCAACCTAGGATAACATGTGGACTATGTGATCTGATTGACCAACAAGTTAATCAGTGCGAAGAACTGAAGCACCTCGAAAATAGTTTTCGCATAGTCTCCTCCCTCCCATAGAGACTTCTCTCTAACCAAGAGAATATAACACACACTTGTTTACATATTTGTTCACACTTCCATCATACAATAAAATGTGAACATCTCCTGAAGATTAGAGCAGCAAGAGCATAATTAAGTCTACACTCCCCAAAATATTTAGACATACCCAAGCCAAAAGCTCGGATATGGAATCAAAAGACCTCATCTTCTACAGTAGATCTTTTCCAAGCGTCAACTTATGGGACGAAGAGTAGTGATGATTCCCACACAATCTACTAAGTTGGCATAGTGGCCATAACCATGAACCAGAGGCATGCTCACTAATGGAAACATTCAGGCACCTTTGCACCTAGCACAACTTCCACCGACAGAAAATTAACCATCCTAACAAAGGACCCAACCTTGCACTCTCGTAAAATCCCATTATGAAGATTCTCCTCCCAACAACCACCGAGGACATGATACACCACATACGATTCATATCATCATTTGGAACCAGGACTCGGGCTGCCCACACGACTTGTATTCCCAACCCTGTTCCCATCGTAAAAAATCAGCGCACCTTACGCTTTTGCATTGATTTCCACGAGATCCCAAATTTGCATGCCACCATCGAACTCCTCAATGATACCCAGCCTTTAGAACAATGCCTAGTAAAAATAGGGCTAGTCGACGAAAGCCGATGGTAGTCGCTGCAACACAATGAGACCCACAAGAAATAGGGAAAAGCATCGTTCGATCGCCACATCAACCCTCACTCATTCATCGAGGGATAACTAGTTCTTCGCTATGATGTCACAAAAGAAGCCCTAGGTCCAGGAAATTTTGAAACCTTGTGGAAAGGACCCTACATCATAAAACATTTCCTTATCAAGGGGGCATACATCTTGACTGAGTCAGATGGAACATGCCTCAGCAACCCCGTCAATGGCCTTTACCTCAATAAATTCTACCCATAAGGGCCAAGAGGGCCCTTCCCTAGAGTCAACATACATAGAACCAGACCACTTTAAATTTTTGACCAAAAAAATTGTTGCAAAATGCGCTCTAGTGTCACAATGGATTACTTACCCGACCCTTACCTCGAATTTGTTGATGGAGCATCACGATGGTATCAAAGTTTAACAGCAGCCGCCTGGGTTATCTATTACCCTTACTGATCACCACTCTACACCAATGGTGTTTGTATCAGCTCAACAACAAAAAATCATACAGAATATGACACCGTTATTGGACTTATGTGTGACGCCCTCCATCATGGCATACACCATATACATATCTACCTTGATTCCCAGTTAGTAGTATCGCAGTTAAACCAAACATTTGAGACAAGAGACTCACATATGTTTAGAAAATACTTGTGTGCAAAAATATTAAGCATACAATTTGACTACATTACATTCACATTCTCAGGCCTCTGTATTAGCTCAAAAGTGAAAAAAATATTGTTTACATTCACCAACAACTCCTTAAACTTGCTTCAGTAGCTCCAAAATTTCCAAAACATTCATAAATGACTCTTCATTCTCTCAATTTGGTCTTCAGTCGATCTAGGCATGACCTTCCCTCCTGGTGGCTCTCAGCTTCCTTTTTATTCAAAGTGATAAAAACAAATTTAGAATTTCTCCCTTGCCTCTATAATGTATACCAACGAATTTAGAGCATGCCAATCTACCAGAAATGACTCTTTCTGAGCCAAAATTAGTCGAAAATTGCTCAAGATATGCTTCATTCAAATTTCCTAGGAAATCTCCTCCAAATATGGAGAACACTCTAGTTAATGGCGCCAAATCTAGAGGTAGCTCCTAATTTAGCGGAACCACCAAAAATCCCACCAAGTTAAACTCCACTTAATTAATACTAAACTGTGGATTAAATATCAGATAAGTGTGATTAGCGCATAAAGCACGTTTACATTAATCTTGGTTTAATTAAACCTTAAGCACTATATTAGAGTGATTAACCCGCAATTAGCACTAAAATCCACTGTTAGTTTTTTTGCCCCACCTATGGTCTTTGCAGCATGGTTGTATAGGGAGGGAGTTGGCCTGCAGGACTAGCCCCCTCCAGACCCCCACCATAATAAAAAGGTAAGTTTAAATGTAATTTTTGAACCTTACATAGCAAGGATCATGTGTGGGTATAATGGTAGTTCATGGTGCTTGTTTGAGGGAGGTCGCGAGGTCGAGCCTCGACCTCTACCCATCCGATATATATTTTTCCATACCATGGTTTAGCACCCATCCTTCAAAATTTGGATAACACAAATTATTTCATACTTTTTAATAGGATTTCAGACTTTGGTTAATAATGTAATATGCGCCTCCTAGATGTGGGTGTATTCAATAGTTAGATTTCTGATGGGACCTGGGTGTAGAAAAGGGTGGCGACACTTGCCCACCCAAGTTGCTGCCACAGGGTAGTAATCTAATCTAAATTCCATTGTATCCAGTGCATTTATTCCTTGCGTTGGTCGAGATCCGACCTTAATTCTCATCCACGCCTTCGTATGCTCCTCATTGCATCAACCTTCGGCTCTCATCAATGTGTCTTTAATGCAAGGTGATCCTCGAGGCATTTCTAGTCTAATTTTAAAGATGGAGAGTGGCTTTGGCTACTTGGGCACTCCTACTCCACTGCACAGTTTGTGCTCTCCGAATTATGGGCTCCCCATTCATCGCACTACTATAGGGAGGAGAAGCCTTCTAAATTTTTGTCTAGACTTTGGGGACGGTCTGCACCTCTCTCGCTCTAGCCTTTGCTTGTCTACCTCTGTTTCTCTGGATTTTTTCACTAACCCAATCCCTTCCATCCCTATTCCTCCATCACCTCTCTTGCCCTCCACGGATTCTGGTACCATGCCTCGGTTGCGTCAGAGAATGCATTGCCACAGGGGAAGCACAAGAAGCCAACCATTATGCCCACCCTCAAGCTCCACATCTAAGACATCTTCTCCTTCCAATGATTATTTCTCTGGCTGTTATCATAATACTAGAAGTGGAAGGGGAAGACTCCATGAAACTGGCCATCGATTGGGTTCCTCTGCTCCTGCCATCCCCATCGCTCAGGCCTCTCACTTGCCCCAAACTGCACAATTCTCTTTCAATTTTTCCTTGAACCAACCATGCATAATTGCCTCAATTACAGTTGTTTTCAAGGAAGAGGTCCAGGAAGGTGAGCCTAGCTCTCGTCAGGAGGGGCCTCCCACTGAGATTTCTCAGGACTTTGACAAACAGGCCGGGTCGTTGAACAAGCATCAGGGTCAGGATCCAGGCAGGGATGTTCGTGTTAGCAGGGGTCATGAGGAGGAGCTGGCTCATGCTAGTCTAGGGCCATCCACACAAGAAGCTGCTTCCATTGCGGACCTGTCAAAGGAGGACGATGACATGGCAGCATACAGGTGCCACATAATTGAAGAACCTCCTGATGAGTAACCTTTCTATTCTTGTCTGGTTTTTGTGCTTCGGAGCCAATAATACTGGGCTTGTTTTTTACTATCTAGATATTTCAATCTATAATTTTTGTTTTACAGTTCAGAATCGATGTAACCTTCAGAGGAATCCATGGTTGTTACACCTGCATGGGCAGCACAATAGAATGAGAACTGATCAAGACTAGTTTCCCCTTACGGGTAGTCTTTTTTCTGTTAATCTTGCTAATTATACCACATGTTTGGGCAAATACTCGGCTTCAACCACGATGTAATATATTTTTCTTGTTAATAGATGTAATATGCGCCCACCATTGCATTATATCAAACCTTCGACATATAAAAATATGCACTACCATATGTATTAAACCAATCTTTGTAATATGGTCTGAATACCATAGTTCAAACTCTGATATTTCAAATAATTTAGGACTTTAGACCATTGCAAATAATATTCAACCTTAGCATATAATTAAATTCGAATTGCAGACTTCAGATAGGATCGACCAGAGGGGGCATGTGGCGGCCCATGGTTGCACCACTTGTCAGCTTCTGGTTGGGCTACCCATCCATATAAAAACAAATAGAATTCAACCTTAGGAGCAGATATAAAAAAATTTCATCTTCAAACCAATTCGGTGAATCCCACTGTGACACTTGTCACAATACCATTGGGGAAAAAATGAATAATATTCCCTGCATGCTGATTGGGATGGCATGTCATCAACCTATCACTGTTCTGCAATTTTTTTAGTTATTTAGGAAAATGAACAACATGATCTATCTCCTTCATCTGGACTCTATTTTCGACAATGGATTTCTGTCGATGAGCACTTCATTGTCGGTAAGTTTCCAATCAATTCTGAGCACTTTAATTTTCAAGATTTTACACTAAGCAGCTGATCATTCCTCCCCACTAGAAGCCTTTTGGAACCCAAAAGCTCTTTCATTACTGATCATGTGGATGAGATACAATTACCTCACCCTTCTAGTCTCTATCCACTAAAATTTTCCCATTTTCATCAATTGGAGCTTTTCATAAAAACTTAACTTTTTTCTTGACCCTTGCGACCTTCTCTTGTTGTCATTAACATTGTTATCACTAGAAAATCGGACAAGCAAATGTGAAATTATTTAATTTCGGGCATAAGGATTTACAACGCTGAAAGACATTAGAGAATATGAAGTATTTAAAAATCTCTAAGGTCTAAGAGGAAAAATAAAATTGCACACAGAAGGAACCAATTAAATGCGCCTTTGCACACATAATTCTTCGATAAGCGTGCCTTTGTGCAGCTTTTCCTCAAAATGCTGCATGGTCTTGAGAGTGGCAGAAGTCACTTTCTGAGACCACAAGGCATGCTCTAGGACATTGATCCCACACTTGATGCTGCCTAAGGACAATTTCCCAAGCCTCCTTAGGACCTCAAGGGGGCACACAATGGAATCACCCTCCTCTCTTGGGTCACCATCCACAATGTACCAAGAGAGGGAAGGAGGATTTGAATTCTCCTATAAAAGGCCACCAAGAGATGAAAAATATGAGAACACATTTTAATGTTGGTCAGAATTTCCCCAAGCAATACTAGTAGTGTGTGATCCGGAGCAGAGATAGAGGGGACTCAATTGTTGGCCATCCAACAACTCTAGTCCACCATAGTAGAGAGAGGGAGACTTTGCGCCAAGACAACTCAGAAGTAAAGACATCCTTGCATCGAGACTTGGAACTCCATAGTTCTAAGGGCCTCTTGGAAAGTGGGTAAAATTTTCATCCTTCATTCCTACCAGCACTCAATAAGAGGGAACGTAAGCACCGCCATTTGTATTATTGAAGTTGTTTGACTCTATTCAGAGATTTTGTTTTTATTTGTTTTAATTTAGTTTTTATGTTTGAATATGCATTCTATTTCTCTATCTAGTATGTTTATGTTTTAGCATGTTCCACTAACTTTCTTGACTCCATCTATTTTCTACTTGTGACCAATAACTTAAGAGGGAAAACCACCCCTCTTAAGCACGTGTGATTTCGTACATTCGTGCGCCAAACACACTAACACAAGATTGGTGACTCCACTAAATTATATTCCCAAGTTTATGTGGTTGTGCCTTTTTTTGCAGAGACCTCTTTCTTTTCTGAGGATTTGGGTTGGAACTACCCCCTGTCCCTCCTTCACTTCCTGCTTCACCTTCAGTGACAGGCTAAAGCTGAAGAGCTCCCAAAAAATTACTTTTCAGGAACTTTCACGGATTTTTTGCAGAGAGACGCGCCCTAGTGTGCACGTTCAGAGGAGACCTACATGTAGCATTCATGCATGTTTATAGCTTTTCCGCGCGAAAACCAGAAGTAGAATTTTTTCTACTATTTCCATATTTTTCTTGCTTGTAAAAGTGTCTGGTGACCCATAATACATCTGCTAGCATTGGTTGAGGTGCCCCACAACTTGTTAAAGATCACTTTAGAAGTTGAAGACACGAATGCCCACGTTGGACGGCAGTGCTTAGTGGCCAAATTTAGGGCATCCTTTCCATATAGGTGAGGTGCAGGCAAGCACTAGATCCTCTACCCTTATCTTGGTTGATTTTCTTCGGTTGACTAGGGGCGTCACTAGTTCTTTTGGGATGTTGTGCCAACATTCGCAAGATATCTTCTCAAGGCCCAGTTACAATTGATCGTGTGATTTGAGTATCATATGCAAACAATAAAAAACCATAGTTTTTGATTGATTGATCACATAGGATTAATCTAGAGGGAAAATTTATTTTATTTTCACTTTGTTTTATGTATCCGATTGAAATTTTTCTTTGATTATAATATCTATCCTCTCAACTATTTCCAAAAACATAACTAAACAACGCCAAAATGGACCCAACAAGACCTCTTCTGTCTAGTTTTCTTTTGGACCCCCCCCCCCCCCCCCCATTACTGGGAGGTGTTCCAAGTCTTTCACCATTTAGGCATCAAAGATGGAACACGACCACCATTATCAATTCATCCTTTACTGGGGCAACTTTAGTCGGGAACCCTAGATAGTCTCTCAATGCCACACAAGTGAACACCCCCACAGGGTCACCACACACCACTCCTCCCACAACCCCTAGAAGGCATAGGAGTGCTACCCATTCGGGAATCCAGGTGAATGCATGGTAGGGTACATCACAGACAAACCTATTCGTAACTAGAACATTGTGTTTTCAGAAGTTGCAATGAATACAAACTCATAGTCACCTTTTATAGCTTTGTTAAATCTACCATATTTAACCAAGTTGACAAATGACCCCATTGCACACAACCCCATATGGCCTCCCATGCCCACGAAGCTCCCTTCATACATTCCAAAGTTCGAAGGAAAGCAAGCAGAAGACCTAGGAAATCAGGTTGTGATTAAGACTGTTTGAATGCACCTTAACCAGAATAGCAGCAAAATGGTATACAGAGCAGCCCTCTACTGCATATGGAACCTTTAGCGCCCTTGCTACTACGTTCCTGGCCTATTTTCATATACCATCCATCATGATTCTGAAATGGAATTACTGACCCAATTTAGGCAAACAACCGCTGTCAATATCTCAAACCATCTCCATGAATGGCGGCAGCGTCATAGTTTGTGCAAAGCTAAACTCGATGATCAAGTATTGTTAGACCTATTCCTAAATCTCTCATCGCAGATATTTCAAAGGATGTGGTGCAAAAAAATCCCTTATCCGAAGAGGATGCCATCAGTAACGCACAACAGCTCGAGCTAATCTATACATAGTCAGGGTATATTTACAATATCTTGCCAAATGCCCTGCGCGTGCAAACTTACAAATAATTTCCAGGCGCGTCGAACTCTACAAACAGTTTAATCGGTTCATTGACCCAAAATCACCTAATAAGAAGCATTCAATACCCCAATTATGCTTATAATTCTACCCAGAACATACCATAACCCAGCTACCAAAGTCATCCCAAGCCTCCACAAAATTTGAACAGTAGGGGTTCATCGTATGACCATCAGCATGGAGGACCCTATCCTCTGGCTCAGGGGACCCAGTATGCAGCCAAACATGGTGATGGAAGAGCTCCCCCCCAATAGGAATTTATAAACTAGGGACCGCAATATGCCTAGTCCCCAGCACAAGACCCTCCCATGCAAAATAATGCATAGGTGAACTTTGTGCAAACCTCCCAAAACCATTCGCACCAACCATACAACCAGGAGAATCCAAATTATCCTCCTAACGAGATTAAGCAAAAAGGAAAAAACAAGCCTAAAGAAAATCTTGGACAAGGGAGCAACAATCAACAACACCCTCCACGATTTTCAGGCTAGAGGCAACTCCAACCGAAATCAAAACCAGGAGCTGAACAACCCCCAAAGGCAGAAAAAAAATCCAATTCTTCGAACAAACCACTCTTGTTCGATCTGTGGTGAGTACAGCCATTAAACTCACCACTGTCTTTACCTCCCTGATTTGAAGAAGCTGTAGAGTAACCGTGGACAAGTGGGATCCTCCCAACAAAAAACATTCATGTAGGATCCTTTCCCCCTTCAAGGGACAATTAGCACGCAACAAAAAACTCCCGACAATTTTGAAAAAACCAACAACGAAATCTACATGACTGGTGAATATTTTTTTTTTAAGACACATAATCGGAATTACGATACCCCACCAGAAACCAATGTATCAGGGGCTAGTACAAGTGTGCTAACATCACCTTTGAACATATCAAAGATTCCTATTGAACCCTTGCCAAAAATGGCTAAAGGACCAACTAGGTGGGCAGGAAACTATTCCAAAGTAGCCCATAATTATAACATTGTGGATGATCTAGCTCAATCGCCTATTGCTATGCCAGCTTTGGAGGTATTACAATCATACCCAAAGCAGTGGAAATACTTACTCTCCGCACTAGGCACCATCGACCCTGCCGATTCGCGCCTAATGGCTTTTGATTTAGATAAATCCATCCCTAGGCTTTCTTCAATGGTCGCCTTTCAGATACCAGTGTTAGTCCAAAACATCACCATTCACCTATGTATCATTGACGAAGGTGCATCCACATGTATCATGTCAAAGAACATTTGGTAGAAGTCAGGGCCTCCCAAACTGAAGCCATCACACATCACGTTTAGAGCATACGATGATCACCCTTCAGCCCCGGTTGGTCTCTACCAAAATGTTCTGGTCTACTTAGCTGAGAAGACGGTCCTTATAGACATTGAAGTCTTGGATTCCCAATTGGACTACAATATACTCCTTGGCCGGAGTTACATGTACGCCATGTCAGCCATCGCCTCCTCTGTCTTACAAACTATTATGTTTCCCCATGAGGATCGCATCATTATTGTCGACTAGTTTACACATAGCGAAAAGTGGCCCCTAAAAAACACTGATGTCATTCGACCCTATGTAGAAACATTTGCTGACGTGCTTACACGGTACCAAGAATATGGCCCCGGCTAGTTCAAACTGTCATCCATCCTAGGTCATTCCTAGGAGATCCCCCTGTTATACCTGAGTCATCACCTGATGTCATAGGGGCTCCAATTTGCATGATGTCCACATCTAGCATCGAAGCTAGTCAAGACATGTATACAAGCAGTAATGACATGGAGTCCTCGGCCATGGCAGCCTCTCTAGCCTACGCCACCTCCCAAACCCCTTTCCTCTTCCCCCCAAATGGTTTTGTGTCGCAATAGGTCATGGCCATGGTGGTCCTACCAAACTTATCATTTTCAATACCAGTTTGGTATCTAGTCCCACCTACTCCAATGGGAGTTGTGCACATCACCTCTACAAGGTTAATTCCTATCAATACTAAACTGGCCCCAGCCATTCAAGAGATTGTCACAAACATCCCTACAAAGGAAATTCCCATCACAAAGAGGATGGTTACGACTAAGAAACCTGAGAGAAGCGGAAAAAATGTTAAGCTTCCCATCATGAAACAGGGATCACCATGTTGCGGCATATGTGATGTGGTATGCCACCCTACCCACATTTTCCCAAATCTGGACAAATTAAAACCACTCCTTAGCTGTACAATTGACCCCACGGCACCACGCTCCTATAAAAATGAACCTGCCACCAAAATTCAAGGCAAAGCATTGTGCACCAATCATGCATGCACTATCTGCAGCAACTATGGACATTATATCCATTATTGCCCAGAAATCCTGTAATATAGGGATGCCTTACATGCCATCGAGAAACCCTACCTAGAGCATCCCTCCACTCAATCATCTGGAGATGAACCTTGCACAATCCTATACCTACAGGAGGAGCAACAGTCGCTTGAGAGACTCTCATTCATATTCCCCCCTCCCATCATACCTTGCACGCTGTGTAATGAATGTGGTCACTTCATCGAGGAATGCGCAGCCCTGAAAGTCATCCATAGATGGTATCCTATAGAGTACGTTTATTATGTTGGTTTTCACGCAATGCAATTCACATGTCCTTTATGTGCTGACAACCATATGTTGGAACAATGCCACTATATCCCCCGATTTCGCTTAGCGCTAGCTAGTTTGTGCTCAACCATAGTTTGCCTCTCCCAAGAAGATGGCTCTAACTCTGAATCTTCTAACAACTCGACAACCCAAGAAGATGTGATGCTAGGTCCATCCTATTTATGTCAGCTGAAAAACGACCAATTAGGGAACCCTAAGTTACCCCCAACTGCCCTCTGCAGAGAATAACAACATGTGCATTGTGTAAAATGCCCAATCATGTGGTTGCCACTTGCGCTGACTTAGAAGCACTATGTCGTTGGTACCCAGTCATGCCATGTAGCGAGCAAGACGAGAACCCTATATCTAGGATATTTTTCCTAGTATGTCAAGGAAATCGCCTCAATCGGTATAGAAAGTATATCACCCCCAGGCCATAAACCCCACACCCACATCAGTGTAATGGGAAAACTAGGACGGCGCACCAACCAAGCATGACCTAGGCCCAACCTAGGATAACATGTGGACTATGTGATCTGATTGACCAACGAGTTAATCAGTGCAAAGAACTGAAGCACCTCGCAAATAGTTTTCGCATAGTCTCCTCCCTCCCATAGAGACTTCTCTCTAACCAAGAGAATATAACACACACTTGTTTACAGATTTGTTCACACTTCCATCATACAATAAAATGTGAACATCTTCCGAAGCTTAGAGCAGCAAGAGTAGAATTAAGTCTACACTCCCCAAAATATTTAGACATACCCAAGCCAAAAGCTCGGATATGGAAGGAAAAGACCTCATCTTCTATAGTAGATCCTTTCCAAGCGTCAACTTATGGGACGAAGAGTAGTGATGATTCCCACACAATATACTTAGTTGGCATAGTGGCCATAACCATGAACCAGAGGCATGCTCACTAATGGAAACATTCAGGCACCTTTGCACCTAGCACAAATTCCACCGACAGGAAATTAACCATCCTAACAAAGGAACCAACCTTGCACTCTCGTAAAATCCCATTACGAAGATTCTCCTCCCAACAACCACCGAGGACATGATACACCACATACGATTCGTATCATCATTTGGAACCAGGACTCGGGCTACCCACATGACTTGTATTCCCAACCCTGTTCCCATCGTAAAAAATCAGGGCACCTTACGCTTTTGCATTGATTTCCATGAGATCCCAAATTTGCATGCCACCATCGAACTCCTCAATGATACCCTGCCTTTATAACAATGCGTAGTAAAAATAGAGCTAGTCGACGAAAGCCAACGGTAGTCGCTGCAACACAATGAGGCCCACAAGAAATAGGCAAAAGCATCGTTCGATCACCACATCAACCCTCACTCATTCATTGAGGGATAACTAGTTCTTCGTTATGATGTCACAAAAGAAGCCCTAGGTCCAGGAAATTTCGAAACCTTGTGGAAAGGACCTTACATCATAAAACATTTCCTTATCAAGGGGGCATACATCTTGACTGAGTCGGATGGAACATGCCTCAGCAACCCCGTCAATGGCCTTTACCTCAATAAATTCTACCCATAAGGGCCAAGAGGGCCCTTCCCTAGAGTCAACATACATAGAACCAGACCACTTTAAATTTTTGAAAAAAAAACTTGCTGCGAAATGTGCTCTAGTGTCACAATGGATTACCAACCCGACCCTTACCTCGGATTTTTTGATGGAGCATCGCGATGGTATCAAAGTTTAACAGTAGCCGCCTGGGTTATCTATTACCCTTACTGATCACCACTCTACACCAATGGTGTTTGTATCAGCTCAGCAACAAAAAATCATACAGAATATGACACCGTTATTGGACTTATGTGTGACGCCCTCCATTAGGGCATACACCATATATATATCTACGTTGATTCCCAGTTAGTAGTATCGCAGTTAAACAAAACATTTGAGACAAGAGACTCACATATGTTTAGAAAATACTTGTGTGCAAAAATATTAAGCATACAATTTGACTACATTACATTCACATGTGTACCAAGGAGTCAAAACTAGAATGCATCTCGGATAAACCATTATACATAGAAAACAAAAACATATAATACATATATATCCATTAGCATAACATAATCCATAAGCAAAAACAGGGGGTACACCATGTAGAGCCACAAAAAATATCTCTCGCATATATATACCAAAAATGTATGTCTTTGAGTAGAAAAAATAGTATCTCTGACCGTACGTTGGCCCAAAAAGATACACAGGTTGACAAAAATAGGGGAAGCATCCTCATAATGGGTGCTTTCCCTATGTACAAAAATAATCTAGGGCAGTTCTCCCCCAGGTGGGGCATCTGGACCCACTATCGCTCTTGGTACCAATACTAGAGCTGCGTTAATACGAAGACCGCCACCTGACGTAAAACTGGCTGATAGCCCCTCTTTCGGGCCATCGGGGTCTCAAGCCACACATCTTGAAGGTCATCCAAAAAACCTCCAGTAGGCATCCCCTCGATCAAGTTGTCCACTTGACCCTGTGAATCCTCTAAAGCTACCACCTGCTCGATAAACTCAGCAACACAAGCCTATGTTACATTGGCAGGAGCTCGATCAACAGCAGTCTCGGCAGTAGCCGAGCTGCTACCCTCCCTAGAAGGGAAAGCCTCATCACCCGGTGCTCCACCCAAAGGCTGTAGAAATTATATAACTTATGTGTTATATGTTCAAGATTCTCCTGATATCACACTATTTTAACTTCATGCAAAATACAGAATCTATTCCACCATTGATCATTTGCAGAAATTAAATCAAGATTGAAATGCACACGTGAAACAATAAAAATTCACACACATTAACACAGTTTTTTAATGGGAAAGCCTGAAGTTGAAAACCAAAACTATCTATATATAATATATGTCACAGAGATCATGTAACAATCCTCATACAAAGCTGATCATATCAAGCTCTCAGTACAGTACAATCACTACACCTTAATCAGGCCCGATCTTGCAAATCCATGCACTGATCTTTGCCAGCTGCTAGCCTTCCTCTAATGCGTAATCCCTGCTGAAGAATGGCTCTAAATGAGTTCGAATTAATCCATCCTTTCTCACAAAATCCTCATTGGCATCTCTAATGAGTTTTGGATGCAATCAATTCATCACTATAGTCACAACTGATAGTCACACTTGCTCTTTCACCTATCTCTCCACCGGTCTCCATTGAAACTTCCATGCACTGTAGTTAACTGATCTATTGTTCAATTGATTAATGAGTTATGATTTGTGAATTAATTAACTAATTAATTCACTCCACTCTCACTAGTGTATCAATCATTTAGACTAGATACAACTAGCTCAACTGAGTCTAACTGAGTTAAACTAAATACAACTCCACCAACTACTTCTCCAACTCCACCAAACTCTGTCACATGAGTTCTAACTGAATTCCTCCATGCAATAGCTCCAGTAAACCCTCAGGAATAGCGTAATTTCTTCTGTCAGCTGTTGTGCCACATCTGTGCACTTAACTGAAGTGATCCAATAGAATAAGATAATTTTTAGAGTCCAGATATTATTAAGAGCTAATAATATTTGACATATCTATTTTTAGGCTGACAATCTAAAAATAGACTCCGCCCAATATGTCTTAAAATTGAAGTTCATCTATTTTTCCAACTTGACCAACCATCCACAAATATCATCCTGCAACTCATAGAATATGATCGACATGTCTAGAAACAGACAGTCTAAAAATAGACTTTGCGCCAAAAATAGCCTGCAGGCCCACTTAGTGAAGGAGACTCTTTTCACTAAGCTCATCATCTTGTTGAATCTCAACACTCCCTCTCAACAAGATAGGGATTATCTGCCACCCTGATCCTGTCTCTATGGTATTTGAATTTGCTCCTGGTGAGCGCCTTCATCAGAATATCTGCATCCTGATCCTCCGTAGGAATGTAAGAAAGCAACATGATCTTTCGCTGCACACAATCTCTGATATGATGGTACCAGATGTCAATATGTTTAGATCTATCATGAAATACTAGATTAACCAAGAGTTTAATGCAACTTTGATTATCACAATATATCATAGTAGGATCTAAATGAGAACTAAACAAACCACCCAGGATCTTCCTCATACATATAGCCTCGCATGCAGCCAAAAATTTTTCCATGTACTCGGCCTCCACTGAACTGAGTGCCACGGATCTTTGTTTCTTGATATACCAAGAAACTGATGTAGATCTGATACTGAAAATCCCTCCAGATGTGCTCTTTCTATCTGTTGGGCTTCCTGCCCAATCTGCATCCGTGAAGCCATGCAGCTTCACCTCATCCGACTATCTGTACCATAATCCATACCCAGATGTGCCCCTGAGATACCTCAGGACATGCTTGCCTGCCTTCCGAAAGAGCTTGGTAGGCTTAACCATCGCTTGTGAAAGCTGGTTCATAGCATAGCATATGTTTGGTCATGTATTGACTAAATACATGAGATAACCAACCAACTGTCGATAAAAAGTGGCATCCACTACCTCTGCTGATCTAGCATCCTCTTTCCTCTAACCACCAGGATGAGGAGTGTTGATAGGCTTGCAGCCTTGCATGTGAAAATTCTCCAGTATCTCCTGGGCATACTTTCCTTGAGACACAAACAATTCACCTTTCCACTGCCAAATTTCCAATCCCAAGAAATAATGAAGGAGGCCCAAGTCCTTTATCTTGAACTCCTTCGCAAGATCTGCCTTGCATGAGTGTATCAAAAGTTCATCACCTATTAGTATTAAATTATCTACATAAAGCAAAATGATCAAAAGCTTACCCTCCACCAAAATCTGGTATAAGTTTGGATCTACCTCACTCTTGGCGAAACCAAGTCTGGTGAAATAACTGTCTATCCATTTGTACCAATCACGAGGTGCTTGTTTCAACCCATACAACGCTCTTTCGACCCTGCACACATGTGACTCGCTGCTGAAGATTTCAAATTCTTTAGGCTACTCAATGTAAACCTCCTCCTCAATGATTCCGTTGAGGAACACAGTCTTCACATCCATCTGATGAATGTGCCAACCCATCTGCGCTGAGAGAGAAAGGATGGTCCGTATGGAAGAATACCTTGCGACAGGTGCAAAGGTTTCTTCATAGTCGATCCCCTCGATTTGTGAGAAGCCCCGAGAAAAAAATCTTGCCTTATAATTCTCAATGCTCCCATCAGTAGCTTGCTTCACTTTGTAGATTCATCTCGAACCTACCACTAATTTCCCGTCTGGCCTTGGGACAATCTCCCATGCATTGTTTTTGACAATCGAATAATACTCTTCCACCATGGAATCTACCCATGTAGATCCTCCACAGCTTCCTCGAAAGAGGATGGCTCCGTCACGATACACTTGCTCATCAGAGCCATGTATCCAGTAAATCGGTCAGGTGACTGCCTTTGTCTGCATTGTGATGTAAGAACTCCTACATTCTGCACTGCATCAAGATTCAGTTGCTCAGCTTCTGTAGTGCCCTTCCATCCTCTGATGTTTGGTGCTGCATGAGTGGTTTCTTCCACTCCATGAACCTCCTCTTGTGGTTGATCGACATCCTGAGGCTCATCTTTAGGAACAAGTAGCTCCTCCTCTACATGCAAGTGTAGCTCCCTCTCAGATGACAACTTCATGCCTTTCTCCTCATGAAATTTGATATCCCGTCGCATGACAGTCATCCAACTATCTGGAAAATACACATGATAATTGTGGGGTGTTTCTATGTACCCCACAAATATCCCAACCTCTGCAGTCAACTCCAGCTTCTTCCTGGCATCCTTCGTCGCATGAATGTAAACAGGTGAGCCAAAAATCTTCAAATGAGAAATATCAAGCTTCTTACCAGAAAACACCTCTTCAGGTGTACTCATGCCAAGTACTCTATGAGGACAACGGTTTTGCACATAAATTGTAGCGTTGCATGCCTTAGCCCACAAGTTTATGAGAAGGCCCTGATCATGCAACATTTCCTGTGCAGCACCCACGATCATTCTGTTCTTTCTCTCCATGACCCCATTCTGCTGTGGGTTATGAGGCACTATGAATTCTCTTCGAATTCCTTCTTTGCTACAGAAGTCTTTGAATTTTCCAAAGATGTATTCACCACCATTATCGCTCCGGAGAGCTTTCACTTGCTTGCCCGACTCTTTCTCAACCAGTGCCTTGAACTCATAGAACTTTCAGTATGTCTCGCTCTTCTTTTGCATGAAGAAGATCCAACACTTATGAGAAAAGTCATCAACAAATATCACATAATACATGTTCTTTGCTTTTGAAGCAACCGAGAAAGGTCCACACATATCTGTGTGAATTCTCTCAAGTATCGTTGAAGCACAGCTATTCTTCTCATGAAAAGTGGTCTTCACAAATTTTCCCAAAATACACCCCTTGCACTGATCTGACTGCACAAGAGTACCTTTGGGAAGCCCGGTAGAAATTTGCTGCAAAATTTTCAAAGCGCCATGGTGAAGATGGCCCAATAACCTATGCCACAATTCACCCTCATCTCGGCTCACCACTCCTTCTGCTTTGCCTGTCATTGATGCACAGCCATCTACCTGTAATTGATAAAGATTATTAGCTCAAATCCCTATCCTCCTAGTTTGACTAGTTGTTTTATGTCGAAGGAAGGCTTTTCCCTCGCTAAAAACAACATCATAACCCTTGTCTTCCAACATCGCCATGGTGATCAGATTCTTCTTCAATCCTGGAACATGCATGACATCCTTCAAGATGAAAGGTTTATCAGACTCCCTTTCAAAGGAAATGGTCCCAATACCAGTCGCACTGTATCTACCATCATCGCCCATCTCGATGTGCACTCCAAGATAGTTTTCCTCCAGATCACTAAACAAATCTTTGTCTCCGGTCATATGGAAAGAAGCACCACTGTCAAGAAACCACACTGATCCCATCACACTTGAAACCAAGCATGCAATCAAAGAAAAATCTAGCTCAAACTATGAGGCTAAGGCCTCTCTAGCTGTAGATCCAGTAGCCTATTTATTCTTCTTCTTCTTCTGTGGGCAATTAGTGGCGAAATGCCTGTGCTGGTGACAGTGAAAACACTTCACCTTGGACAAATCTTGCTTCTTGCCTTTTGCACTGGATCGAGAAGGATTTTTCTTCCCCTTCCCTTTCCTTGCTTTGGCAGCCAAGCACAATGTTTTTCATCTTCATTCTTCGATGAAGATCCATCCCTGATACCCCACCTTATCTCCTCCTGCACAAGATCCGACCAAAGTCACTCCCATCCTAGCAGTTTCTCCCATCCATTGATAGAGTCTTCGTAGCTATGCCAACTCTTCAGAAGCCCAAGAAGAGCCAAGCTCACAAATTCTTCTTCATCGAAAGTAACCCCCACACTTCCCAGCTCATCCTTGCAGTGGACAAACTTCATGAGGTATTTTTGCATACTGTCGCCTTTCTCTATTTTTATTTTTCTGAGCTTGTCTTTAAGTGCCAATTTCCTCTGGTCACTTCTGCTTTGGAACAAGTCTGTCAAAGCCTTCCACATTAAGAATGAAGTGGCTTTCCCATGAAGGCTGGACACAATGTGGTCCTTCACACCTTCCAACAAAATCCTTCGACACTTTGCTACCTTCTTTTGCCATGCGTCAAGTGCGGCTGCATCGCTAGAACCTGGCTTAGGAACATCGCTATCGATGAACTCCTTTAGCCCATTATATTCCAGCACCGCCTCCATCTTATCCTTCCATGCTATGTAATTTGAGCTCCCATCAAGGGCATACTCCAATCGCAATCCGTTGAAATACTTTTCAATGAATGCTCAACTTCGACACCAAGAAAACACTGTAGCAAATTCGAATTCCACCAGCATAAAACTCAACCACTTCAATAATTGCAATCTCCCCAATGATTAACTGCTCTGATACCATGTAGAAATTATATAAATTATGTGTTATATGTCCAAGATTCTCCTGATCTCACACTATTTTAACTTCATGCAAAATACATAATCTATTCCACCATTGATCATTTGCAGAAATTAAATCAAGATTGCAATTCACACATGAAACAATAAAAATTCACACACATTAACACAGTTGTTTAATGGGAAAGGCTGAAGCTGAAAACCCCAAATATCTTTTTATAATATATGTCATAGAGATCATGTAACAATCCTCATACAAATCTGATCATATCAAGCTCTCAGTACAATACAATCGCTACACACTAATCAAGCCCGATCTTGCAAATCCATGCATTGATCTTTGCCACCTGCTAGCCTGCCTCTATTGCACAATTCCTGCTGAATAATGGCTCTGAATGAGTTCGAATTACTCCAACAGTTCTCACACAATCCTCATTGGAATCTCCACTGAGTTTTGGATGCAATCAATGCATCACTATAGTCACAACTGATATTCACACTTTCTCTTTCACTTATCGCTCCACTGGTCTCCACTGAAACTGCCATGCACTGTAGTTAACTAATGTATCGTTCAGTTGATTAATGAGTTATTATTTTTGAATTAATTAACTAATTAATTCACTCCACTCTCACTAGTGTATCAATCATTTAGACTAGATACAACTAGCTCAACTGAGTCTAACTGAGTTAAACTAAATACAACTCCACCAACTACTTCTCCAACTCCACCAAACTCTGTCACATGAGTTCTAACTGAAGTCCTCCATGAAATAGCTCTAGTAAACCCTCAGGAATAGCGTAATTCATTCTATCAGCTGTTGTGCCACATCTGTGCACTTAACTGAAGTGCTCCAAGAGAATAAGATGATGTTTAGAGTCCAAATATTATTAAGAGATAATAATATTCGAAATATCTATTTTTAGACTGGCAATCTAAAAATAGACTCTGCCCAATATGTCTAAAAATAGAAGTCCATATATTTTTCCAACTTGACCAACCATCCAAAAATAGCATCTTGCAACTCATAGAATATGATCGACATGTCTAAAAATAGACTTCGCACCAAAAATAGCCTGTGGACCCACTTAGTGAAGGTGACTCTTTTCACTAAGCTCATCATCTTGTTGAATCTCAACAGAGGTTGTGCAGGAGCTCCTCCCCACCCCCCTAGAGCTCGTCGAGGTCACCAAATTGGCTTGTTCCCAACCAACCAAGCCATAGGATGACCAGCCTCTCCAACATCTGCAAGAGTAACCAATATTATGTGAGTGTCATCATAATACACATATAAACATAAATACTCAAGTAGATGAAAAAAATGAAAATACATACATGTTGGACCCCAAGTATATCTAGCAGGAAGACCCATGTCTGGATCTCCCCAAAAGTCCGTCCCTGCATAAGGGAATGGTAGGAACATCTTAGGGTTGGCCTCAAACCAAGCCTCTGTGGTGGAATTCCAATAACTCCCCACACTACCTCCACCTCCTCGGGGCATCACAGGGGCCCACCTCCTCATGCGTAGCTCTTATGGCCCCCCAACAGGCACTGCCACCATAGGTCTCAGCAGCACCACGCACTCATACATAATGTTGCATAAGATGCTAGCATAAGTAAATAGCTTTGATCCATCTTAGACCTTGGAATGATGCACCAACATCCCGTCATAACAAAAATGGGAAAATTCAAAAAGTGCCCAGCCCCCAGTCAGCGCAAGACACCGATTTGTGGACCTGATGCCCAATGAGGAGAAGACGACCCAACCAGTCAAATAATGGCCGCTAAAGCACACTGCTCGGCCAAGTTTATCACTTTAACAATCACTATACACCCCTTCGTAAGGGGAGCCCCGCCACAATTATGCTCCCAGAACCGCTCAAGATCCACCCTCCCAGAGGGAAGTGGATATCAAAGCACCTCACCCTGAGGCAACAACCCAGTCACAAAATAGATATCTGTCTCAGGACAGATCATAAGGGCACACCCACGTAGCACCATCACCTTGCACTGCATGTTCCAACATCGGACCAAGTAGTGCAAAATACAATCCTATGATCGTAGCAGGTCATTCTCCATGAATTTTAGAAGACCCCATCACGCAAATTATAGGCGCGCGTGACCATCAGCATCCAAGGCAGCATGGAGATTAGGCCAGTCCCTCTCCCTCCACAACATCCTGTCATCGAAACAAGAACACATTAGCATCATGAAAAACACCAAAAATTGACAAAATTCCCAAGAAATTCTCAAAAACTGTGCCTCTGCTCTCTGCGTGCCTATTCCTTAGACAGGCGCAAGGAATTTGCACCTTTTCTTCCCATAGTAGTGAAGAAAGCACTCCCAAAGCTAGGACAGGCTCGATAAAGGCGTGCAAAACTATATTTTCACTTGAAAATTTCGTGCTTGTACCTTTATTGCCCACACGGTCAAGGTAAAAATTAAACTAAGATCCGTACAAACCCATCCTATGTAATGTTCCAAAATTTTAGCCTCCAGGCTACATGGAACATTAGAGTTAGCAGCAGCTCTAGTCGGTGAATAAATGGGAAGAAAAGCCCATAAGTCTCATAAGGAGGAATAAAATACTCCCAAATGTGAAAGGGGACACTCTTTCTAGCTCAATAAGACACCTCCATGTGTGAATAGGGTTAAAATCAAGCTTCTTTGACTAAGTCAACAGCGCAGTTTTAGTGGAGGAAGAATCCAAAGAGGAATAACGCAATTTTGGAGGGAGATGTATCTTGGGATAGAAGTAACCTAATTATTGGAGCCAAGAGAAAGAAAACTCATTTATTATATAAGGAAGAGGATGGCAGCATTATTGATCATGTCTTAGATTATTATTCTTGTCTGCTAAGACTTGTTGCTGCTTTGCGGCTTAGCAGAGTTGCAGTGTTGTTTAGCACCGGGTGTTCCCGAGTGGGAATCCCACCTCTTTCCTTTGAGGAGCCTCATTGGGAGAGTTTTCATTCGTTTTTTCACATCAGGTTTTTCCAAGCTTCATCCATCTTCATCAGCGCAGTTCTTACCAGAGATTGTGCAGTGTTGCTGGGTGCAGCAGTGGAAGGGATTGGAATTCTGGTTTTTGAGCTAGTTTCTCATTGGAGGGAGGTTTCCTTCACTTGAGAGATATGTTCGGAGAGCTCCAGAGCTTATTTCATATCTTTGGTATCATACCACACATTTCCCATACATTCCCAGTGTTGTTCCAACTAGGGGATGCGTTATTCTGGAGGCAGTGTTCATTGCATGGTTTGGTGGCCCCGTTGTAGTGTTTCCTTGTGATTGAGAGGTTCATCATTTAATGGGAGGAATACCTTGAGGTATCTATAGCATATAATACATATTTCAGCCTTATAGACTCATTTAATTCATTATTGCAGTGGTTATTCAGTAAATTACTGAATTTCCCATTTTGTATGCAGAGTGTTTGACAAGAAACCCTTGCCGGTTTCTTTTGTATTTTGTATAAGGAGATTATATCTTTGTTCTTCAGCATTATTTATCAATACATGAGTAGACCTATTTTTCTCATATTATTTTATGTGTAAACCCTCTCTTAGACTACACAGTCCTTTAAGCAGCAACTCTAGTATTTTGCAGTCTTGGGGTTTTAGCACTTTTTGGCAATCCTAGGTGTTGGAGATCTGTTTAACCCACCTAGTTTGCTTTGTTTCAGATATATTCTTGGATTTAGGTTTTATATTGACTAATATATGGGATCCAAGAGTCAATTTTAATTTTTTATTGAAAATGTTGCTGGAAATGCGTTTTTCATGCATGATTCATGAGCTATTCCTAATTTGGAATATTACAGTGGTATCAGAGCATGATCTCTGGCTTACCCTGTGAGATCCAGCTATCAAAAGAAGGAGAGATGGATAGAATATAGAAAGCTTCAGTATGTGAGAGAAGGAAGGAATACAAGATTACAAAGCTTCTTCCAAAATCTATGTAGAGCTTTCAAGGAGAGAAGAAGAAGATGAGATTGGAGATGGAATCTCCAAAGGAGGTTGAATCTAGAGATGAATCTAGATTTTCACATGGTGAGTGTGAGCATGCAGCTACACTCCATGATGCACAGTGCAGTCAAGTGCCCAGAGCTATCTTGAGATGGATGGGAGGAGGAAAAATGCCTAAGAGAATGACTCTTAGTGATTTGTTGTGGGAGTATGAATCCAAAACTGAGAGGTTTAGAGATCATACTGATTTCCAAGAGTTTTGCAAGATCCAGGTGGAGAGGAACTAGCAGCAGGATTCAAGTATATTTATTCTATCTACTTTTGCTAGATCACCTACATGTTCAACTGGAGCTTGGGTGAAGGAGTTAGACTCCTATTTGCAGCTACACCATATTTCCAAAGATGAATCTATCAAAGTTGCAGTGCTGCATTTCAGAGGTAAGGCTCATGTATGGTGGATATTTTAATCTAGTTCTTTAAACAATGTAAACACCTCCTCTTATGCAAGATTCATAGAAACATTGGTGGAGAGGTTTGCTGCAAAACTTCCTAAAACACATGAGCAAGGAAAACTTGAGAAAACAAAACCCTTGCATGTGATGGAGGAAACTCCACTTCAGGAAACCATGGGAGGAGCTGACATCTTGCATTACACATTGTCGGAAGCAAAACCTCCAGTTCATATTCTTGAACAAGAGGGCATGAGGATCTCTTTTTCACAAGGGGATCCAACTATTGAGGTGTTGCCCACACACATTGATGGAGTTGAGGGAAACAGTGTTGTCACATCTAGAGCACATCCAGTACCTCATGTAGAGGGAGGAGGAGCACATGCTCCAACAGGAGGTATTCTTGTATCCTTACAAGAAGTGCCCCAGGATCTCATACATGGAGGTCCAAGCACAATCAATGAGCAACATGATTGTGCAGCATTGCAGCTGGAAGGAGGAGGTAGGGAGGAAGAGCAGCATCAGTTGATGAGAAGCACACACCCTTCTCTATTTGAGAAAGCTAATGCAAGGAAGAGGCAGACTGATTTGCACAATGAGGGCAGGGGAAAATTTTCCCAATCATATGTGTAGTCTAATCTTGACATTGATGTCTCACTAGATGAAGGCATTCCACCTGGGAGGCCACCTGTTCTAGAGTTGATGGAAGACATCTTGTCTTTGGATTCACCACTCTTGGATTTTGGAGAGGTGAAGAGTTTGGAGGAATACTTTGGCATGGGGGATGTCAAGTAGACAGCAACATGAGGAGATCTTCACATGCTAGATCACCAGCGTTGTCTCTTAGGAGGATTGATCCTTATTGGAGATCTTAGCTTTTCGTAGAGTACTCCAAGGATCTTGGTGCATGCATGATTCTTGATGACCCATATGGAGATGAAAGATACATGGTGGATGATGTGGTCATCTATTCCTATGGCAGGATCTTCTTGACTAGATCTTCTAGTCTCAAGGAGAAGCTGCTACATGCAACACATGAGGACTTCTCTTCTATGCACTTTGATGCATATTTCAATTTTATGGAGGAGTTCACTTAGGAGGGCATCCATCAGGACATATTTCAGCATATGGAGAGATGCATAGCCCGGATGTTGATAGAGAGGATGTCACAACCACCTTCCTACTCATTGGGAGTGAGGGAGAATTTCTAGTGGAGCCATTTCATCTCAAGACCTCAAGTACATGATGGAGGAGGTATCATTTCACATTTTGTGTTGTACTTCTTTTCCTTATTTGAGCAGCCTGATTTATCAAGGGGATTTTCTTCTTCTTACATATTATATTATGATGTACTTGCAGCTACTTGTAGCATTGACTTTGGCTATCTTTTTGATGGTTTGTGGGGGAAGCCACATGTTTCTTCGTGTGCACCATTGGCACCATCTTGTAACTTCATGCTTTCATCTTATAAGATGACTATGGCAGAAAACAAGTGGCTGGTAAAGCACTTGTTATTTCTTATTTTGATGCATTCAAAGGATGCATTGCGCTGGTTCCATGGGTGGACCTATGATGCACTCTCCTGTTGTCAATTGGAAACTTGTTTTTATTATACTTTGCTTCCATATATTGCTGACATGTTTATGTTCATGGGGAGCTTTGATTGGAGAGTGGGCTTGAGATTAGAGATGCCCATTGGGAGCATGATTATTTCCACTTTATATGTTGTACATTTTAGGATGAACCATGGGCAAACAATGATTACCACATCACACTTTTTCTCTTCTTGTGGGAGGAACCACTTGGAGAACTTGAGGAGGCACTTCATGGCTGAACTATTTTTTGGGACATCATACAAGTTGAAAATCATGATCCTACTCTATGGCTTGTATGAGGGAGAGAAAAGGTAGCAGCAAAGGTTTTTGTTGCTGTGGTTGCACTTGGGAGAGTATGGGCGGAAATTTTCCCATACTTTTCATGATATTTCCGAAAAGAAGGAAGGCACATTCATGGTGCAAGGAGGCTACCCGTCATCATTGAAGGATCATGAGAGACTTCCATGTAGGAATAAGATCTTCTCACATAGTAGCATGATTGTGGATGACCTTTGCATATGGGATGTCAAAGAAAGAAGTCAAGGAGCCTTATCACAAAGGCCTACAGTGCTGTCACATAGGATTATGTTCTTATGGATGGAATATTCTGAGGAGAAGATGTATTCCTTCTTCTTGCAGATTTCTATGAGGAGATTCTCATGGGAGGACTTATTAAGGGACAACTCTTTCATCCAACTCACTATGTATGGTATGGAATGCATTTCTGTACTTGTTGATTACTCCATTGAGTATTTGTACTTTCTCACCATGTTTGAACAGTGCATTGCTCCTCAAAAGAGCAAGAGTATTTTTGGGTTTCATGGTCACTTTAGGGCCAATTTTTATGATGATAGTAGCCCATATATACATGACTTTGGGCAAGGGTATTGTTATCTATCTATGTATAGCTGATAGACATTGATGCTTACTTCCCCATGATGGGAGAACAAACATATACAGCTTGTAACTTGTTGCAGGACCACTTGCCACATGACATTCTCAAACAGCAGTTGGGAATACTGCGTAATATCCACTTGGAGAACCTTTGGTACCATCCAAAATTTCTCCTAACTTTCAGAAATTTTCTGATTTGGAGGTCAAATGGTGATGATGTGCCATTCATCTTGGATGGAATGGTTTAGGTTGACATGTCTCATGACTTTGGAGGGAGAGTCCTTGGAGGCTTAATCTTATTCTTGCCATTGGAGGGAAATCATGTTGCAACCCAAGATCAGAATCCCCTCTACACTTATCATAAGTGTAGAGGATGATAGTGTGGGATATGCCCTCTTGCCTATCATGTTCACTTATTCATCCCACCTACATTTCAGGTGCCAAAGGTGGAGGATATTTTTCAAGAGTTACCATGTTGGAGGGTGACTCACTTCATTTGGATGATAGCATGGGTGAGGGAATCACTCATTCACCATGTTGGTCATCACTCCTATATTATGAAGGCCATGAAATAGCAAGCAAGTTTCCATTCACACTCTCCACCTTTGATTGACACAGACACTTTGGTTTTGCACACTTGGGAGGAAGCATTGGATGACAGTTTATTTGCAGATTCTCTTGATGCAGCGATGGAGGCTATTGATGGGATGCCACATGAGAAGGAGGGGAGGAATTTTGCTCTCCTTTTACATTTTCTTGAGGACAATAAAATATTTTGGATGGGAGGACTGTAATGTTCCAAAAATTTAGCCTCCAAGCTAAATGGAACATTAGAGTTAGCAGCATCTCTAGTCGGTGAATAAATGGGAAGAAAATCCCAGAAGTCTCCTAAGGAGGAATAAAATACTCCAAAATTTGAAAGAGGACACTATTTCTAGCTCAATAAGACACCTCCATGTGTGAATAGGGTTAAAATCAAGCTTCTTTGACTAAATCAACAGCGCAGTTTTAGTGGAGGAAGAATCCAAAGAGGAATAACGCAATTTTGGAGGGAGATGTATCTTGGGATAGAAGTAACATAATTGAGTGGGGCCAAGGGAAAGAAAAATCATGTATTATATAAGGAAGAGGATGGCAGCATTATTGATCATGTCTTAGATTATTATTCTTTTCTTCCAAGACTTGTTGCTGCTTTGCTGCTTAGCACAGTTGCAGTGCTGTTTAGCACCAGGTGTTCCTGAGTGGGAATCCCACCTCTTTCCTTTGAGGAGCCTCATTGAGAGAGTTTTAATTCATCATTCCACATTAGGTTTTCAGGCCAAGCTTCATCCATCTTCATCAGTGTAGTTCTTGCCAGAGATTCTGCAGTGTTGCTGGGTGCAGCAGTGGAAGGGATTGGAATCCCAGTTTTTGAGCTAGTTTCTCAGTGGAAGGAGGTTTCCTTCACTTGAGAGACATGTTTGGAGAGCTCCAGAGCTTAATTCAGATCTTTGGTATCATACCACACATTTCCCTTACATTCCCAGCGCTGTTCTAGCTATGGAATGCATTATTTTGGAGGCAGTGTTCATTGCATGGTTTGGTGGCCTCGTTGTAATGTTTCCTTGTGATTGAGAGGCTCATCCTTTCATGGGAGGAATCCCTTGAGGTATATACAGCAGATAAGACATATTTCATCCTTCTACACTCATGTACTTTAGTGTTGCATTGGTTATTTAGTAAATTACTGAATTTCCTATTTTGTATGCAGAGTGTTTAACAAGAAACCCTTGCCAGTTTCTTTTGTATTTTGTATCGGGAGATTAGATCTTTGTTATTTAGCATTATTTATCAATACATGAGTAGATATATTTTTCTCCTATGATTTTATATGTAAACCCTCTCTTAGACTGTGCAGTTCTTTTAAGCAGCATATTCGATATTTTGCAGTCTTGGGGTTTTAGCACTTTTTGGCAATCCTAGTTGTGGGAGATCTGTTTAACCCACCTAGTTTTCTTTGTTTTAGCTCTATTCTTGGATTTAGGTTTTATATTGACTAATATATGGGATCCAAGAGTCCATTTTATTTTTTTATTGCAAATGTTGCTGGAAATGCGTTTTTGATGCATGATTCATGAGTTGTTCCTAATTTGGAATATTACATCTTGTACAGACCCCAACACTCACAGAATTAAAAAATTAAAATTTAGGACACCATGGAGTTTACTTGGCCAAAAAATCACTAATCTCGGGTACATAGGCTGACTGCAATGGCAGGAATTACTCCAAAAAATCCTCTGACCTCTCAACACTCAACAGACACAAATGAACTGAATTGAGCCATATTCACCCATATGTTGCCATTTTCAGAAATTTTGGAGGACCACAATGAGAGCTTAGAAGGCCCAATCATCTAACCAAAAGCAGCATTGTGATCAACAGTCTATAATGCCCAAGGGTGGTGCCACACATTCACACTGCCCTCTCTCATCTTATTTTTTAAAAAGCACATGTCTTTCAAATAGTATCTGAATAAAGAAGATTCTTTCACTTGGGATATTTATCTTTTCAGGTGTTACGACAAAAAAAAAAAATGAAGCATCATTTGAAAAAGTCATATAGGTTCATGTGTCAAAGGTAGGGTTGTAGGATTCATTTTTTATTATTTAGTCAAGGAAAATTTTAAATTTTTCTTATTTAAGCTTACCCTAAGGTCCAAAACCACTCACTTTCAAACCCCTTCATGTCACATCATTCATAATTTTCTAAAAATTTTCAATTCCCAAGGTTTTAGTACCGAAATGGTGGTTTTAGACAAGAAACCACAATTTCGTAGCGAAATACACTGAGAAATTACACTTTTCGCTACGAAACTGTTGATACTTTCATAGCGAAAACCTCCATATTTACACTAAACATGCTACGAAACTGTGGTTTCCTGTCTATCTTGTCAGATTAGCTATTAGGTGTCAAAATATTGTTGGAAAAGGGTAAATTTGTTGGGAAAGATACTAAGAGGGGGGTGGGGTGAATCAACATTCTCGATTCGTAATCAAATTTTTACTTTTCTTTTCTCAAAAACCCATATGCTACTTTACAGAATAAAACTAGCATATATACGCGGATATCCTTAAGGAAACTCGCGTATGCTCAAATCTCTTATTATGCAGATAATTCTTATCTTAGATTATTGCATCATTCATTCATTAGATGTTTAGTAAGTAGTAGACATGTGCAGTAAGAAAAGAATAAATCAACACACATAAGCATCACACATGAACACCAGGATTTTAGGTGGAAACCCAATTCGGGAGAAAACCACCGCTGCCGTCGTCTCAGTCTTCAATATTTATTATAAAGAAAACATCTTACAACTATGTACTGGCGTAGACTCATACCAGCACGCAGGAACCCACCTGCAAAAGGCTACAACCTTCTCTCATTTACCAACCTCTCCTGGAAGGGAGCTACAACCCCCTGTTCTCGTTTACCAACCTCTCTTGGAAGGGAGCTACTACCCCCTGCTCTCGTTTACCAACTATCACTGGAAGGGAGCTACTACCCCCTTACTGAAGGCTTTAACCCTCAGCACCACTGCAGACCTCGTTTCATCAATTTTCAAACTGGATCAAATAGCTTCAAGACAACCCTTCACTTATCAACAAACATACTTTTCCTATTGCTTCCAACAGAACAGTGAAACCAATGTAACCAGAATATCAGAGATAACCCAGACTTCAGGAAAATATGCAAAAAAACATTCAACCTTGAGCAACCATAAGTTCAGATACCATACGCGCTTTTATTTAATCAGACCCGCGTATACACGCACTTTTAATGAAACGAACCCGCGTATACATGCGATTTTCACAACACTCTAACCTACGTATGATCTATAAAAAAGATAAACTTAACAAACCAAATCTATAAACTTACCCAGATTTCTTCATTATCTTCAGCAGACTTTGTGCCAGATCTTCACCAGTTCTTCTTCTGCAGCTCATCTTAGAGATTCATCATCATCAGATCTAAGGATTTTGAACCATCCACGGGTGCATCATAGATTCAGATTTATCAATCAAGAACAAAGTTCAATCATGCAGATATACTTCAAAGTGAAGTATTCATTCAATACCCAGACACATGCACACCCTTGCATAATGATCTTCTTTTCCTTATATAGATTAGCCTTTTTCAATACCATGAGCCAAAACCACACCACTTCCGATGGTATTCCTGGTCGGGATCAAATAGATAATCTACCGCTCAATACAATGAGTCAATACCATGGTAATGTCCCCTGGTTTTATTAATTTAGAGCGCAATTATGCATACGCGACTTGGCACGTACTTTTCCGCATACATACGCGACTTTTCCTTAACAAACCCACGTATGCCTTGTGACATACCTTGTTTAACATTATTCTGGCACTTTCTGAATTTATTTCTTCTGCTAATTCTGAACTGATCTGTAGATATATCAGATTTACATTATTTTCATCAAGGAAAACTTCATCAAGCAAGTTCCATCGAAGTCAACACATTGTATCACATTGCCAACAATCTCCCCCTTAACTCATCAAGAGGGTTTCCATCAAGGACAGCTTCATCAAGTATGTTTCCATCAAGTAAAATAGGTTTCCATTAGGAACAACTTCATCAAATAGGTTTCCATCAACTTTATCAAGTAGGTTGCCATCAAGGACAACACTCTGCATCATATTGCCAACAATCTCCCCCTTTGGACTTGATGGCAACCATGATGGTGTTTGATCATCACAACAGATAGATACATTGATGATAACCATTATGCAAACACCATGATACTCTCCCCCTATTCAAACACCATGTTACTCTCCCCCTTTGACATCAAGGGAAAAGGGCAGATCAAAAGCAAGACAAGGTTTTTCTTCCCTTGTATAAAGAAGAGTTCTGTAGATCTGATGTGCACTGAAGTTACCATGCTCCCCTTGAGTTCATGCTGAATATTTAAACATATTTTTCAATGAAGTACATGACTCTATGACCTTCCTATCACCAAGGACTCATAATTACATCAATGATCCAACCAAGTGGATTTACATATGTGACAAAAGTACCCAACCAAGTGGGTTTACACATTTTGACTCAACTACCCAACCAAGTGGGTTTACAAATTTGAACAAGCCCTTTACATGACTGAATATTACAATTTACATCATAGGTCTCAACATAACCTTTTCATCAAATTACAAATATGAATTTTTATAACCAAGACCAAAAATACCTCAAGAGAGAGATCATATTTCAGAACCATCATAATGCCAACAATGCATTACATTCAGCAATGCTAATGCTCCCCCTGAAACTGTGCATCCAATGCATCCTTTCCATATGACCAAAACTCCTCCTTAGCTTGTGTAACCTGAACACTTTAAAAATAAGAGAGCTGAAACATCACCAGAGATATCATACAGCATCAGAGATATCAAACAGCACTGCAGTTGTGCTGAAGAATGCTGACCCCAAACAAAAATTGTCAGCAACCAACCATACGCGATTTTCTGTGTATAAACTCGCGTATATACGCGACTGTCTTTCAGGAAACCCGCGTATCCAATTTAATCTTCTGAATTTAAGCAGTTCTGATTTTCTGCAAGGCAGAGACTACTCCCAGCTTCTGTCTAAGATATTCGAACACTTCCCTGGGCAGAGGTTTGGTAAATATATCAGCAACTTGTTCTTTGGAGGGAACATACTCCAACTTCACCTTTTGTTCAAGCACTTGTTCACGTAAGAAGTGATACTTGATGGGAATGTGCTTGGTCTTGGAATGCATAACAGGATTCTTTGAGAAACTGATGGCACTTGTATTATCACACATAATGGAGATAGGAGGTGAACATTTGATTTGAAAGTCTTGTAAAGTTTGCATCATCCAAAGAAGTTGAGTGCAACATGATGCGGCAGCTACATATTCTGCTTATGTTGTAGATAAGGCAATAGAGTTTTGCTTCTTGTTGAACCAAGATACTAACCGGGGCCCCATATAGAATGCACCACCACTAGTGCTTTTTCGATCATCAACATTTCCAGCCCAATCTGCATTAGTGTAAGCATGAAGAGTGAGATCATCATTCTTTGGATACCATAGTCCAAAGTCTTGAGTTCCTTGTAGATATTTGAATATTCTTTTGACAGCCTGAAGATGAGACTCTTTTGGATTAGCTTGGAATCGTCCAACAATACCAACTGCATGCATAATGTCCGGTCTAGTCCCAGTGAGATATAGAAGACTTCCTATCATAGATCTGTATTCTGGTTGATTCACCGTGGGAGAATCATCATGAGAACTGAGATTACATCCGATTATCATTGGTGTACTTACAGGTTTGCACTCTTCCATGCCATACTTCTTCAGAATTTGCTTAAGGTATTTTTCTTGTGATAAGAATATACCATCTGCAGTTTGATGCACTTGCAAGCCAAGAAAGAATGTTAGTTCCCCAAGTAGAGACATTTCAAATTCTTGCTGCATGACAGAAGCAAATTTCTGACTCATAGATTCTTCATTACTTCCAAAAATGATATCATCAACATATACAACCACAATCAATAGTTTATCATTTTCAATTTTTGTGTATAAGTTACTATCAGCAGACCACTTTGAAAATCCTTGTTGATGAAGATATTTGTCAAGACGATAATACCATGCCCTTGGAGCTTGTTTGAGACCATATAGAGCCTTTTTAAGTCTACAAACAAGATTTTCATCATTTCCCAAAATGAATCCTTTCGGTTGTTCTATATAAACTTCTTCTTCTAGATCACCATTGAGAAAGGCAGATTTAACATCCATTTGATAAACTTTGATTTGTTGAAAACTTGAAAAAGCAAGAAACATTCTTATGGCTTCAAGTCTAGCTACAGGAGCAAAAGTTTCTTCAAAGTCTATACCTTCTTGTTGAGTATACCCCTTGCAAACAAGTCTAGCTTTGTTTCTTACAACGTCCCCATTCTCATTTAACTTGTTTTTGAATATCCATTTAGTTCCAATGACATTTTTGTAATGAGGTCTTGGTACTAATTCCCAAGTGTGATTCTTTTCAATTTGATCAAGCTCTTCATTCATGGCTTGAACACAACATTCATATTTGCTAGATTGATTGACATTGTGTGGTTCAATAGTGGATAGAAATGCCAGATAGCTAGAAGATGCCACAAGAGTCCTTCTTGTTTGTACACCTGATCCCTTATCTCCCAAAATTTGAGATTCTGGATGATTCTTTTGAACATATCTGGATGGAGCTTTTTCAGATAAATCATCATCAGGTTCTTCATTGGGTTGACTGTCTATATCATTTCTATTTGATGTAGAAGGACATAAGTCACCATCGTCTTCATTTGTTGTTTGTTTTTCTTATTTTGGGGCTGCAGGAGACTCATCAATAACAACATCAATACATTCAACAATCTTCCGAAGTCTTTTATTGTAACATTTATATGCTCTACTCCTAGAGGAGTACCCAAGAAGTATTCCTTCATCTGCTCTAGGTTCAAACTTGCCAAGTTTTTCACCATTATTTTTTATAAAGCATTTGCTTCCAAAAACTCTAAATTGCTTCACAGTGGGAGGATTACCATACCAGAGTTCATATGGCGTTTAATCACTATTTACACGAACATGTGCCTTGTTAAGAATATTTAACGCTATATGTGCTGCTTCTCCCCAAAAAGTGTCAGGTGTTCCGGAATCATCAAGCATAGCTCTAGCCATTTGTTGAACTGTTCTATTCATTATTTCTGCTACACCATTTTGTTGTGGAGTACCAGCTACAGAAAACTGTCTTTTTATGCCATGTTGTTCACAAAATTCAAGGAATTCATCTGATGATATTCTCCTCCTCGATCAGATCTAAGACACTTGATTTTTAGATCTAATTCATTTTCAACCAGTGCTTTGAAGATCTAAAATTTCTCAAATGCTTCATCGTTGTGTTTAATCAACCCAATCCAACACATTCTAGAGAAATCATCAATAAATAAGATATAGTATTCTTCACCACATGGTGACTTTTTCCTCATAGGTCCACATATGTCAATATGAATGAGTTCAAGAGGCTTACTTGATGATCCTTCCTTGGCATTAAATTGCACTCTGGTTTGCTTACCGAATTGACATGATTTGCATATGATACTTTCAGGTAGAGTAATATTGGGAAAACCACGAACAACATTAAGTCTGATTGATTTTTTTATTTGAGAGAAGCTTAGATGCCCCAACCTTCTATGCCATAGCCAGTTTTCTAAATATTTACTCAAGTAACATTGTTCTTTGCAGTTCTTCAATACATATAGGTTGCTTGGAGTTCTTTTTCCTTTTATAATTGTTTTACCTGTATCAAGATCACGAACCACACATTCTTTTGAACTAAAGACAACTTCAGTTCCTTGATCACACATTTGACTTACACTTAACAGGTTATGCCTTAATCCGTCCACATACAAGAAATCATTAGCTTTCACCTTTTCTTTTAGAAACACAAACCCTTTTCCTTTAATTACAGCAGGAGTATCATTTCCAAAAGTAACTTCTTTTCCTTTTCTAGAGCACTATATGCACGAAGTTTGTTTTTGTCACCTGTCATGTGTCTTGAGCATCCGCTATCAATGTACCATTGATTTTCTTCAGCTTCTGCAAATAACGCTATGCCACAATTTTCAACCTGTAATTCCTTCTTTTTCCATACTTTGGAACTTGAAGAAAAATTCTCTTTTGGCTAAACTTTGCTCCTGCATTCAAATTATTCATGCCCAAATTTATTGCAATAAGCACATTCAACTTCATTTAGAAGAGGAGAGAAATTGTTATAGGTATTCTTCTTTGCTTCAATATCAATCCTTTTCTTTCTTTATTCTCTTGTCATGATGGTTTTATATGCAACACATTGAACAGCTTTATGACCAAAATTGTGACATGAGAAACATTGTCCATTGAAGAAGAAATTTCTGCGATCATGAAATATTCTACTTGAATTTACCTGTTGATTGGTGTTTCTTTGAAAGATATTCCTGTTAGTGTTCTTTGAATTGAGATGATCATGCTTTACCTGTAAAGATTCTTTATTCCCTTGCTGAGTGGCAAAATTTTGTAAACCAGTTGTAGCTGCTTTTAGATAATTTGGTGCTGAAGCCTGAGAAGATTCTCTGGTATATCCAAGACCTGTCTTTATAAGAGGAGAACATTGTACCATGATAATCTCATCTAAGGTTTCAGATCCTTTAGCAAATCTAAGATTCAGAGTCTTTACTTTCTCAAAATCTTTTCTTAGAATTATCACTTCACATTCTAATTTCTCAATGTGTTTCTTTGCTTCTTCAAACTGCTTTTCCATAGTCTCTATGGTTATTTTCCTTTCTTCTAAGAGTATTTTACTTTCTTCTAAGCGTATTTTGAGTTGATTGTTTTCTTCAAGAAAATCATTGTCCTCTAGAGCATCCACAAAAGTATCTTTTTCTTCTCTAGATTCAAATGCCATGAGAAGTCTAAAATCTTGTTCACATTCTTCCTCACTATCAGATAACCCATCACTATCTTCATGAGTATAGTAACTTTTCTTAGTGCTAGATTGGTTCTTATTCCTTCTTGCTACTTCCTTTCCTTTAGCAGGTGTTTCTTTATGAGGACACTTAGCAACATAATGACCAAATCTTCCACAATCAAAACATTTGAAAGGAAGCTTACCTCTAAATTGTCCTATACCATGTTGAAGTTTCTTTACAAAGTTTGCCTCATCTTCTTCTGAAATATATCCTGATCCTTCTGCTTCTTGTACTTCTATCCCTTTTGTAGAAACTCTAAAAACAGCTTCTTTGACTTCAGATGGTCCTCCTCTTCTCATTTCATATGCAGTTAGTATGCCATGAAGTTGCACCATAGTAAGATTTTGAAGATCCTGTTTTTCTTCAAGAGCAGAAACTTTTGACTCAAATTTTGTCGTTAGCGATCTTAAAATTTTCTCAACCAAAGTAGATTCGGTTATTGTTTCTCCCAGATTTCTCATAAGATTCACAACATCATCAAGACGTAAAAAGAAACTAGCAATACTCTCATCACTATGCATCTTTAAATTTTCATATTCAATTATGAGAGTTTGGAGTTTTGCACTTTTTACCTTTGCATCACCTTCATAACTTAGAATGATTTTGTCCCACATTTCCTTTGTTGTATTCAGCTGCATGACTTTGACGAATTCAGATTAAGTTAGACTTCCAGTTAGAGCATTGAGCACCTTTGCATTTGATTCATAATTCTTCCTTTACATTGGATCTGTTGGAACTGCAGCTAGATATTGATATCCTCCTTCAACAACAGACCATACATCTGCTCCCAGAGACTGAAGATAGGATCTCATCCTTATTTTCTAGAAGATTAAATTGTTTCCATTAAAGAGCGGAGGCTTGATAGATGTTATTCCTTCTTGATTGCTCATCTTGCTTGATCTTCCTTCTAGTGGCTAAGATTTTTCAGAAGGACCTGCTCTGATACCAATTGTTGGGAAAGATACTGAGAGGGGGGGGTGAATCAGTATCTTGATCTGTCAATCAACTTTTTACTTTTCTTTTCTCAAACACCCATATGCTACTTTACAAAACAAAACTAGCGTATATACGTGGATATCCTTAAGGAAACTTGCATATGCTCAGATTTCTTATTATGCAGATAATTCTTATCTTAGATTATTTCATCATTCATTCATTAGATGTTTAGTAAGCAGTAGACATGTGCAGTAAGAATAGAATAAGTCAACACACATAAGAATCACACATGAACACCAGGATTTTAGGTGGAAACCCAATTCCGGAGAAAACCACCGTTGCCGTCGTCTCAGTCTTCAATATTTATTATAAAGAAAACATCTTTACAACAATGTACTGGAAGAGACTCATACCAGCATGCAGGCACCCACCTGCAGAAGGCTACAACCTTCTCTCGTTTACCAGCCTCTCCTGGAAGGGAGCTACAACCCCCTGCTCTCGTTTACCAGCCTCTCCTAGGAGGGAGCTACTACCCCCTGCTCTCGTTTACCAGCTATCACTAGAAGGGATCTACTACCCCCTTACTGAAGGCTTTGACCCTCAGCACCACTGCAGACCACGTTTCATCAATTTTCAAACTGGATCAAACAGCTTCAACACAACCCTTCACTTATCAACAAACATACTTTGCCTATTGCTTCCAACAGAACAGTGAAACCACTGTAACCAGAATATCAGAGATAACCCAAACTTCAGGATAAATATGCATAAACACATTCAACCTTGAGCAACCTTTAGTTCAAATACCATACACACTTTTATTTAATCAGACCCGCATATACACGCGCTTTTCATGAAACGAAACCGCATATACATCTGTAGATTTTACAGAAAAACCCTAACTACCCATACGCGCTTTTATTTAATCAGATCCATGTATACACGCGCTTTTCATGACACGAACCTGCGTATGGATCTATAAAAGATAAACTTTGCAGAACAGACCAGATCTATGAACTTACCCAGATTTCTTCAATTTCTTCAACAGATTTGCGCCAAGTCTTCATCACTTCTTTTCAGATCATCCTAGAGATTCACCATTTTCAGATCTAGATATTTTGAACCTTCATCATATTCATAGGTGCATCATAGATTCAGATCTATCAATTAAGAACAGAGTTCAACCATGCATATATACTTCAGAGTGAAGTATTCATTAAAGCCCAGACACTTGCTCACACTTGCACAATGATATTCTTCTCCTTATATAGATTAGCCTTTTTCAATACCATGAGCCAAAACCACACCACTTCCGATGGTATTCCTGGTCGGGATCAAATAGATAATCCAGCGCTCAATACAATGAGTCAATACCATGGTAATGTCCCATGGTTTTATTAATTTAGAGCACAATTATGCATACGTGACTTGGCACGTAATTTTCCGCATACATACATGACTTCTCCTTAACAAACCCGTGTATGCCTTGTGACATACCTTGTATAACATTATTCTGGCACTTTATGAATTTCTTTCTTCTGCTACTTCTGAACTAATCTGTAGATATATCAGATTTACATTATTTTCATCAAGGACAACTTCATCAAACAGGTTCCATCAAAGTCAACACATTGTATCACATTGCCAACAATCTCCCCCTTAACTCATCAAGAGGGTTTCCATCAAGGACAACTTCATCAAGTATGTTTCCATCAAGTACAATAGGTTTCCATCAACTTTATCAAGTAGGTTTCCATCAAGGACAACACTCTGCATCATATTGCCAACAAAATTAGATACCATTCGAGTCATTAAGGGATAAGATCAAGGTACATGGTCAGGTTTGAAGTCATCATCACCATTTTAGGCATGTATGAGTCATCATTATGTTATGAGTGGACATCAAACTTCAAAATATTTCCTAATTCAGTCATTTCTAATTCTTCATTTCTTCTTTGCCTAATATCGAGCTCTGGAGAGCTATTGCATTGAACCAAAGTTGTGGCTGGTGTTTTCAAATGTTTACAAAGATCAGTAATCAAGCAAGGCTGAAAACTATCAAGTGAGGCTAAGAACTATCAAGCGAGGCTGAGAAGGCATTAAAGAAACCATGGCAGAAAAAAGAAGGACAAATAAGCGTGGTCAATGTCTAAGATATGAACCAGCATATATGAATATGATCAATGAAGACCCAAAAACTGTATAATTCTTGAGAAGAATAGGATGCTTATATTTTTTTGAAAGATTACAAGGCTTCCATGTACAAATTTCCAAAGAATTTTCTTTAAACTTCAGTCGAACAACTACCAAGGTGTGGATTCTTAATATTTCTATTACACCAGAGGTCATTGCAGTAGCAACAGGGATTCCAAGGGGACAAGAGAAGTGATTAAAAGGGTTCAATTTCAACATGGAGCAGTGAAAATATTTTATGAAGCCTGAAAACAGTGAAATGGACCTTACTAATGCCATTCCAAGGAGTTGCATGAAGGATAACTACTCAAAGTTGCTACTCATCATCCAAAAATATTTTACTTTTGAAGGGAGATACCATAAAGTCTACTCTTACCATTTCAAGCTCCTCCTACACTTTGTTGGTAATATATCTCTTGATCTGCCTTTCTATTTACAGAGAATTCTAGAAAAAATGTTAGATAAGGTACAAGAAAAATTTTAAGGAAGTGAAACTTCATTGTTTCATCATGGTTTAATTGAATTTCTAGTTTTAGATGAGCTCCAAAGACTAGGCAGAGATTGGTCTTCATTTTTGTTTGCTAGTGGTTTTTATTTGGATGCTCTTACTCCTACAAGAACTCCTAAACCTAGGAGTATCCCATCACCCTTAGTAGCAGAACAAAGTGAACCATTGGTGGTAGAACCAAGTGAAATAGTAATGATGGAAACATATCATTTGCAGAGTTTTGATACACCCAATGTTCCACCTGCAAAACAGAAATCAAAAGTAGTCAAACCTGCAAAACAAAAACAAGTTGTGAGTAAACCAAGAACCAAAAGGATGATAAGGAGTCAAACAGTGGCTTTAGAAGACAAAACAGTGGTTGTACAAGACAGAGAAGTAGCTAAAGGAACTCTAGAAGACATATTACATGCAATTGATATAGAAGAGACTCCTATGGTCCAGGCTGAGGATATATAGGAAGGTGGACAAAAACTATAGAAAGCCAAATCTGCAAAGAAACAAGAACTTGAAGGAGAATATGTAGGTTTTATGTTACAAGCAAGAAAGCTCATGACAAGGAATGCTAGGAATCTATTACAGAGAAGTAAAGAGGTTCATCCACCTATTGACACAGTCCAGCCATCACAAGACATCATTGATCTTTCATCACCTGCAAAGACAGATACATTTATCAAATCAAAGAAAGTAAAAGAGAAAGTAATGAAAAAAACAGAGTTTGAACTCCCTGAAGAACAGTTGAAGTTGGCCAACCATGATATTGTTGTTATGAAGAAATAATAAAGAGCACATAATGTCCAGAAGGTTCAATTTTAAAAGATGAAAGAGATTTGGGAAGAGCAGGCTGACAGTGTTTCCGAGAGCTTAGATAACAAACATCAGTTTATCAAATGGACTATGCCATTGAGGAACGAGGTGAAAGATGTCAATAAAATTAACTTGCATTTGAAATATACTAATAGGAAGTTGAAGGATCAGCTTAAAGACCTCCAGGAATAGCTTGAACTAATTCATGAGGAGTTGGAGAAAAAAGGTCTTAAAATGATAGTAGTTAGCCAATTTCTCAACTAATCGTCAATGAGGAAGAAATGCCTGAAGAATCACAGTGTGAGCTGGTTTGATTTTGAAGGTTAATGGAATGTTAGAAGCTAATTTTTTACAGCTAGAAACTTTATTTTTGAGGTTACACAGAAATCTGAAATTTTCATTGTTTTCAGCAGTTTCGTAGCTTTCCCGGGCTTGAAGAACAGGAAAACACTACAAAACTACTGTAGCTTTCATTTTTTCATTTTGAACCAGTTTTGGGAGCTTCCAAGAGTTGAAAATGGTATGGAATATGTATAAAGGCATAATGAACATCATGAAGAAGGAAAGAATCAGAAATATTGATGGCAAATGGCATTTTTGTAACGCTACGAAAGTACGCTATGAAAGTGCCATACTTTCGTAGTGTACTGTTTTGAAGCTATATGAGCATGTTTTTGTGCACTTTTGGACAACTGGGTATTTTCAAAGGTTCAGTGGATCTTGTCAGCAATCATCCAAGACTTAAAGACCACGTGATGAAGCCAACTCATCAGCCAAACTCTTCGTTGAAGTTAAAGACCAGTGTTCCTAAAAAATAGGGTGTGTTTCAAGTTTTAGAGGAGGTCAATTAAGATGTCATGTAGTGATGATTCCCATCAAACCCTATTCAAACATGTGAGGGAATATTTTTCAATTATGTAATTTTTTTTAGGAGATAAGGTTGTTAATGTAATCATGAACAATTTCAGTCCTATTAGGAAAAGGATTGTCAAGTAGGATAGTTGTCATTTCATCATTAAAATAGATGTTTTATTGTTATGCAAGGTGTCAGTAGGGTAAATTCGATGAATCTAGCCATAAGGAAGATCATATCATCATGTAACAAGTCTATTTAAGGGCAGAGAGTCAAATTTGTAAAGGGTTAGAGACTTTTTGGAAAAACTGCAGCTTTATGTAATTAACTATTTTTAGTAATACATAGACTTGTTTCTTGACCAACCTGAGATTTTGACTGAGTTTTTAGTGTGTATCTGATATATATTTTCTATGTGTACCATTTGTATTGGTTTTCATCTTTAATACTCATAATTCATTCATGTAATTCTTTGACTTCCATTTATAGATGAATTGACTATGTTTTTTCATGTTTCATGTGTGCTTGTCTTTGCTAAAAACTCTTACCTGCCTCAACTTCCATGTCAAGTGAACTATCTACTGAATTATTGCTTTTTTGACTCCATAAGCCCAATTTTTGCATATTGATCTTCTTTTCAAGCTACACTTATCACAAACAAGTCATTTTCCAAGTAGAGTTAGCCATATAGTTTATCATTATCAAATATCATTAACCCTTTTTGAAATAGTTACATAAAGTTGTCTGATTAATAGCCAATCAGATGCATTTGTGATAACAATAGGTACTGTGCAAACCATTCAAAGCTCCATCCACTAAAAGGTCCAAGAGCAGGTATCATTCTACACCCAGCATGATAGATTCCCAGAAAAACTTTGCATATCCTGACATCATTTCTCCATCAGATATTAACCATAGGTTCTAAACACCCGACCATGCTTATCATTACCTCACATTACACATGATAAACATCCTTGTTGGTCAGTATAGCCTCCCCTCCATGGCACTCTTCACCCAAAGTAGACCATATCTCACAACAATAGTGACTCCATGGCCATACCACTATAGTCCGGGAAGCATCTCATGCCCATTCACCCGCCATGCATCAAGTCAAGTTTTACCATATTGAAATAAAACCCCTTTCCCAGATGGCCAAGTTATTTAGGCAGATCGAAAGCGCATTACCACACCTCTCATTTGGCCCACCATACCTCCATCAACATAGCCCATCTATGAAATTCTCCATGTGCTTCATCAACCTCACACATGAGACCAACCAATGGGGCCCCCACCCTTAGCAAAACACCTTCCTCACATCATCAGTGAGTGAACATTTTCATGTTTTGGGGCACCCGTCTCTATGTTTTGTACAAACCAAAAACCATTATGTTATTCTTTTGGTAAGTGTACAAAGACTGCAAACGACACACTATGTCCCCCACCCACCCATTCATTTTCTCTCCCATGGCAGTAGTCCCTGGTCACCCTTGGTAGGAGTATCACACCCCCACGCAAAAGCCACCATGACATTCATAACTAGTTTATACCCACACTGGAAGTCCTACTAACTTCAGGGATTTCCCCATCAGAAATAGTTATGACTACCACTAAGCTACTTTTATACTCCAAACTTGGGCCATTGAACCCCCATCATCAGTTTTCAGTCACCCCTCACCATCATGCGTATGTTAAACTCATCACATCCAGGATCTTGATCCCCTGCATCAGTGAATCTCTCATTCGGTTGAGGCTTCCTTTTTGTCGACATCAACACCTCTTTTCCAAAAAAGGAAGTGGTACCTTGGATCACCCCTCTCCACAAAAGGGACATCCTCAGGTGGTACTATGGGATACATCATTGCCCACAGATGTCATCGATCCTCCTGAAATTTGACTACAATAGAAGCTTTCATGTCAAGATGGTATTGTACCTTACAACCATTACACTTTGATCAAATTCATCGAAGACCCGTGCCTTTATAAGCGTTTCTTGCAGCAATTCTTACACGAGAAGGTCCCAGCCAGCGCCTATGCATACAATGTGCATTTATATGCCTTACTAGGTTTATGCATATGGGTACCACTTTCCACCTATATTAACAGAAAAAACGCCCCTGAGGGCATCAATATTCGTCATCATCAACCAACATATCACTACCATACTAGTGACAAATACAGAATCTGCATCTGTCAAATATATTTGTTTAACTAGCCAAAGCATCACGAGCATGGGACATGCCCACCTTATATAAAATTTGTATATATTGTATTATATCATTGCTTGTAGGGATCCCACAGGACATGATCGCTCTTCAACCCGGTACAAAGTGTCTCCAACTCTGAGCTACATGCAGGTATCTCTCTCTCTCCACAAAGTACATAGAAAAGAAACAATAATGTATTTTGGCTATACAATTCTTCCTAGACCTCACACATTAGGGGGCAATTGTTATCACTGGAAAATTAGACAAGGAAAACTGGCATTATTTAATGTCAGGCAGAAGGATTTGCACAGCTGAAAGACATTAAAGAATCTGAAGTATTTAAAAATCTCTAAGGTCAAAGAGGAAAAATAAAATTGTGCACACAAGGAACCAGTTAAATGCACCTTTGCACAAATAATTCTTCGATAAGCAATCCTTTGCACGGCTTTTCCTCAAAAAGTCGTGCGGTCCTGAGAGTGCTGGAAGTCACTTTCTGGGACCACAAGACACACTCCAAGACATTTATCCCACACTTGAGGCTGCCTAAGGATAGCTGCCCAAGCCTCCTTAGGACCTCAAGGGAGTACACAATGGAATAAATGTGGCACACAATGGAATCACCCTCCTCGCTTGGGTCACCATCCACAATGTACCAAGAGAGGGAAAGAGGATTTGATTTCTCCTATAAAATCCCACCAAGAGATGAAAAATATGAGAACACATTGTTATGTTGGCCATAATTGCCCCAAGCAATACCAGTAGTGTGTGATTTGGAGGAGAGATAGAGGTGACTCAGTTGTTGGCCATCCAACAACCCTAGTCCACCATAGTAGAGAGAGGGAGACTTTGCACCAAGGCAGCTTGGAAGTAAAGACATCCTTGCATCAGGACTTGGAACTCCATATTTCTAAGGGCCCCTTGGCAAGTGGGTAAAATTTTCATCCTTCATTCCTACCAGCACTCAATAGGAGGGGACGTAAGTGCCACCATTTTTATTATTCAAGTTGTTTGACTCTATTCAGAGATTTTGTTTTTATTTGTTTTAGTTTAGTTTTTATGTTTGAATATGCATGTTATTTCTCTATCTAGTATGTTTATGTTTTAGCATGTTGCACTAACTTGCTTGACTCCATCTATTTTCTGCCTGTGACTAATAACTTAAGAGGGAAAAACCACCCCTCTTAAGCAAGTGTGATTTGGTACATCCGTGCACTAAAAACACTAACACAGACACCATCATGCTGCAATTACCATGAATTTGTAGACAAACAAGCTATTCTTGCAGAAACCATATTGTTCCTACTTTGGTCATCAATCAAAGGAAATTTAAAAACTATCTCACCTTGCATACTGTCACCATGGCGATTCTTAACTGATATTTATTTATACTTGCATCGACTCTTGACCAAGTATCTTCACCATCATCATGTACCCTTTGGAAACCAAAAACAATTACTTTTGGAACCCATGCCTTCTTTGTCAAACTTCTTTGTCACTTTCTCTTTGACCTTTGCACTCTCTTGCACCACCATCTTGTTTCCAACACTGATGTTGATTGTTGCAAATGTTTTACATCTTGTTCACCTCCTTTCAAAGGTAACATGTTAGAATCCTAAAACATCTCATTACAAACATAATCATCTTTAATGAAATCAACTTTTTCATTCGATGCATGTTTTTGGAAGGTTTGATTCAAAACATCTCTTTGTTTAATCATCAACAATGTCAAATTCTGACTTGCATTCACCATCCTCTTCATTTCTCCTGCATGTAATAGAGAAAAACTTGTCTTCTTCTTATCCACTCTAACTATGTACTCAATACCATCTTTAAAAAAGTGATACTTATTCTCATGGAGATGAAATACTACTTTCCTATCGTACAGATAAGGAATTCCCAATACAATACCTGATATCTCAAGAGACACCACATCAAGTTAAACTTCATCAAGAAAGTTTGAATTGATTGTGAATCTTAGTATGAAATTCCTTGTAACCTACAACTTTTCATTCTTGCATATGCACCCTAAATGATAAGGTCTTGGATGTCTAATATTTTCAAGGTTTAGCTGCTTAAACAATTCTTCGGAAATCAAGTTAGCTTGTGACCCACTATTAAAAAGTGTATCAATCTTGGTATGTTTAGAGACAACTCTAATATGGAAAATTTCTATTATTGTATCTTCTTCTTAAGTGAAATTGGAAAATTTTGAAGAACTAGTGCTTTCTGTGTTCTTCCCTTTCAATCCCATGGCTGTAATCTTTGTCTCATCTCCTAAATCTAACCCTAAGTCAGGTTCAACTATAGCAACAATTTTCCCCTTTTCTTTGGCTTTCAGTTTGTTTGGCTTCAACTCTAGATGAAGTTACCAACAATGGTATTCATCATGGCCATTCTTTAAACAATGTTTACATGTGAGTTTTTCTTTCTCTCTTTTGACATAGCTATTTCTCTTTCCTCTTCCATAAAACTTTCCCTTTCCTTTACCCTCACTTTCACTTTTCTCATCTATGTTTTGTTTCCCTCTTTCTTCTAAATGTGTGGCTTGAACACAAACCCTATCTATGTTTGTGGGATTAAACATGAGATTAGTGTGCCTAAGGTAACTGTGCAAACCCCCAATGTACTTTAGCAAAGTTTCTTGAGAATATAAATTAATACCCAAAATAAGAGCTCTTCTCCTAAATTCATGAGTATAATCTTGCACAATCTGCCCTTTAAACTGTCTAAAATTTTTCCAATCCATAATGGAATTTTGCATGTAAGCTAAGGGATATAATTTCCTTTTAATGGAAGCAATAAAACTTGACCAATACATAGAGATCTTGCCGTAATTTTTAATCTCTTCTTGAGACCTCGCTTCCCACCATACAAGTGCAGATCCTTCCATCCTCAAAGAAGCCAATTGCATCTTTATGTCATCATCATGAGGGTTTTGAAATATACAATACAAATCCAATTTAAGTATCCAATTTTCAAATATTTTCACATTTACCTCACCATTATACATTGGAAGCTCAAATTTGGCATCGAGTTTGAGTAAGTGTGTTTTTCCTCTTGTGGCTTTTGAGTGAGTATGAGTGGTTTTTGTGGTGGAAGTGGAAGATGATGCTGATGGAGAAGATGAGGATGATAAATATGGTGGAGATCTTTCCTCCACTTCCCTTTGAACTCTTCTCTTCATCCTTCTTATCATATGAAGTTCCTTCTCCATGTGGAGGCTTAGAACCTTCTCCTTCCATCCCAACAGTAAATGCATCATACATAATTTTAACCATTCTATTTATGTCATTGAAGTCTTTCTTGACATCATCCTCTTTTGAATGACCTTCAATTTCTCCAACACCTAACATGATGGCTATGGATTCAACCTCAGCTTCTGGTGCTTGTACCTCTTCAATCTCAGCTTCTTGAGACAAAACTTGAGGTGCTTCAAGTGCAACTAAGAGTGGAAATTTGGGTGGATATGGTTCTCTTGTAACTCTCCTTCTTTTGGTCCTAATCTCAAGACTTGCAACCAACAATTTACCTTCACCTATCTACAACTTTAACCTTGTCAGCATCACAAATTTGCAACCATTAAAATTGCACAAAACTCAAGCAACTATCAAGAAAATAACCTTGCCTTTCAACCAGTCTTTATACCAACTTGATCTATGTATGAATGTTAATTTTGATGTGCTAATTTCATATTTAGATTTAAAATTTATTTTTTGATCTTATGCTTGATGTACATAGGTTTCCTTGTTTCTTATGTGTGTCAAAGAGGTAAATTAACTAAGTTTATGAGTGAATTCAAGAGCATAAAGTATGAAAATCAAATGCTGAATAGAAAAAAACACACAGAAAACCATCACAATTTATCCATCAACACAAAGTTTTGATGAAGGAGTTCAACCCTCTTAGGCTACATCTCCTTGGTCCAGCTTCCATGGCTTGGGCCTCTCTATTACCTCGAAAGTGGAAAAATTGTTGTTTACATTCACCTACAGCTCTTGGAACCTACTTCAATCGCTCCAGAATGTCCAAAACATTTAGAAATGACTCTTCATTCTCTCAATTTGGTCTTCAACTGATCTAGGCACGCCCTTCCCTCCTGGTGGCCCTGGGCTTCCTTTTTCTTCAAAGTGACAAAAACACCTTTAGAATTTATCCTCTACCTCTGCAACCTATACCAATGGATTCAGAGTATGCCAATCTACTAAGAATGACTCTTTCTGAGCGAAAATTGGTCGAACATTGCTCAAGATATGCTTCATTCAATTTTATTAGGAAATCTCCTCCAAATATTGAGAAGATTCCAGTTAAGGGCACCAAATTTGGAGGCAACTCCTAATTTAGCGTAATCGTCGAAAATCCCTCCAAGTTAAACTCCACTTACTATAATGCTAAAATGTGGATTAAATATCAAATAAGTATGATTATTGCATAAAGCACATTTACATTAATCCTGGTTTAATTAAACTATAAGCACCAGAGTAGTGTGATTAACCTGCAATTAGCACTAAACTCCGTTGTTAGTTTTTCCACTCTGCCTTTGGTCTTTGGAGAATGGTTTTATGGGGAGGGGGCTGGCCCCCTCCAAACCTCTGCCAGAATACAAAGGTAAGTTTAAATGTAAAGTTTTAACCTTATATAACAAGGATCATGTGTGGGTATAATGATAGTTCATGGCGCTTGTTTGAGGGAGGTAGCGGGGTCGAGCCTTGACCTTCACCCATCCAATATATATTTTTCCATACCATGGTTTGACACCCATCCTTTGAACTCTGGATAACACAAATTATTTCGTACTTTACAATAGGATTTTGGACTTTGGCTAATAATGTAATATGTGCCTACCGTTGCACTATATCACACCTTTGACATATAAAAATATGCACTACCATATGTATTAAACCAAACTTTGTAATATCGTCTGAATACCATCATTCAAACTCTGATATTTCAAATAATTTCAGAATTTATACCATTGCAAATAATATTCAACCTTAGCATATAATGAAATTCAAATTCCAGACTTTAGATAGGGTCCACCAGAGGGGGCATGTGGCAGCCTCTGGCTACACCACTTGTCAGCTTCAGGTTGGGCTACCCATCCATATATATAAAAAATTTGAATTCAAAGTTAGGAGCAGATATAAAAAAAATTCACCTTCAAACCAATTCAGTGAATCCTTCTTTGACACTTGTCACAATGTCATTAGGCAAAAACTAAATAATATTCCCTGCATGCTGACTCAGCTACCATGTCATCAACCTATCAATGTTCTGCAAATTTTTTAGCTTTTTAGGAAAACAAACACCAGGCTCTATCTCCTTCATCCAGACTCCTTTTTTGACGAAATGAATTGCGTCAGATTCCTGGCGACAAGATATTCTCTTTCGTGTAATTTCCAATCAATTTTGAGAACTTTCATTTTTGATATTTTAGTATGAGCACCTTATCAAGAAAACCTAAAAGAGAACCTACATTTAGAAGATATTTTTCTCCAAGAGAATATCATCACAGACCTGTAAAATTTTAAAGGAACCAAAGTCCTTTTTTTCCTTTGATGCATAAGGTAGAATGATACAAATGTCACAAATTTGAGCATGTTGTAGCTAACTTGTAATATTCCCAAATGGGAAAAACAGGAATATAGCTCATAATAATGGAAATAGCAGCAAATTTTAACACATTACATATGAGCCAAATAATAGATCCATGGTATTATGTATAATAGCAATAAATAAGTATAAGATCTTGGGTATCAAGCCCCTCAAGATAGGCAAAGGAAGCCTTCAATGCCAAAATGTACCCAAAACATGTAATACACTGCTACAAAAAGTACTGAAGCAAACACAACGTGGTTTTAGTGACTAATATTGCAGCTAGAACATATATGTAAATGGATTTGATAAGATCATGCTCATACAAGGCTAAAAATGGAGATATATGCTCCTCAACACTCTTCCAAGACAACCCGAGAAGGGTTTATGGAAATACACAAAATATGAATGGTGGATCCAAATCCATAGGGCTAAATATGCACTGCAACTGAAGCACATAGAATGAGGTGGTTGAATCTAATGTAGATCTGAAAGAACTCCTTCAAAAGGACTCTCTCAATGAAGGGTTGATCCGTTCAATGGAAAGCAAACTACTGCTGTTGAGGAAAATATTATTGCTGGAAACTACTAATTCTAAGGATATGAACCATGTGCATAAGGTTTTTAGAGTGCTTAGAATGATCTGGGATATCAACAATGGATTCTACTAAAAAAACCCAGAAAACCCCAAATTTTAACTTTGGATTTTCAGCCATTTTTGGGTTGCCCGCTGCAAAAAATCACTAAAATAACACAGATGTGGACCAGAACTGCATTTTAGGGGATAAAATCACCTTGTCCTAATTCCAAATATATCAAATAAGCCCAAGGGGCTCCTTTATTGGCCTCATAATGGAAGGAAACCTTCCTCTGCTACAAAACTAGCTCAGAAAACCCCCAATACAATCTTCCACTGCTGCACCCTACAACTCAGCACATCTCTCAATAGAAAATCCATTGTACCACAAGAATGAAGCTTGGCCTAAAACCTGAATGTGGAAATATAGTGTAAAAGCTCTTCCTATGAGGCTTCTCAAGGATAGAGGTGGGATTCCTGACCAGGAACACCCTGTGCTAAACAACACTGCAATCTTAGCCAAACAGTTGAAGAAAGCTTATATGTCTAAACAGACCATATAATCAAAACATAAACATATCATAACATGAATAATATGGCTTCCATGCTCTTCCTTATATAATAATTGAGCTTCTAAACCCTAAGCCCCATCCATTAATGACACTACTTCCATGTAATGTGTCTCCATCTAAAACTGTGTTGTCCCTCATTGAATGCCACTCCTCCATGACAGCACTATTGATTTGGTCAAGGTTGACACATTCCACATGATTTAGCCCCTTTTCACACCTAAGGGTACTTTATTAAGCTAAAAAGATGATCCAGTTTCACATGAGAAGCGGTTTTATTCCTAATAAAGAGATTTATGGGTCTCCCTACCCACTTATTCATCAAATAAGAAAGCAAAATTATATTTTAATATTCAAATTAGCTGCATGATAATTTAGAAATATTACAATCCTCTCCTCCCAAATGTTTCTTTTCCTCAAGAAACTACAGGGATAGATCTGCAAAATATAGAGAACCTTCATCCCCATGTGAAGCTCCACCCTCCAAGCTATCATCCATATAAAATGAATCATCCTCTAGAATGGTAATTCATAGAAAAACTCCTCCCATGTGAGAAGCTCCTCCCAAAGACATAAGTCAATCATATGGCCCCCTTCATGAAGAAAAAAGTGATGTAATGTAGCATCCATATAATGTCCCATGCTCCCCTTCAAGCATGAAGAAATGTGGGACGTTTCACCCCCAATGGACACATCCGACCAATGTGTCATCCCTCCAATCATGTCCCCAACAAGAATAAGAACATCATCAACATATGGGATCACAATCAAAGTCATGCTAGCTACCATGTGTATTAATGGAGAAGGACAATGGTCCCTCAAGTGCAACCAGCGCAAGTTTGCTCCTAACTGCATTGGAACATTACATGATGAGTGGTTTCCCAACCACTTGTTTGCTACTCCAATCTCCTCCCAAGCTTGGGGAAGATGTATGGTGTATGGTGCAAGTTAAGCATACCCTACATAAGATATCATCTCCCCAAGATCTCCTAGGGAGTGGCCATCATCAATGCTACTTATGGCCTCGAGTAGACCATGAAGTCTAGAAGGAAAATTGCCCCACCTTGGAGCAATTCCTTGCACATGTATGATAAGGAAATGAAAATACATAGTAAATGAATCATGATGTATAGAAATACAATCTTTATCATGTACTTGGTTCAAGCTAGTAAGGTGGCTCATAGATGGGCTCCTCTCACTCCCAACTAGGAAGGAAGTGGCTGTGATAACTCTATCAAAGAGTCATGTCTCTCCTCATCCTCCAAAAAATCCATGCATCTCCTCACATGATGGTGCATCTCCTCTTTGAAGCCTTCCCAAATGAAACCCTCTAGGATAGTACGATATGCTCTTATAAAACTAGTGGGTTTGGAGAGAAACCCTTCATATGTTGCATCTAGTAGCTTCTCGTTGAGCTTAGAGGCTCTATTCAAGAAGACTCTACTCTGAAAATAGATGACCCCATCTACCAATATATATCTCCCATCATATAGTTGGTCATCAAGCACTCTGCATGAAAATAGATCCTTAGAGTATTCCACTAATAAATGGGATATCCAATAAGGGTCAATACTCAATAGTGACAATGCTATTGATCTATCATGTGAAGCTTATGTCATGTTGTTGCTCTCTTCTTTGAAATATCCTATGCCAAAGTCACACACCGGGATGCTGCAATATTTCCCTTGCTGCTCCTTTCTCAACGCAATATCTAAAGTGAGAGTGAGTAATGATGATGTTGGGAGAATATATCCCTCCTCCTTAAGTCTACCCAAGACTCTCAATGCTGTGTCAACTCCTCCCAAGGTCCTCACCCCTCTGGGATCAATGAGTGGTGCAACCAGATGTGAAGCATCTCTCATCATCTCCTAATCTGGTGGTCTCCGAGGTGGAATTCCTTCATGCAATGAGACATCAATATCAAGACTAGACTACATATATGAATGGACAACTTTGTCCTTGCCCTCATTGTGCAAATCATTCTACCCCTTCTATGCATCAACCTTCTGAAATAGATAGGGGTGTGTGCTCCTAATCATATGATGCTAGCCATCCTCCCTACCTTCTCCTTTCATCTGCAAGGTCTCACAATCTATCAATAATGGCACATGTTGTTCATGGATTGTGCATGGATCTCCACATATGAGATCCTTTGGAACTTCTTGCAATGATTTGAGAACTCCTCTCATTGGAGAAATTTCTCCATCTACCTCTCCATGAGGTACTAGATCTGCTGCTGATGTGACAACGTTGTTACCTCCAACCTTCTCTTCCCCTTCATCATGAATGGAGGTTACCTCATAATCATTAAGAGGCTTTTTGTTTTGATCGTATTTTGAAAAAGAGATATCCATGTCTTCCTTTTGAGAAGAGAGCTCTTCCTGAAGTGGGGATCTTGCCTCTAGCAAGGTATTCTGCAAGTTTTTAACCCCCTCAATGGTTAGGTGACCCATCAAAAGTAGATAGAAATAATCTACCAAAATCATGCTGCTTGAACCACTTGCTTCTATTGTGATTGCTAGGTCTTCTATTCTCCTTGATATTACAAAACCCTTGGAAGTTTATATGATCTTTGAACCTCTGAGATTGAGATTCATACTCTTGAAGATAGTCACCAAGAGTCTCATCCTTTGGTACATCTCCTTCCTCCATCTCTCTTGATATGAACATAGGCATGGTAGAGAATTTTAGATCTGATTGTGTGGTTGAATGCTCACACCCATAATATGAATATCTGAATATTTCTTCTTGATGGATCCTCATGTCTTTCCCTCCTCATTCCCTTGATTTCTCTTTTAAGCTCATGCATAGTTTGGAGAAGAAGTTCTGAAAAATTCTTTCCCTCCATTTCTCCAAATAATGGAGACTTTCCTTTGTCTCTTCTGTAAGCCTTCTCTTTTATGTGAGAAGATTATTCTTCTTCTTCTTCTGAGAACATAGATGTAATGTCTTCACAGGTTAATCCAAGATTATGCTCTGATACCACTATAATATTCCCAAATGGGAAACGCAGGAATATAGCTCATAATAATGGAAATAGTAGAAAATGATAACACATTGCATATGAGAAAAATAATATATCCATGGTATTATGTATAACAGCAATAAATAAGAACAAGATCTTGGGGATCAAGCCCCTCAAGATAGGCAAAAGAAGCCTCCAATGCCAAAATGTACCCAAAACATGTAATACAATGCTACACAGAGTACTAAAGCAAACACATCGTAGTATTAGTGACTAATACTGCAGCTGGAACATATATATATAAATGGATCTGATAATATCATGCTCATATAGGGCTAAAAATGGAGATCTATGCTCCCCAACACTCTTCCAAGACAACCCAGGAAGGGTTTCAGGAAATACACAAAATATGAATGGTGGATCCAAAGCCTTAGGGCTAAATATGCACTACAATTGAAGCACATAGAAGGAGGTGGTTGAATATGATGTAGATCTGAAAGAACTCCTCCAAAAGGACTCTCTCAATGAAGGGATGATCCCTTCAATGGAAATCAAACTACTACTGCTGAGGAAACTGTTGCTTTTTGAAACTACTACTTCTGAGGAGAAGAACCATGTATATAAGGATATTAGAGTGCTCATAATGATTTAGGATTTTAACCACAAATTCTACTCAAAAAACTAAGAAAAATGCAGAAATGGTTTGACCAAATTTTAGGTTTGGATTTTCGACCATTTTTGGGTTGCCCACTACAACAGCTCACTAAAATAATGCAGATCTGGACTAGAACTACGCTGTAGGGGATAAAATCACCTTGGATTGATGCCAGATATATCAAATAAGCCCAATGGGCTCCTTTACTAGCCTCCCAATGGAAGGAACCCTTCCTCCACTGTAAAACTAGCTTAGAAAACACCCAATACAATCTTCCACTGCTGCACCCTGCAACTCAATACATATCTCAACAAAAACTATGTTGTACCACAAGAATGAAGCTTAGCCTGAAACCTGAATGTGGAAATATAGTGCAAAATCTCTTCCTATGAGGCTTCTCAAGGATAGAAGTGGGATTCCCAATCAAGAACACCCTCTGCTAAACAACACTGCAATCTTAGCTAAACAGCTAAAGAAAGCTTATATGTCTAAAAGGACCATATAATCAAAACATAAACATATCATAACGTGAATAATATGGCTTCTATCCTTCTCCTTATATAATAAATGAGCTTCCAAACCCTAAGCCCCATCCATTAATGACACTACTTACATGAAATGTGTCTCCATCTAAAATTGTGTTGTCCCTCGTTGAATGCCACTCCTCCATGACAACGCTATTTATTTGGTCAAGGTTGACCCAGTCCACATGCTTTATCCCCTTTTCACACCTAAGGGTGCTTTATTAAGCTAAAAATATGATCCACTTTCACATGAGAAGTGGTTTTATTCCTAATAAAGAGATTTATGGGTCTCCCTACCCACTTATTCATCAAACAAGAAAGCAAAATTAGATTTTAATATTCAAATTAGTTGCATGCTAATTTAGGAATATTACATAACTACAGCAGAAGAATGTATACATCTAATCAGTAGAGCTTGCAGTAGTATCAACAACCAATGATATTGGCCATCAAGCATAATTGTGCTTTTTATGGTTGTTGTTACTCATGTAACGTATTTTTCCATAAGGAAACTAATTGAAAATCTAATTAATGGAGGAGAAGAACATTTAATGCAAGGTATAGATATATCATGAGCAGCAGGAGATCTAATACTATTGCTTCATATCTTGGCCATGTGGAGTAATATACATGCCATAATTTTTTCCATATGGAAAGAGAAGCCAAAAAAAATGGAGGCAACAGAAAACCAATAATGGAAGAAAAGAAGCAACTAAATATTGTGTGGAGAAAGAAGGAGCAACAACTCTTCAAGTAGTGAAGATCAACCCCTTCTACAATCCATGAATATTTCTTACATAGTTATAGAGGAATGAAGATTTCATGATAGGTGCATAACCTCAGGGGGAGCATATGACAAAAGCATGGAAACTTGCTGAGTATGAGTTATAGAAACAATTATGATGATTCCATTTAAGCCTCATGCACATTTAAGTCTAAGGATCATCTGACATATTGGAGGTATAATGAGCTCATCAAGAGAATTATTTTCTATTATTTACTTCACCCATATGTTGTTGGCATTATGATCTTCTTGGAGGTGTTCATTGTGTGCCTCATGCTATGCTTTAACTGCTGGGGTGCTTGGCCTCATGCTATGCTTTGACTGTTGGGGTTCTTGGCCTCATGTTATGAACATAGAGGTTGATTATGGCCATTAATTTTTCTACTATGTGGTTTCTATGAATATGTTCGTTGATGCCTTGATGCGCATATTATTTTCATATTGTGTGATGTTTCTTATGGTTGTTGGTACATATTGCTGCTACTATTAGAGGTTGTTGGTTGGACATATTGCTCTACATGATGATTGCTTTATTTTCTGCATGTTGCTACTGATATGAGAGGTATGGATGCTTGTTGATATACATTAATTTTCATCCATGTAGAGATGAGTTACTCCAGTGTTTATGATTCTGTTTTGTTGCCACTTGTACAAAATGACTAATTATTTACTAAAAGAATGACTAAAATTTGCATATAAATGACCATTTTTTCGTTGGTGACCATTAGTGAATAATTTATAGTATCTTATAAAAAATCTAAATTTTATTTGTATTTAGCTTAATCATTAATTGTTTGTCTCAATTTTATCATCTAGCAGTATATTTAGTCATACATTTGGTCATTAATGTAGTCATTGATTTAGTCATTAATACGACAATTAATGACCAAATACAAAACAAAATATACTGCAACATGATCACCCGAGAAAACCAATTAATTCCCAAAGGAATATGACCAAAATATTGGTCACATTATAAGATACTATAAATTAGCTACTAATAGTCATATATATGCAATTTTTAGTTCTCGTTTTAAACTAATTAATGACCAAAGAAATATCACTGAATTTTGGTCATGTTATAAGATACTATAAATTAGCTACTAATAGTCATATATATGTAAAAAAAATTCTTCATTTGTAATCACAAATTTACCATTTACAATATTCACTTATATTCTTTTGATAGTTTGATATTCATTATATAAACGATCGATTTAGTATTTTATATTCATTTCATTTACTGTCATTAATAAACATTATAAAAGACTAATTTAGTCATTATATATTCATTTTATTTTTTTTAATCATTAATCAATATAAACCACTAATTTAGTATTTTTATATTAATTTTATGTGTTCGTCATTAATCAACATAAATTAATTAGTATGATTTTGCGACTAAATTAAAAAAGCATCATACAATTTGTTGGAAATATGATGCAGAGTGTTGTCCTTGATGGCAACCCACTGAATGAAGATGAAGACATGCGACTATTGACATGTGTTGTCCTTGATGGCAAACCACCTGATGAAGTAATACTTGACCTGATGAACTTGGTAAATGGTGTAAATCTGATGTGATATGATGCTTGTTGATATTATGATATTGAGTGTTGTCCCTGAAAGGCAACCCACTTGATAAAGATGATGGCAACCTACTTGATGAAGTTGTGCTTGCTAGAATATGTTCTTGATGAAGAAAATATGATGTACAGAAGGCAATGAAGAAAGGAATTCAGAATGTGCTCAAATTATGATGAAAAGAGTATGTCTCTATGAATACGCGGATATGTCTAGTGGAAGTCGCGTATGCACGTGGAAAAGAACGTTCCAAGTCGCGTATGGGCTAAAGCGCTCTAAAAGTACAAAACCAGGGGTAATCACCATGGTATTGACCCATTGTATGGGGTAATGATCTGCCTAATTGACCCCGTCCAGGAATACCATCGGATGTAATGTGGTTTTGGGCTCATGGTATTGAAAAAGGGGCTCATGGTATTGACAAAGGGAAAACCTATATAAGGAGAAGAAATTAATTGTGCAAATCATGAGTGTGGGTGCAAGATGTCTGAGCTTGAATGAATACTTCTCTCTGAAGTAGATCTGAATGGAAAGGGTTACACTTGAAGATAAATATGAATGCATGATGCACCAATGATGAAGAAGGGGATCTAGATCTGAAATGCACTTGTATCTACTAGATTTGTTTATGGAAGGCTTAGATCTGAGATGAGGCGAACATCTGTCTGAAGTGAAAGGGTAAATCTAAACTGAATGTCTGATTTGAAGAAATATGCTGCTCTATAATGATTGAAGATCTATACGCTAATTCGACGCAGAGGAAGCGCGTATACACACAACTTCGATGAAGTGAAAGCGCGTATGCGCAATGAAATACATACAGAGGTATACGCTGGTTTGTGTGGACGAAAGCGCGTATATACGCGACATCAGTGAAAGTAAAGCGCATATGCAAACTAGGGTTTGCTGAAGACTGTGGTAAGAAATGTATGATCTATTATTCTGTATTACTGCTATCTGTATTCTACAGTGCTGAGTTGTCTGTATCAGTTTGGTTGTGTGGTTAAGCTTAAAAGTATGGAAAGGGTCCAGTCTAAAAATATGATGAAACGTGGCCTGCAAGTATTGTTCTATTGAAGTTGTTGGATCCAGTGTGAAAATTGATGAAAGGTGGTCCAAGGTGGTGCTGAGGGTTGTAGCCTTCAGTCAGAGGGTTGTAGCTCCCTTCCAGGTGAGGCTGGTAAACGAGATCAGGGGGTCGTAGCTCCCTTCCAGGAGAGGCTGGTAAACGAGTCAGGGGGTTGGAGCTCCCTTCCAGGAGAGGCTGGTAAACGAGCGCAAGTGGGTGCCTGTGTGCTGGTCAAGTCTGCGCCAGCACATATGTTGTAAGATGTTTTCTCTATAATAAAATATTGAAGGCTGAGCAACTGCAGCGGTGGTTTTCTCCGACTTGGGTTTCCACCTAAAAATCCTGGTGTTCATGTGTGATGCTTTGTGTGATGGTTTATTCTGTTCTTACTGCACATGTTTACTGTTTATAGAACATCTAATGAATGAATTATGGAATGATATAAGTGAAGAACTAATGGCATAATTAGATCTATGTGTATACGCGAGTTTTATGAAGGATATCCGCGTGTATACGCTACTTGGCTTCAGCAAAGTAGCATATGGGTTTTAAGGAATGAAAAAGTAAAAAGTTTTGAATATGCAGTAAATACTGATTCACCCCCCCCTCTCAGTATTTTTCCCAACAATTGGTATCAGAGCGTGGTCCTTCTGCAGAAGCTTGATCGCTTGAAGGAGATCCGTCGCAATGGGAAGTCAAGAAGGAGTGATGTCTATAAAACCACCTCTATTCAATGGAAGCAATCTGATATTCTGGAAGGTACGAACAAAAGCATATCTGCAAAGTCTTGGTGCAGATGTATGGGCAATCGTGGAAGAAGGTTATCAATACCCAGCAAGTATTCCTACTGATGCAGCGGAAAGGAAGAAGTATGAAATCAATGCCAAAGCAGTGAATGTCTTATTAGGAAGCATGTCTGAATCAGAATTTGCTAAAGTGATGCAGCTACATTCAGCAAAAGAAATATGGGACAAAATCATTCTAAGATATGAAGGAGACACAAAGGTAAAAAGTGCAAAACTCCAAACTCTTAGAATTGAATATGAAACTTTGAAAATGCATAGTGATGAAAGTGTTGTCAGTTTCTTTCTTCGTCTGGAAGATATTGTAAATCGAATGAGAAATTTGGGTGAAACCATAACTGATACTACTCTGGTGGAAAAGGTCTTAAGATCCTTGACTTCAAAATTTGACTCTAAAGTTTCAACTATTAAAGAAAGGCAAGATCTGCAAACTCTTACTATTGTTCAATTACATGGTATTCTGACTGCTTTTGAAATGAGACAAGGAGGTCCTTATCAAATAAGAGAAGCTGATTTTAAGGCATCTACAAAAGGAAAGGAAAAGGAAGTTGTTAAAGAATCCAGCTATATATCCAATGAAGAAGAAGCGAATTTCGTGAGAAAGCTCCAACTAGGTACTGGAAGATTCAAAGGTAAGCTTCCCTTCAACTGTTTTGAGTGTGGAAAAGTTGGTCACTATGCTACTAAATGTCCTTATAGAGAAAAACATGGTAAAGGGAAACAATTTGAAAAGAGAAAGAGTTACTATGCAAAAGAAGATGATGATGAAGTGTCCAGTGAAGATGAAGAAGATTCTGACCATGATCTGAAAGTGCTCATGGCAAAGAAACAAAAGAAGAAGCCTACTCGAAACAAGGAGTTTTCTCAGAAAACATGGTTAGCAGAAATTGAAGAAGATGAATCAGATACTGATTGGGGTCATCCTTTGTATGATCTTCGTGGTACAAACAATGATGATGAAGTTTGTGAAAGTAGTGTTTTGGAAATAGAGAAAGCTCTCAAGATCAAAGATGAAGAACAACAAAGAGCAATTGATAAGAAAGATTCTATCAACAAAGAGATAATCTCTCAAATGAAAGAACAAATAGAAATGCTGAATGGACAGGTGGACAAGTATCAAAGGTTTCATACATATGCATCCAATCGTATTAAAGAACTAGAAGCAGAAATTTACAATCTAAATGCAGATCTCGGAAAATCAAGCAAGAAGAATGAAGGACTTGAAGCTGCAATCATCTCTCTACAAGCAGATCTTGAAGCATCAAATAAGAAGAATGAAAAACCTCTGTCATTTGAAAAGGAAGGCCTTGAAGCAGAAATCATCTCTCTCAAAGAAGATCTGGAAAAATCAAATAAAAAGAATGAAGAGCTGCAACAAACATGTGAAGACAACGAAAATTGGTTGAAAGAAGAAATCCTAAATCTGAAGGATCAAGTAGAAGATGGAAGAAGGAAAGAAGAAAGCATGACGAAGCAATGTCAAGACTTGGAGGTTGAGGTAAACATTCTCAAAGGTAAATTAGAAGAAAAGGTTAAACTTTTGAGGTTTCAAGATAGTACTAATATCTTGGACAATATTCTGAGTAATCAAAGATCTCCTGCTATCAAACTTGGTCTTGGATTCCATGAAACTGTTAGAGGAGAATCTAGCTCACAAGGAAGTGCTAAAAATTCAGAGGATGTCAATACAAAACCTGAAGTGTTGAAAGAAACAAAATGTCAACCAACAATGATGAAATCTCAAAGGAAATCAGTCAATAATGTTGAATGTTTTAAATGTCATAATTATGGGCATGTTGCAGCAAATTGGAGGAGCAGATCATTTAAGCCTCAAACAAACAGTTCCTACATAGAAAGGTACTCTGGTTTCTTCAAGGGATATTGTTTTTCATGTAACAAGTATGGACATAAAGCAGCTGATTGTAAAAGGAGGAAGATTAGAAATACTCATTATAATTCTTATGCTTATTTCTCTGGACACATGAGATGTTATTTCTGTAACAAGTATGGACATGTAGAAAAGGAATGCATGTTGAACAGATCTGAAAAAGTGGACAATTTTCAGCACACAATTAGGAAGTTTAAGCAAGTTTGGAAAAAGATGGAGAACTAATCAGAAACGTAGGGTATTCTGACCCTACTGCAGTCATCCGCTTATGAAGCTGACTTTTCTTATTGACTGCAGGAATGATGTGGGATACATTATGAGATGTATCATCATAGGGGGAGCAATGCATGATGACTCTCATGATTGATTTGATTATTCTGGTTATGTTTACTTCTGACAGCCCTTCTGATGTGGAAAGGACAGGTACAGGAGGTACAAGCTCAGGAGGAAATGAAGGAAGATGAAAATTTTCTATGCTTCACTTTCCATACTCGGGTTATATTAACAAAATTCGTGTATACACGCAAGTTCAAGCAGACAAAGTCGCGTATGCATTGAGGATAAGAGAATTCATATGATAACTGAAGATCTGGAGCAGAAGTTCAGGGGGAGCATCATTCTGACTACTGATGATTGCACTGTTAGCATTATTCTGGTTATACTCATGATTATGATGATATGATACTTGGTTTCCTATGTTGAAGTTTATGGATGAGTCATGTTTGCTTGTTGATGAAGAATATTCACTGTTGAGATGAAAGCCCTATAATTCAGAGATAAGAGCAGCCCATGAAGAGATTGTTGCTGATGACTTGCTGATGAACGTGTTCAAGTTAAAAGGAGCACTGGTCCAGGGGGAGTAGCAGGTTGATTATTGCATTGTTGGCAATATGATTTCTTATTCTTTGGTCTTTATGATACTCATGCTCAAATGATGATGACTTGGTACATGGATTATTAGGATGAGTTTTTGAGCCCTGGTTGCTGATAAGTATCTTTTATGCTCACACATGGATGAGTTGGATGTCGTTTGATTCAGAAATAAGAATGGATCATGCAGAGTTTGTTACTATGGTTGAGATCTTTTGCCTACATATGTTACTTCATGTTAAATCTTGAAGATCTTGGTGATGATGGACCACATGGATGATTGCTTGACACTCATTTGAAGATGTTGTTCTGGTATGATAATCTCTCTTGAAAAGATTGTATTCATGTTGCAAAGAATCTGAAGGCTTGGTTACTAATGTGCTTATGCTACAACCATTGGATGACGCTTGAAGACACAACTACACTGTTCTATCTATCTGAAGTCCAGGGAAGTATTCAAACATCTCAGAAAGAAACTAAACACTGTCTTTTTCTCACAAGAGGATCAGATCTGGTTGAATTTTAGAAGATGGTATTGGATACGCGGGTTTCCTACAACACAGTCGCGTATATACGCAAGTTCCTGCACAGAAAACCGCATATGTCTGATTGCTGACATTTTTTGTTTGGAGTCAGCTCTTTTCAGTACAACTGCAGTGTTGTTTGGTATCTCTGATACTGTTTGGTATCTCTGGTGGTGTTCCAGTTCTCATAATTCTATTTCTCATGTTTGATAAAGATGCCTTGATGATTTGTTGGTGAAAGTGTTCAGGATGCAAAAACTAAGGGGGAGCCTTAGTCATATGAAAAGGATGCTTGGATGCACAGATTCAGGGGGAGCAGTGACATTGCTGAGTACAATACATTGTTGGCATTTTGGTGGTTATGAAATATGTTCTCTTTCTTGAGGACTTTCTGGTGTTGGTCTTAAATGGTCATTTTTGTAGTTTGATGAAAAGGTCATGTAGAGACCCATGATGTAAAATAGTAATATTCAGTCATGTAAGGACTTGTCAATTTTGTAAACCCACTTGGTTGGGTAGCTGAGTTGAAATGTGTAAACCCACTTGGTTGGGTAATTGAGTCACATATGTAAATCCACTTTGTTGGATCTTTGATGTAAGTATGAGTCATTGGTGATAGGAAAGTCATAGAGTCATGTACTTCTTTGGAAAACATGTTTGAAGATTCAGCATGAACTCAGGGGGAGCTTGGCCACTTCAGTATATATCAGATCTGCAGAACGCTTCTTCCACATGCGGAGAAAAGGGGGAGAGTATGTTGGTTTTGATCCACCCTTTGCCCTTGATGTCAAAGGGGGAGAGTGACATGGTGTTTGATGAATGAAGAGAAATAATGGTGTCAAATATTTGGGAGAGTGACATGGTGTCATTGTATCTATCTGTTGTGGTAACCTAACACCATCGTCGTTGCCATCAAGTCCAAAGGGGGAGATTGTTGGAAATATGATGCAAAGTGTTGTCCTTAATGGCAACCCACTGAATGAAGATGAAGACATGCGACTATTGACATGTGTTGTCCTTGATGGCAAACCACCTGATGAAGTAATACTTGACCTGATGAACTTGGTAAATGGTGTAAATCTGATGTGATATGATGCTTGTTGATATTATGATATAGAGTGTTGTCCCTGAAAGGCAACCCACTTGATAAAGATGATGGAAACCTACTTGATGAAGTTGTGCTTGCTAGAATATGTTCTTGATGAATAAAATATGATGTACAAAAGGCAATGAAGAAAGGAATTCATAATGTGCTCAAAGTATGATGAAAAGAGTATGTCTCTATGAATACGCGGATATGTCTAGTGGAAGTCGCGTATGCACGTGGAAAAGAACATTCCAAGTCGCGTATGGGCTAAAGCGCTCTAAAAGTACAAAACCAGGGGTAATCACCATGGTATTGACCCATTGTATGGGGTAATGATCCGCCTAATTGACCCCGTCCAGGAATACCATCGGATGTAATGTGGTTTTGGGCTCATGGTATTGAAAAAGGGGCTTATGGTATTGACAAAGGGAAAATCTATATAAGGAGAAGAAATTAATTGTGCAAATCATGAGTGTGGGTGCAAGATGTCTGAGCTTGAATGAATACTTCTCTCTGAAGTAGATCTGAATGGAAAGGGTTACACTTGAAGATAAATCTGAATGCATGATGCACCAATGATGAAGAAGGGGATCTAGATCTGAAATGCACTTGTATCTACTAGATCTGTTTATGGAAGGCTTAGATCTGAGATGAGGCGAACATCTGTCTGAAGTGAAAGGGTAAATCTGAACTGAATGTCTGATCTGAAGAAATATGCTGCTCTATAATGATTGAATATCTATACGCTACTTCGATGCAGAGGAAGCGCGTATACACGCAGCTTCGATGAAGTGAAAGCGCGTATGCGCAATGAAATACATACAGAGGTATACGCTGGTTTGTGTGGACGGAAGCGCGTATATACGCGACATCAGTGAAAGTAAAGCGCATATGCAAACTAGGGTTTGCTGAAGACTGTGGTAAGAAATGTCTGATCTATTCTGCTGTATTACTGCTATCTGTATTCTACAGTGTAGAGTTGTCTGTATCAGTTTGGTTGCGTGGTTAAGCTTAAAAGTATGGAAAGGGTCCAGTCTGAAAATATGATGAAACGTGGCCTACAAGTATTGTTCTATTGAAGTTGTTGGATCCAGTGTGAAAATTGATGAAACGTGGTCCAAGGTGGTGCTGAGGGTTGTAGCCTTCAGTCAGGGGGTCGTAGCTCCCTTCCAGGTGAGGCTGGTAAACGAGATCGTGGGGTCGTAGCTCCCTTCCAGGAGAGGCTGGTAAACGAGTCAGGGGGTTGGAGCTCCCTTCCAGGAGAGGCTGGTAAACGAGCGCAGGTGGGTGCCTGCGTGCTGGTCAATTCTGCGCCAGCACATATGTTGTAAGATGTTTTCTCTATAATAAAATATTGAAGGCCGAGCAACTGCAGCGGTGGTTTTCTCCCGACTTGGGTTTCCACCTAAAAATCCTGGTGTTCATGTGTGATGCTTTGTGTGATGGTTTATTCTGTTCTTACTGCACATGTTTACTGTTTATTGAACATCTGATGAATGAATGATGGAAGATATAAGCAAAGAACTAATGACATAATTAGATCTCTATGTATACGCTAGTTGCATGAAAGATATCCGCGTGTATACGCTAGTTTACTAAAGGAAAGTAGCGTATGGGTTTTAAGGAATGAAAAGTGAAAAGTTTTGAGTATGCAGTAAATACTGATTCACCCCCCCCCTCTCAGTATTTTTTCCCAACACAATTTGCATGTTCATCTAATATGAAAACACAAATTTACATATGTTAATTACAATACTAAATAATATCAAGTGCAACTATAAATAATTTCAACCAAAAATCATATTGTATGAAATTTCAAGTATTACAATATAAGTTTCCAACTTAATATTGGTTGGGCTACAATTTACACATTAAATATTTTTTCATCACTTGAAAACATTATCATTGTGTTGTCAAGGCATTTCAAATGAATTCACCAACTCTAAAGACTTGACCATAAATTTGTAGGTGTGTGTCTCATGCGAGATATTGGATTTGAGGGTATCACTAGATCAATTCTCTTCTCTTTATCTCTTTCTGCATTTGTTGCTCTAGTTTTATTGTTCCCTCTTTCTTCAATTCCTGCTTCTTAACATCTTAATACTGAGTTCCTTTTCTAAAAATGAAAGAAGATACAATGCATAGTATAAGACATCAAGGACGATGAATATTATAATATAAACTAAAGTAGACTATAAAATATTTATATGTCATATACCTCAACATCAACAATGTCATTGTCATTTCCCCCCATAAAAGCAAGAAACTAGAAGACTTTTTCTTCAGTTGGATGATAGTGGCCACCATGTGGCCAGATGGCTTGTATAAATAAAGAAAATAAAATGTCACCATAGAAAAGAACACCTTGGGAACTTAGTATTCAACCTTTAATAAGATCTTGGCCACAATCATGCCAACTATGTTACATGCTAAAAAGCTCAGATTGTAGATAACTTGTGAAAACAAATTGAAAGAAAAAGACAACATATAATAAATAATGTATGACAGTTGGATGGAAAATTGCATCATAGAAGAAACAATTTCTCATATGGTTACCCATACATGTGGGTGGGTAACATGCCCTAATATGCCATAATCATTAGGGTCCATATGAAGTAAACCTCCTACTAACATAATGATTGATTGGTCACATCTTGGCCTTTCCCCTCCTTTGTCAGTCCAAAAAATAAAAATAAGTCCATCCTTAACTAACGATGCTCCATAATATCATTTTTGCATGCTATTTTATTTTAATGAGATGTCAATTTTATAAAATAAAAAAAAGAAATTAAAAAAAGTATCGAAGGTTTCTTGTTTTTTTCATTTTTTCAATTTTTTTTTAAAGTTTTGGATCAAAAGCATCAAAATGCACACCAAATATGTTTATACAAATGCAAGGAACACTTTCCATGGATTGTGAAACACATGTTTTCCCCCAAATCTAGAAATGTCATTTCCAAAATCAGAAAGGTCAATCTCACATAATTTTGTCTGAATTGTTTCTGACATGTTTTGTATGGTATTGAACAATATTTCAAGGGGTCTAAGCAGAGCCATTTATAGGATCAACAGCTTTATCTAATTCATTATGTATAGTAGAATTTTAAACTTAAATTTTTCATTAAGAAACTCAAGTTATCTAACCACACACATCCTAAACTTCTATTTCCTACAAATATGAAATCAGTTTAATGAACTACATAAATGATGTCGTTATCCAAACCCTTACTATAGTTATCCATAAAAACAACAGTCGATCCATTATCATCATGGTGACATCTTAAACTGAGAGTACCATTTGTACAATCATTTAATAATCTAACTTGTATAAGAAGGAACAAGGAACCAAACCTTTTGTGAAATTAAGCAATGAATTTGAGAAGGCCATTTAACACTACATTGCTACAAAATATGGAATAAGAGTGCATAGGATTACCTTCATCACAAGTCCAAAAAGAGTGAATTTTAAAACTGATATTCGCACCACATGCCTCACATGCAATTGTGTCAACATCCACATTAATACAACCTTGGCGAGCACATGCTAATGAGCTCGAAACCTGCAAATGGAAGCTAAGACATATCACTCAATGCAAATTGAGTATTATCATGAAATGCAATACAAGTTACTAAAAATTAGTAGATAGTAGGCATAAGAATTTCCTTGGAAATAGATAAGATCTTTTCAAATCGCATGGCTACGCTAAATTAACACATTGTAATTTCCAAAATGATTATTTTAAGGAAACAAACCTTAAGTTTCCCAAACCAATTTGCAAGCTTGAATGTGGCAAGTTGTTTCAGTAAATATACTCATTCCCATGGCCTGCATGAAATCTGGGATGATCCAAGAGCTGACTCTCCTGCACTTGTTCTTACAGAAGTTCATGGTAATCAAGGATCGACTTTTGATAAAATACCTCCCTCTGGACCTTGCCCCAATCCAGAGAGGTCTGCACTACCAATATCCACTAGTACAATAGAAGAAGATGCCCCTGTAGAAATTTAACAATGGAACACAAGAATAGATAAAAGAATCAATTTAATTAAATAACAACAAATTCTCTAAGACTTTCCAGTCTACACAAATGGAATTAGAAAAACATTTCCTCAAGTAAGCACAGATAAGACAAATAAATTGATGTAGCGTAAATATAAAATTTAAACATCTAGGCCATAGCAGAAGATCAACAAGAAACCTAGGTCACACAGTCCAGGTTCAAGTTCAGGTAATGTAATGACTAGTTTTGGTTTGAGTTCGAATATTTTTATGAGGTTTGGATAAGGCTTGCCACTAGGTGTGTGTGTATATATATATATATATATATATATATAATTTAAAATGAAATATATCATTAAAAAGTAAGAAATCAACATCAATAAACATAAATAATGTTATAATGGACTTGGAAATACAAGGGAGATATTAAAAGCTTGATTTTTGACATGAGGTTATGCACTCGAGCTATAGACTTGGTCAATAGCCATGAGCTTTGATAATTCTTGTTGAAATTCAAAAAAAAAATTAGGCTCACCGAATTTTGAATCTCAAGATTGAATTTGAGTGAACCTTGTGACACAACAAGAAATAATAAAAAGAGTGGCCAGCAGGCACAGGCATCATTTCCAACAATAATTTTCATAATATGAAACCTAAATTTATTTCAGCAAGAGTATACAAACATATACGTAACGTTGCATCTCCTATGCAGGAGGAATTTTTTTTTATTGAAAATTGTTGCTCTCGTCTAACATAATTAAATGTAGAGTTAAATTCTTATTCTGAATTCATTAACAGCCACTCAAATATCTACATAAGCAACAAAGAAATTAAATAAAACATTTCATATTAAAAGATAATTCAATTGGTACTATAAAATCCATCCCCAAAAATCAATAGAACAATTACAAAGTATGGTCAAGAGAAGCTCGAGTCTCCTACTTCTGAGAAATGTACAACAAACAAACTCTTCTTCTATAAAATAGTTTGATTTTTCTTATAATCAACTGTTTTGATAATAACCTGTTTCTCTCCCATTTTTAATTTTTTCTTTAATTGAGAAATAAATGAATTTAACAAAGTACCACAAATATTAATTAAAGAGTATTATGATTAAAATCTCCAATTGAACAAATTTAAAGACTTGAGATTAAACTACTTGGGTTCACTATTAACGTGAAATGGGTCCACCTAGAGACTTAGACACAGTTAAAATGATGATGTACTTGAATGGAGAAATTGTAAGTTCCTTACTAAACTTACATATTTTAGGCTTGGAAAACTTTTGACAAAAAAATCATCTTGAGTTATTATATGTTGAAACCATAGAGAATAAAGAAAAAAAGGTATTACTCTAAGCAAGAAGATATGATAAGATAATATTATTTATTCCCAAAAAATGACCGTAAAAGTAGGAAATGAGACTAGGAGCATACATCCTATAATGTCCTCTTCTAACTAAATTTCCCAAGGGAGTACGTATGAAGAAGTAACTTATCCAACCTGGTAGGCCATAGTCATTTGTAAAGCAGGGAACCCATTATTTAATGTTATTGGGTTAATATTAAATAATTTGGGGTCAATGGAGGGAAACTTTTAATAAAATCCAAATCTAGGGAAAAATGGAGGGAAAATTGTTAAGAGAGAAGACCCCAATGAAAATCTATATATAAAAAAAGAGGATAACCATTTTAATCATCATGGATTGTGGATATTTCTGATTTTTGAGTTGAGGCTCTTGGAGATTTTTAAGGCACCATTTCTCTTATTGGTTTCGGTGGTGAAATATTCCACCCTAGCCAATCCCTTCTCTTTATTCTATTTAAACATAATTCCTTACGCAAAATTTACCAATTTGTGGCAATAATGGTGTTCTGAGGGAGAAATTTTGTGGCATCACGATTTTGTGGCCTTATTTTGGCAACGATGTTGGGTGTGGAGCATGATTATATTCTTTATTTATATGCATTGCTGCGTTGGAACCCTTTTCTTAATGGGGTGACAACGTTGGCCATTGTTTGATCGTCGTCAGGGGGGTCCAAGGGGGTCGTTTGATCGTCGTCAAGGGGGTCCAAGGGGGTCATTTGATTGCCGTAAAATATTGTAATTTTGTAGTCAATCTAGGTCGTTCATTAGGCGGAAGATCTGATGGTAGAAGTTATGTTTAATTTAGGGTTTTTTTCCTAGAAGATAACACCTTTGTTGTGTGAGGGGATTATATTATGACTGTGTGTTGAGGGTGTATATTATGAGAGAGAAATAGAAAGGGGGGTTGTGTGAGAGAGTATATTATATTACAACAGATCTGTTGTAGGTTGTGTCTCTTCATTTTGGTAGAAATATAAAGGAAGGACTCGTTGTTTCCGTGGACATAGCCCCAGTTGGGTGAACCACATATATCTATGTCTCTCTAATTTTATAGGTTATTTCTGTGTCTATGTTTCCACATATTTTATGTGTTCCATTGCTTTGTAATATCATTAGGGAAATTTTGAGGTCTAAAATGGTCCTCCTAATTATAAAATAATAATGGAAATAATAAAATAATATTTGATGACATCATCAAATTTTAGAGGGAAAAACGAAAAAACTACTTTTTTAACTTGTATTTTTAACTTATCTCCCAAAAGTTTTACTCAAATTTTGAGCAGTAGTACTCGTTGGATGAAAAATTTAATTCCTTATCCAAGGAGTACCCATGTTGCATATTTTCGATCAACCCTGCTACATGAAAACTAAGAAATACATGAAAAACATGATTACAAACACATTTTTTCATGTATTTCTCATTTTTCGCGTAGCAGGGTCCATCGAAAGTATGAAACATGGGTAATCCTTGGATGAGGAATTAAATTTTTCATCTAGAGAGTACTCCCGCTCGAAATTTGAGAAAAAACATTGGGAGATAAGTTGAAAATACGAGTTGAAAAAGTAGTTTTCTTATTTTATTATTTTTTAATCTTTTTACCCTTTTACTTAAAAAATGGTGAATCATCCTCCATGATTGACATCATCATCTTGAATCCTATTGGTTCTTAAAAAAAATATTTTGGTTGTACATTTTTCTTAAGAGGCCTATTTTAGACCTCAAAATTCCCCTAATGGTAATTTTCTAACAACTGGTATCAGAGCCAAAGGTCTATTTGGTTGATAAACTCACAGGAAAGAAGGGTCCCTAGTTCGAGTGGGAGAAATGGTGGAAGATGGTAGTTTTAGGGTTTATAATTTTAACAGCTAAAACTACCCACTCTGGATGATGCATAAAAATATTATTTGTATCAAAAATATCTATACCTACCATTGAGCAAAAAAACAAAGAACCTATCGAGTATGGCAGATGTAGAATGAGAGATTCTTGACAAAAAGAAACTTGGAACAATACGACTGTGCCTTGCGGTGTTGATAGCCTTCAAGATTTCAAATGAAATGACAATATAGGGTTTAATTCCGGAATTAGCGAAAATATATGAAAAACCCTCAACCTGAAATAAGGTATTTCTTATGAAATGTTTATTTAATATGAAGATGTTAGAAGGTGGATCTGTTGCTAAATATTTAAATGAATTTAATATAGTTACTAGTCAGTTAATTTCTATAGGGGTAAACTTTGATGATGAAGTTAGGGCTCTATTATTTCTATGCTCATTTCCAGAAAGTTGGAATGGTTTAGTTATGGCCATTAGTAACTCTATCTCTGGATCTATTACTTTCAAGTTTGATGATGTTTTCGGTGTGTTGACTGGAAAGTTTGTCCAGCCAACAATAGGGGATCTCCCCGGTTAAAAGTCCAAACTAGACTCTAAACCATTTGGAATAGGGATCCCATCCGGGGTGTGGATCTGGCTACCACTTAGGTCTCCTTTATTTTGGTCTCAAAATAACCCAATGAACCTGCAGACACACACTTATTCAAATGATACCAGATACATGCTTGATGAGTTAAACCATATATAACACTATGCATAGCGAGGAAAAATAATAAAGCATAAATTCCAAGGAAATGTTGTTAACAACACATCATTGGGGTTATGCTTGTAGGCTGTTCAGACCACAAAAGAAACAATTCTTTATGGCGAAAACGCCCTCCACTTCCTGAAAGATTTAAATGATAATACAAATTCTAATAAAAAAAGTCATTAACATTCATAAGAAAGCTAAATAAGCTGAAAATATTTAACACAAGTACAGAAAACTATAATGCATAAATGATGCCATTAAAAGTGCAGCTTCATTAATCAAAAGATGTTTGAAACTATATAAGAAATACTCATAATGTTCGCACAGCAAAACACATCAGATACAAAAGGAGTTTTGACAAGTATCTGTATTCATATGCAAGAGAGTGTTATCCTTCAATACAATGCTTATAGCTCTTGAGTCCCCCAAAAAAAAAATCCTTTAAATTTTCCCTGGAGTGAGTTTTATAGATCAAAATTTTCCCTTTGGGCTTCCTGACTCTTCGCCTGCCCAACTGTTGAGCTAGCTTGCGACCTGCGACCTGGCTGGGCAATGCGACCTGTGACGTGGCTGGGGAACGTGACCTACGACCTATTTCCAAATGCTACCAGCAATCTACTGCCACCGGATCATGAGTATGTGCGAATAATCGTGAGGTCAGGCACATCAATCTGTTGTCCTTTAAGGAATTTTTTCCAAGCCTGATAATCTGCTGCTATGGGGGAAACCAAAGGGACCTCTTCTTTCAACTGATGCATACACTCCAAGGCATTTTGGATTAGAGTCTCCTTCTTCTGTGTGATCAGTTTGGACAGAGAGGTGAGCTTGGTGTAGATCCAGACTGGTGTGACAAGAAACTTGCCCAGGTTCTCTTGTGACGCTGCAAGGTCGGAAGTGGCAGCAGCTTGCTTAATGGGCTGCAAAAATGACTGGATCTCCTGATCCACCTATTCTCATGTCTTCCCCTCATCCAATGCACCTAGCGATGGAATGTGATGTAGGATGTGCATCAAATCGATGCCGCTGATCAGATGTTCATATGCAGCCATCACCTTGTCTAGGTCCTTGGATAGCTTATATTTGGACTGCATTTTCATACGGATCTGGACCTTGGCATATTTCGTATGGATCCAGTCCTTCTTTGGCAAATGTTCGGGAGACTAGGGGTACTACACTGTCCAATCCATCATTCTGTCCAAGGTAGCTCAGGCTTCCTTCAGCTTCTCGTTCCCCTGCTTAGTTTCCTCTTGGGCTCTGACCAAGGGGGGCGACTATTTGTTTTATGGTAAAAATTTCCCCATAAACTTGCCTCATGGTAGTCTCTAATATATCGAACTCCCTTTGAATGGTAAGCAGCACTTCATTGACAGGGGGAGTTTTGTTTTGGAGTTACTGAATCTCCTCTCTCAATGCCGTCTTTTCCTGTTCTGCCCTTGCCTCCCGCTGCTCTGCTTCATGTAGCCTATTTTGTAGAGAGAAGATCTCTCTACACATTTTGTTTACATTCTCTTTTGTGGCCACAGCGAAAGCTGTGCCGGTCGATGCTATCATCATAGGATTAGTCCTAGTATCTAGGACTATGTCTTTCTCCGTCGCGACTGTGGATGAGGCGGAAGGATTTTGCGCCAGACATCTTCTTTTCTCCTATCGGATTTTGAAGGAGAACTGATCATACGTGAGCCTGGTGAGATCGAATACCTCCTCCTCTTGCCCTTGGTAGGAATTGACATCGGAGAGCATGGTGCGTGTACTGACTAGAGGTACCTCAAGGGGTGGTAGCTCTGTTTGTGATCCTGCGCCCTCGAGAGATACCTGGATGTTTTCTAGCATTGCATCCTCCTCTTCTTTCCTTTTCTTTTCCTCCTCTTCTCTTCGAAGGTGTTCGGCTTCAGCTGTTGCTTCTAATTCAACTTTCCTTTTATGCTCAGTCGTTTCTGCTTGTTATGCTTTCTTCTGGCATTCGGCTTCCACTTTATCTAATTCTTTCTTGAGTTCCCGTTCCGCCGCAGCTTCTGCCTCTTGTTTCTCCTTTTCCTTCTTGGCCTCCTCGGCCTGCTTCTTCTTCTACTCTACCCTTAGACTCTTCTTATGCTTATCCTCATCTTCTTTCATCTTCTTCTCCCTTTCTTGCTGGGCCTTGGCTTCTAGTTCTTTCTGCGGGGTAGAAGTGTTGTGCCCTGTACTGGTTCGAGGATTTTTAGCCAGAGAAGAAGAAGTGCCTCCCAATTCGCGGCTCCTGTCTTCCAAGGTTTGGTCATCTGGGTCTTCTTGATCAGAGTATGCCCCCGGAGCAAGTTTTCAGTCTTCATTGTACCAATTTCTTCTTTTATCTTCGCCCAGGCATTCCGTGTGCTGGTAGTTCCATTTGAACTTAGCCTGCTTGCAATGATCAGGAACTATCCTTTCCAGGTCATATGTATGGTGGTTTAATGCCCCAAGGTGGTAACTTTTCATCTCTTCCGCTTCTGCCTCCACCTCTCTGAAATATTTGATTGTGTAAGCACTGATAGTGAGGGGTAGCGTAGGCCACGGCTTCTTCTTACCCCTAGATAGGACCCTGGAGAAACCAGAAGACATTTGGAAACAAACCTCTTGCATGAGCATTTTGTCCGTGACATATCGAGGCATAGCATGTGGGGCCTTAAATGAGCCAAAGACTCGGATGAATGTGTACTCGACAAATGGGAACCAATGCGCCACCTTGCCTAGCGTATCCATGGCTTGCCAAGACATGCAAGGAGTTTCTTGGCTGAACAATTTTCTGTAAAGAGCTAGGATGAACACTTAAGAGAACGGCTCTATGTCTTGCTTATATCTAGAATCCCAAAACACCTTGGTTTGTAACTGGATTACATGGGTCTGTTTTGGATCCTAGTTATGCACCCATCCCTCAAAGTGACAACTTGAACAGATGGCATCCAACAAATAAGAGGCCATGTAGAATTCAAAAGGCAATCTTTCATCTGGTACCAATGTCGAGGATATGTTTGTATGAGGGGAGGCCACCAATATGTTGGCCCAGTTGAAACGGATGTCATGCACTGTGACATACTCCATGAGATTTTCCCATGTGCCACTAAAGGTGGTGGCATCGGCACTCCCGTACAATCTGCAAAGCATGGTAGCCACCAATTTATACACTTTCCTAAGGCCCGCCACTGGATATTCCTGATCCATTTTTACCTTAAATTTCTCAGGCTCCTCCCACCACTTCTTTAGAGTATCAACTATAGGGACTACATGGGAGATGGCCCACTCTTCTGTGAAGTCCCCCTCCCACTCAGGAAAATACTAATAAACATGAGCATCTGAGCCTTTCAGCATCGCGAAATCCTTGCCTTCGCTATCCCTGATTACGAACTTCTTAGGGTCAATTTTCTGTATAATTCAATCTATCATCTATGGGCATGGGAATATAGTCGGATGGGCACCTGCAAAATGTAGCTTAGACATTTTGACCTGTATGTATATTTCCCGATCAGGGAGGTCCTCTGGGAATTCTTGTCTAGTGAACTCTTGGTACACTTGGTACCAACGCATGCTGTCCCCTTTGTCAAATGTGCACAGGGTATCTTTGTAGATCTGGGGTGGGGACATCGGCATGTCCATCTCTACGTCCTCCACTGCTAGGCTCTTGTCTTTTTTCCGAGATACCGGAGGTCCCATGTCTCTTGAATCTGAGGGGACATGTATACACTCTAAGTCTGTTTCGAATTGACCTGTCATATTCATGAAATAATCCCAGGATAAGAAAGATGCTATGATGATACAAAACTAGGTACAGTTCATTAATTATTTCAACTGGGGACACAGGTAGAGCTGAATAAGCGGCCTACTGGGTCGCAAGGTCTTAAGGTCGCGATGTTGATATTTTGAAGCTTTTGCAACTTTGTGGCTAGATCGCAAGTTGTGAAAAAATGGCAGAAGTGCGACCTTGCGACCTTGCAACTAGGTCGCGGAATCCCTGGGTTGCAAGTTGTGGGAAATTGGCGGAAGTGCGACCTTGTGACCTTGTGACTAGGTCGCGGAGTCGCTGGGTCGCAAGTTGTGGGAAATTGACGGAAGTGCGACCTTGCAACCAGTGACCAAGTTGCGAAGCTATGAAAAACCAAATGGAAGAGAAATTTGTGACCTAGTGACTTAGCGACTGGGTCGTAGGGTTGCAGGGTCACAAGTCATGCTAGGGCTTGCCAGGGTTTTGGCACGCACCGCGTGAAGTTCTTTTCCCTTTAACATGAAAAACACAGGACTAGATGGGCCCAAACAGAGCAAGGGAAAAGCTTTTGGAGTAGGATACAAGCCATAAGGGGCTAGATGAGAAATTGTGATAAGTTGGGCAAGCAGGGTGAATGTTAGAGTCCAAAAGGGAAGCCCTAAGTGACAAATGAAAACAATGGCTAAGGCAGGGGGAAATTTAAAGGCAGGGGGAAATTTAAAGGCTGAGTAATATAGAGATTAGGCAAGAATAACCAAAAAAGGAAATATCAGGAGGAAAACGGCAACTTACCGGGGAAAATCACACTCCAGTCAACCTGTCAGAGGCGTTTTTTCTATCCGCTACATATGCAAAATGTGACCTAGCGAACTCCTATATATAAAAAGGTCGCACGTGTGGGCCATTAATGAGTTTGTGGGGTTGCATGGTGAGGTAATCTGAGAGGGATGTGACCTCGCGACCTTGCGACCATGCGACCTCAGGGTCGCGGGGTCACAAGGTCGCGGGGTCGTGGTTTTCCACAAATTCGGAAGTTTGCGACTCAGCGACTTAGCCCTCCCGGCTTTTTACTTAACTTTTCTTTGTGCTCTAGAGGCTACAAAAATTTTAAAGTGGGGGTTTTTTGGAGGGTGTTGTAGAGGCTACAACAAATGGTGATTCACTGGTCGAACTCAGAGTCTCTGCCAATGGTCGGCCTTGGAGGGGGAGGGAGGGGCCTTCACTAGCTATTCTTCTCACCTTAAGTTCAACACTACCTTGCCTTTGGCACCTTGCAAGGTTGCTTGGCCTGCTGGCTTGCTTGGGTACTGGTTAACCGAATTTCATTTCTTCAGGTTTCCGGACCGAAAGGGTTGGAGAACTCCTGGCGGCTACAGGGTCCGGTATGATTATTTTATCCTCATCGTGTCACTCCACTGCCTGCAAACCTCTCGGTCCCGATGGAGTCATTGCCTAGGAGTCATGAACGTTGCTCCATTGCCAGCGAGCCTGGTCGGTACCCCAGTGGAGTCGTTACATCACCTCTCTACATAGGAAGCCTTTCTCAATCCTTTACCCTTTATTGGTGTCCTATTGCACTTATTTTGAATGTGCCTAAGGCACTTATTTAGATGTGCTCATGGCACTTATTTGAGATGGGAAATTTTTGCCTAGGCGGATGAGGGATCCCGACTTATTTTACTTGCAGAGAGGTTTCTCCTGGTCTGATATGAGGACTTTGGTTTTACCCGGATGTCCTGAAGTCACCCGGAGTTAACTTTGTTCCCTTCCGATTTAGTTTCCGCTGTATCGCACTTTCTTTTCGCATACACCCTTTCAAACTCGCTAGGTGAGCTCCCCACGCTTGATGGCTTGAGCTAGGTCATGTGCTACCTTCGGGTGCCAATTACAAGCAAGATTTTACCACCTTTATGTCTTTTAGGAAAGGCTTCCCATCAGCATAGAACCTGTCACAGTGTGCCAATTGCGTGGCTCCGACAAGGCCTTCCATTTTTTTTTTTAAATTATTATATTTTATTTTATTTTATTTTATTTTGTATTTTTTTATTTTTTATTTTTGATAAAAATGGAACGAAAGAAAAAAATATGGTACAAGGGTAGGACATCCCTCTGAGGGCTACTAAGTGAAGCAATGTTTGAGGTCATGCCCATTTACCGGGAGGACCTCGACTCTTCCCTCAATAGTTTGTAGTCTAAACGTGTGGGAACCCAATTTCTCCTTAACCTGGAAAGGACCTATCCATAGTGCCTGGAACTTGGAATGTTTTCCCTGTTCTTCATGAGCTTTATCCCACTTAAGGAATAGGTCTCCTACTTTAAAGTTTTTACTCCCTGCGGATTTTTTATCAAACCATCTCTTGATCCGGCTTTGGTGGATGGCGAACTTTTCCCAGGTTTTTTTCCTTTCTTCCTCCAACTTCAGTAGAGTGTCGATCCGGGTCTGCAAGGTGGGACATGGGGTACCATGGCATTCTTGGGAAAACTGAAGGGTAGGGAAAGATAAGTGGGGAGGAATAATTTCTTCTTTTCCATACACAAGAAAATACGGGGAGGTGCCGAGTGAGGATTTGGGTGTGACACAGTCGGCCCAAAGAGCGTTGTGAAGGGCGTTGTGCCAGTTGTGCTGGTGGGACAGCAGAGTCTTCTTAATGATTCAGATAAGAATTTTATTAGTTGACTCAGCTAATCCATTTCCTTGGGGATAATAATTTTCAGAATGTTTAAGGACAATACCATTTTCCAAAGAAAAATCATACAATTTAAAAGATGAAAAGTAAGTTGCATTATCAAAAACCAAGGAAGTTGGAATGCCAAACCTGGTGATGATAGAATGAGTGACAAATTCTATTACCTCTTGATCATTGATTTGGCATAAAGGTGCTGCTTCAACCCACCTGGTGAAATAATCGGTAGCAGTAAGAATATACCGATGTTTCTTGGAGGAGTGAGGTATGATTTCACCAATCACGTCCAAACCCCACTGTTGAAAGGGTTCCTCCACTACTACTGATAGTAGGGGAGTGGTTGGCCACGCTTCCCGGTTTGCGAATTTCTGGCATTGAGTGCACTTCCGAACATATGCATGCGCATCTCTGAAAAGGGTTGGCCAGTAGTATCCTACGTGCATTATCTTGTGGGCGGTGGTATCGCCTGCAAAATGCCCTCCAGTTGGTCCGTCGTGCAGCTCGGTCAAGATTTTCTATGCTTCATCGTGTTCCAAGCAGCGTAACAGAACTCCATCGTAATGTTTCTTGAAAAGCGTACCCTGGATCAACTGGTAAGATGCAACTTTGAGCCTTATTGTGTGTTTATGTTAGGAAGTTAGAGCAGGGTCCAGGATGCCATGGGCTAAATATCCCAAAATGTTAGAGTACCAAGAAGGGCTTCTCTGTTGAGGTATGTGGTCACTCTGATACATGTCAATTTCCTGTTCCCAACACTCTTCTTCAACTCCATGTGAGCTTGCAGCCTCCGCAGCCATTTGGCATAGTCCTTATCCTTTAACAGTGTGTGTTGGTTTAAAATCTAAGTCATACTCTTGCAGACATGCCACCCAGTTGCCTTGTCTCTCGCCTAGCTCCTGCTCCACGAACAGTGAGCGGACAGCTGGGTGGGGAACGAAAACCGTGACATGGTTTTTGAATATGTATGGCCTGAAATGCTTGATTGCTTTGTAGACTTCATAGGCTTGCTTTTCGATTTTAGGGTAGTTCAACTCAGCTCCTTGTAAACTAGTACTCATGAAGGATATAGGCCATTCATCATTGTTGCCGTCTTTCTGTGTGAGGACAGCTGCAAGTGATGAATTCGAAGCGAAAGTATACATGATAAAGCTTCTGCTAAAATCTAGACTTTGGAGGGATGGTGCTTCAGCTATAGCCTACTTGATTTTATTGAAAGCATCCTTCTCTAGAAAATTCCATTTTAAAATCGCATTCTTCTTGATCATCCCCTGCAAAGGCCTGACTATTTGAGCGAAATCCGATATATATTTGCGTACAAAATTGATTTTCCCAAGGAAGGATTGCATAGCCTTTTTACTGCTAAGGGGTGGAATCTAGGCAATGGCTTTCACCCGCTCGGGATCTACAACAATGCCCTGCTTAGTTATAATGTGGCCCAAAAAATTCCCTTCTGCCAGGGTGAAGACACTCTTCTTCAGGTTGAGTGAAATCCTGTACTTCCTGCACCTTTCAAAAATTTGCTTAAGGTGGTGTAAATGATCGCCCCGGTGTTTCAAAAACATGGTGAGGTCATCCAAATAGACTACCACGCTCCGCCCTATCAAACCACGGAAAGCTATATCCATGGCCCATTGGAAAGTTTCCCCCGCGTTTATTAATCCGAAGGGCATGCGTCTGATAGCGAACATTCCCCATTTGGTCCGAAAATTAGTTTTCAATATATCCGGCTCAGCTACCTGCACCTGGTTGTAGCTGAAGAACCCATCCAATAAGGAGACCATCTCGGATCCGGACACAGTTTGCAATATTTGTTCCATCGGCGGCACTAGGTAATTGTCTTTGTCTGAGGCGTGATTTAAATTCCGGAAATCCACGCACAAGCGGATCTTGCCAGCTTCTTCCATACTGGGACCAAATTTGACACCCATGTGGAGTGGCGAACTGTAAAAATGATGCGTGCATCTAAAATCTTCTTAAATTCTTTCTGAATCATCGGTTCTAAAGTAGGATGCACTTTTCTGAGCTTCTGTTGGAAAGGCTTTACGCCTTCCTTCATGGGTATCATGTGCTGAATAATCCAAGGTTTGTACGTATGTAAATCATCGTACATCCAAGAAAATACGTCCTGATACTTCCGAAATAGTTGGGTGAAAGCCTGCGTCTCCTGGTCGGAATAGTCTTTCCCAAGGTTGATGAACTTTAGGTTCTCATCTGATCCTAAGTTCACCTGCCGATGTGCCAAGGTGGAACTTTGTACTTTGGTATTTGGGGGCCCGCGGAAATGGCTTTGCAAATCAAAGAGATTTTCAAGTGACACTATCCCCTTGGGCATGGGGTTCTCCTTATTTTTATCATGCTCTTCCTGCAAATCTTGATCGTGATCCGCCTCATCTATTACCACGTCTTTGAATACTTTAGTGCTGAGCATGAACTCCAATATCTGTTGATCATCATCAAAAATGCATAGATTAGTAATATTATCTGGCATGGAGGGTCTATACATAACTTCAATAGAAAATCCATCCCTCAAAGGGGTAAATCTAGCAGCAGCATTAGCCAGAGTATCAGCGGCTTCATTATGCATTCTAAGAACGAATTTGATTCCAAACGCATCAAAAGCAGAAATAAGACGCCATACCTCTTGTTGATAAGCTTTTAAGTGCGGGGACAAACAATGAATGGTATTGTGTACCTGCCGAGTGATAATATCAGAGTCTCCAATGACTTATAAGCACCTTACCTTTAAATCTAGTGCCTTCTTGAGTCCGAGGATTAAAGCTTCATATTCAACAGTATTGTTGGTGCACTGGAATTCTAGCTGACACGAAATCAAGAACTTGTTGTTCTGAGGGTCCAGCAAGATTCAGCCTACACCAACTCCATCATGGGTCTTGTAATCGTCATAATACAGGGTCCACATGTCATTTTCTGGCTCCTTCGGGGTTGTAGGTTGGTGAGGGATTTCGGTTTGGTGTGAGATGGGATTGGCTTGGTCTTCCGTGACGAGTGTTAGTTCAGACTGGACCTTGGGGCCTACTGGAGACTAAGGAGGATGATAACATCCAAAAATGGCTTCCAAGAAACACATGCCAAGCTCCTCCTGGGCAAATCTGATGGGTTCATTGGTAGCATCCAAATCAATCACAATATATTTCATATATGGTTCGCTTTTGACCCTGATTTGGTTATTCCGACCCTTATAAGGAAGCCACAGGTGGGACCAGTCGGTGGAAAAATACCCTTGCAACTTGTTGGACCAATCTCTACTAAGTAATAGGCTGTAGGCTTCCAATATGTCAACAACCACAATGTCAATACATTGGTGGACTCTAGAGTCTGACAAAAGGCGGATGATGACGTTATTTAGCTCTCTTATAGCTGGTACCTATGATCTATCCAGTTGGATGATCCTTGCGTTGGTTTTCTCCGGGCGGATGTTCAGCTTCTTACAAACAGATAGGGGCATGACGTTTATGGACGCACTGGAGTCAACTAGACATTTATGGACGTTGAAGTTAAAAAACTCAAAAGATAAGAGGAAGGGAGGAGTGGATCCCCTGGAATTCACATTGATGGCATTTACAATAGACTGAACACTCGGACTAGCTTGCGTGGACGTATTGCTCACAAGCTTAGTAGTTGAGGTATTAGCGAAGGCTTTAAGAATGAGTTTTCATTGATTGGTGATGCGGGCAAGCTCGTAGAGGAGATGTTGGCTCTGGTTTTTTCATGTCCTCAACAATGTTATAACCCGAATCAGATTGAGGACTAGGCTCTTTAGTGGCTTTGGGGGACCCCATCGGGAGCTTGCTCTTTTGATTTTCTCGGGTGTTGTTATTCGTGGGTTTCTCAGGAACAACTTGTTGTTCATTCTTTTTGTGCTCAACTTAGTGCTCCTAAATTGAGTTCATTAATTGTCAACCAGGGGTAGTAAACTGCTAAAGTGTGGTGCACTATATGTGCCTAGGTATTTGTTTCTCACTACGTTGTGTTTAGTGTTTTATGATGTTTTTGGTTTTATGGTTTTATGTTTGAAAAGGGAAAGAACTAAGTGCTAGTGAAAAGAAGCTATTGGTTATATTAAAACAAAACGAAGCCTAAACTATGGATGGCAAACAACAAATGCAAAGCTTGATAATGACTTCATTGCAAGGAAATAAATCACAACATGAGCTTGAACTTATCCAATTCATTCATTAAAGATGTGTTGGAAGAGCTTGAGAAATGGACAAGTTAAGTGTAAATGAAGTTCTCCTAAATAAAAAATCAACTCACAATATTACAAAAAAAATGATTATTTGTAACATAGTAAGGTTTCTATTCTAGATTAACCTATGATGCTAAAGTTACCCTATTCTACAACTTGAATTATCACTACTAGGCCTTATTCAAAAGTTTGGAGATTTTCTAGAATAATGTTTGGGAAAAAGGCTATAGGTGAATTTATAAAAGATTTGCAGAATAATCAAATCCACAAACTGATATTACTAACCCCTGTTCATGTGATGATGTATCAATATAAATTCAGAACAAAAGTAAGTTGTAAATAATGAAGGCCGAGAGACTAATTTTGAAAACTAGTACTACTTGAAATATAATGGATAACACTAAGCTAGAACGCGGTCTATCAATCTTAAAATACAGTGACTACAACTAAACTAGAATGCCATTAATCTTTTCTTGAAACAAAATGAACTGAGACTGAACTAGAGTGCTACTAATCTACTTGAAGTACAGTGAACAAAGTAAAACTAGAATGCCATTATCAAACTTGAAATGTAGCGATAGAGCTGAACTAAATGCAATCAACCTCCGGAGTGTTATAACTAAATTAACATGCAGCTAGTCTATGGAATTCTACAGCCCCTCTCGTTCAATATGAATGATATTTTGGAAGAGTTTGTAAAAACAAGTCTGGCTGTATTATTCAATGCAACTGAACATAAACATAAGATTTGAAAGCAAATACAACTAGAATCTAAGATACCACAACTGTTTCTTATTCATTGTTAATGATGTTTTGGAAGAGTTTGTAGGAGTAAGACCGGCTATGAAACTTAGTGTAAACAAGCATAAATCATAAAATTCGAAAGGAAATGCAACTAAAATCTACAACACCACAGTTATGCCTTATTCATCATGATGATATTTTGGAAGAGTTTATAAGAGTAAGTCTAGCTGCGATGATTAATGTAAACAAGTATGAAACATAAACTTCAGAAACTTGCTTAAGCTAGAAATGAAAAACGAAACTAAAATACTTATCTAAACCGTATAAACAAAGCTGCTCAGGTAGCAGGGGCCCCCTACCACCGGAGTAGCATGAAAAATATACTTCAAGATTGACTCAGCGCTTTCAATAAAGTGATGCTTCTTTCATTAAAAGAGAAATTACTTCAAAACAAAGTGTTTTCGGACTTCTCAAATCTAGCAATCAAACACAAAATCTAACCTTCTCCCTCGGTTTCCCGAGCCATATTTATAACAAAATTACATAACTGTCTTGAGATAACCTAGGGATAATTGTCTTTCCAAATTAAAATCAAACTAAAACTCTAATGGTGGTCTCGTAATATGATTAAGGACATCTGGACTGTCATTGTCCTATTAGGAGTCTATCTCCTAATTTGAGTTCCCACGTGCATAACCACCTACAGAATTCCGTTCAAACTTCGTGGAGAGCAACAAATGATGAGGGAATGATGTGGAATACGACCATATGTTTTTTTCTCTAAGATGACACCTGGAACCTGCATAGACATGAAGACAGCTGCAGAATCGACAACTAGCTACAGAATGTCTGCATTCTGTAGCTAGATCTAGTTCAAAAAGTACTACAATGACAAAATCATAAAAACATAGCAAGTTAGTCATGATATACATTCTTAAAGCAATTTTAATTAATTATATTGATCATTTGAGCCTGTAATTAATAATGGACAAAGGAAATGGAGTGGAATGTGGTGGAAGAAATAACATCTTTGGAGCTCAACACATTCCCTGGGGGAAGAATTTTCCTTAAGAAAGCCCTTTTCTTCTCCTCAAAGGATTGCTCGGGGACCGGTCCTTTGCTCCTAAGGCTATAATTTTGTACAGGTTTGGCCTTAAGATCATTTTCCATGTTGATATCAGTGACGGTAAGATTGTTTTCCCCGCATATTATGTCAAACGCAAGAACAAAGGACCTCGGTTCTTCATCCGGGGACAAATCTTCATCATGGTTAGAAACATCATCCTCCCCCGCATTCCATGGGGTTTGATCATCCAGAAGCTGATTTAATACTACAGTCATGCTGCCAATCCATTGTGGGCATGTCTTCTCAGAGTGGGCAACCTGGTGGAAGGAACGGAAGTTATCTTTTCCTATTTATTCCACATTGAGAACAGTGTTCAGGTTAGACGGAGGTCGGCTGGTGTTGGGGTTACTCTTTCTAAAAAAGGGCTTGGGTGCCTTAGTGCTAGTCGTGGATTCTATACCCTTTCTCTTCAGGTCAGAGACTTCATTTTTCAATAGCTTGAGGGTCTTTTCTATACTCTCGATGTCAAAATCATCCTTATCCTTATCCACAGTTTTGGGTGTGGAGGACTGACCTTTCTTCGCGATTGGTTTGTGGTCATCTCTCCCTTCGTGATCGATTTCTCCTATAGAAAGCATGTCTTTTTCTACAGTGAGGGCGGCCACGTAATTTTCCGCAAGGGTAGCGCGGGCTTCGCGTTTCACGAAGACGACAATATCCCTAGGGAGAGATTTTGTATAGTAGTCTATGGTGATAGAGTCATCCAATGCCAGGTTTGGGGGAAAATTTTGTAGTATGGTAGAAAAGCACTGATTGAAGTCTCTAACCTTCTCTTTCTTATGGAATTTAATGGTGCTTAACTCCGTGAGGAGCATGGAAGGGGTTTTGTCCTCTGAAAAATTCTGCAAGAACTCCCCGTACCTGACGCCGATGCTTCTCCCCCATGGCGAGAGTGTTCATCTTGATATCCCTCGCGGTTGGCCATATTTCTGAGATATCCCCAACTATAGACATGTGGCATTTTTTGGTTTGGGCAGCGATGGGTGGCATGGTGTCCTTGGCCATGGCCTCTATCTCCTCTACCTCCATTCCCATGGCCTCTGTTCCCCTCACCTTCATTTCTGCGGGCTCTATTTCCCTCACCTTCATTTCTGTGGGCTCTATTTCCCTCGCCTTCGTTCCCACGGGCTCTATTTCCCTCACCTTCATTCCCTCGGCCTCTATTTCCATCGCCTCCCCTAGGTGGGGGGGGGGGGGGGGGGGGGGTACTTGGTTGTTTTTTAGTTGGGTTTGGTTAGGCTGAGGGTCAAGGGGGGTTTCAATCATGCCAAGTTCCTCCTCTTCGCTCACTTGAAGCTCAGGAATTGGTTCGTTATTCTAGACAGCGGTGGCGAGGTCTTCAACCATGAGACTCACCAACTGGGGTATGGAACTCACCAGAGCACCATTACGAGTGATTTTTTTAGCAGGGGTCCTAGTATTAGTCAAGAAATTCATGATTGGGGCATATCGCAAATCCCTGATGAGATTGCAGGCAGCTGGGCACAAGGCTCTCAACTGCTCTCTGGTGATTTAATAATATGGAACCTCCTCCCCTTTAACATCTTCCAAAGGGGGAGGGATAGTATCATCGTTTATGACCTCCCCATGGGGAGTTTATGACGGAATGTTGCTTGTGTGTTGGGACGATGCCATTTAGGCCCTCTTTCTAGTGCCAAATCTGTTGACGGGAAATTTTTTCTGGCCAACAGTAGGGGATATCCCCGGTTAAAAGTCCCAACTAGACTCTAAACTATTTTGAATAGGGATCCCGTCCGGGGTGTCGGTCTGGCTACTGCTTAGGTCTCCTTTCTTTTGGTCTCAAAAGAACCCAATGAACCTGCAGACACACACTTATTCAAATGATACCAGATACATGCTTGATGAGTTAAACCATATATAACACTATGCGTAGCGAGGAAAAATAATAAAGCATAAGCACCGAGGAAATGTTGTTAACAACACATCATTGGGGTTATGCTTGTAGGCTGTTCTGACCACAAAAGAAACAATTCTTTATGGCGAAAACGCCCTCCACTTCCTGAAAGATTTAAATGATAATAGAAATGCTAATAAACAAAGTCATTAACATTCATAAGAAAGCTAAATGAGCTTAACATCATTAACACAAGAATAGAGAACTATAATGCATAAATGATTCCATTAAAAGTGTAGCTTCATTAATCAAAAGATGTTTGAAACTGTATAAGAAATACTCATAGTGTTCGCACAGCAAAACACATCAGATCCAAAAGGAGTTTTGACAAGTATCTATATTCATATGTAAGAGAGTGTTATCCTTCAATACAATGATCTATAGCTCTTGAGTCCCCAAAAAAAAGGATCGTTTACATTTTCCCTGGAGGGAGTTTTATAGATCAAAATTTTACTTTTGGGCTTCCTGACTCTTTGCCTGCCCAACTGTTGAGCTACTTTGCGACCTGGAAGGGAACTGTGACCTGTGACCTGGCTGGGCAATGCGACCTGCGACTTGGCTGGGGAGCGCGGCCTGTGACCTATTTCCAAATGCTATCAGCTATCTATTGACACCGGATCATGAGGATGTGCGCGCAAACGTGAGGTCAGGGGCATCAATCTATTGTCCTTTGAGGAATTTTTTCCAAGCCTGATAATCTGCTGCTATGGGGGAAACCAAAGGGACCTCTTCTTTCAATCGATGCATACACTCCATGGTGTTTGGAATTAGAGTCTCCTTCTTCTGCATGATCAGGTTGGACAGAGAGGCGAGCTTGGTGTAGATCCAGACTGGCATGACAAGAAACTTGCCCAGGTTCTCTTGTGACGCTGCAAGGTCGGAAGTGGCAACAGCTTGCTTAATGGGCTGCAAAAATGACTGGATCTCCTGATCCACCTATTCCCATGTCTTCCCCTCATCCAATACACCCAGTGATGGAATGTGATGTAGGATGTGCATCAAATCGATGTCGCTGATTAGATGTTCATATGCAGCCATCACCTTTTCTAGGTCCTTGGATATCATATCTTTGGACTGCATTTTCATACAGATCTAGACCTTGGCATCTTGCGTGTGGATCCATTCCTTCTTTGGAAAATTTTCGGGAGCCTGGGGGTACTGCACTGTCCAATCCATCATTCTATCCAAGGCAGCTCAGGCTTCCTTCAGCTGCTCATTCCTCTGCTTAGTTTCTACTTGGGCTCTGACCAAGGGGGCAACTGTTTGTTTTATGGTAAACATTTCCCCATAAACTTGCCTCATGGTAGTCTCTAATATATCAAACTCCCTTTGAATGGTAAGCGGCACTTCATTGATAGGGGGAGTTTTGTTTTGGAGTTACTAAATCTCCTCTCTCAATGCCGTCTTTTCCTGTTCTGCCCTTGCCTCCCACTGCTCTGCTTCATGTAGCCTATTTTGTAGAGAGAAGATCTCTCTACTCATTCTGTTTACATTCTCTTATGTGGCCATAGCAAAAGCTGTGCTGGCCGATGCTATCATCACAGGATTAGTCCTAGTATCTAGGACTATGTCTTTCTCCGTTGCGACTGTGGATGAGGCGGAAGGATTTCGCGCCAGGCATCTTCTTTTCTCCTGTCATATTTTGAAGGAGAACTGATCATACATGAGCCTAGTGAGATCAAATACCTCCTCCTCTTTCCCTTGGTAGGAACTAACATCGGATAGCGTGGCGCATGTATTGACTAGAGGTACCTCAAGGGGTGGTAGCTCCGTTTGTGATCCTGCACCCTGGGGAGATACCTAGATGTTCTCTAGCATTGCATCCTCCTATTCTTTCCTTTTCTTTTCCTCCTCTTCTCTTTGAAGGCGTTCGGCTTCAGCTATTGCTTCTAATTCGGCTTTCCTTTACGCTCAGCCATTGCTGCTTGTTCTACTTTCTTCTGGCGTTCGGCTTCCACTTTATCTAATTATTTCTTGAGTTCTCGTTCTGCCACAGCTTTCGCCTCTTGTTTCTCCTTTTCCTTCTTGGCCTCCTCGGCCTGCATCTTCTTCTACTCTGCCCTTAGACTCTTCTTGCACTTATCCTCATATTCTTTCATCTTCTTCTCCCTTTCTTGCTGGGCCTTGGCTTCTATTTCTTTCTGATAGGTAGAAGTCTTATGCCATGTACTGGTTCGAGGCGTTTTAGCCAGAGAAGAAGAAGCGCCTCCCAATTCGCTGCTCCTTTCTTCCAAGCTTTGGTCATCTGGGTATTCTTGATCAGAGTATGCTCCTGGAGAAAGTTTTCAGTCTGCATTGTACCAATTTCTTCTTTCATCTTTGCCCGGGCATTCCGTGTGCTGGTAGTTCCATTTGAACTTATCCCGCTTGCAATGATGAGGAACTATCCTTTCTAGGTCATATGTCCGGTGGTCCAATGCCCCAAGGTGGTAACTTTTCATCTCTTCCGCTTCTGCCTCCACCTCTCTAAAATCTTTGATTGTGTAAGCACCAATAGTGAGGGGTAGCGTAGGCCATGGCTTATTCTTACCCCTGGACAGGACCCTGGAGAAATCAGAAGATATTTGGAAACAGACCTCTTGCATGAGCATTTTGTCTGTGACATATCGAGGCATAGTATGTGGGGCCTTGAACGAGCCAAAGACTTGGATGAATGTGTACTCGACAAATGGGAACCAATGTGCCACCTTGCCTAGCATATCCATGGCTCGCCAAGACATGCAAGGAGTGTCTTGGCCGAAAAATTTTCTTTAAAGAGCTGGGATGAACACTTGAGAGATCGGCTCTATTTCTTGCTTATATCTTGAATCCAAAAACACCTTGGTTTGTAAGTGGATTGCACGGGTCTGTTTTGGATCCCAGTTATGCACCCATCCCTCAAAGTGGAACCTTGAACAGACGGCATCCAACAAATAAGAGGCCATGTAGAATTCAGAAGGCAATCCTTCATCTGGTACCAATGCCGAGGATATGTTTGTATGAAGGGAGGCCACTAATATGCTGGCCCAGTTGAAACGGATGCTGTGCATTGTGACATACTCCATGAGATTTTCCCATGTGCCGCTGAAGGTGGTGGCATCGAGGTGCCTGTACAATCTGCAAAGCATGGCAGCCACCAATTTATACACTTTCCTAAGGCCCACCACTGGATATTCCTGATCCTTTTTTACCTTAAATTTCTCAGGCTCCTCCCACCACTTCTTTAGAGTATCAACTATAGGGACTGCATGGGCGATGGCCCATTCTTCTGTGAAGTCCTCCTCCTACTCAGGCAAAGAGTAATAAACATGAACGTCTGAGCCTATGAGCGTCACGAAAGCCTTGCCTTCGCTGTCCCTGATTACGAACTTCTTGAGTTCAGTTTTCTGTATAATCCAATCTATCATCTCTGGGCATGGGAATATATCTGGATGGGCACCTGCAAGATGTAGCTTAGACCTTTTGACCTAGATGTATATTTCCCGATCAGGGAGGTCCTCTGGCAATTCTTGTCTAGCGAACTCTTGGTACACTTGATACCTACGCATTTTTTCCCCTTTGGAAAATGTGCACAGGGTATCTCTGTAGATCAGGGGTGGGGACATCGGCATGTCCATCTCTACGTCCTCCACTGCCAGGCTCTTGTATTTTTTCTAAGATACCGAAGGTCCCATGTCACTTAAATTTGAGGGGACAGGTATACACTCTAAGTCTGCTTCAAATTCACCTGTCATATTCATGAAAGAATCCTAGGATAAGAAAGATGCCATGATGATACAAAACTAGGTACATTTCATTAATTATTTCAACTGGGGACACATGCAGAGCTGAATAAGTGGCCTACTGGGTCGCAGGGTCGCAAGGTCGCAATGTTGATATTTTGAAGCTTTTGCAACTTTGCGACCTTGAGACTAGGTCACAGGGTCGCTGGATCGCAAGTTGTGAAAAATTGGCAGAAGTGCGACCTTGCGACCTTGCGACTAGGTTGTGGAGTTGTTGGGCCGCAAGTTGTGGGAAATTGGTAGAAGTGTGACCTTGCAACCTTGCAACTAGGTCGCAGAGTTGTTGGGTCACAAGTTGTGGGAAATTGGCAGAAGTGTGACCTTGCGACCTTGTGACTAGGTCGCGGAGTCGCTAGGTCGCAGGTTGTTGGAAATTGGCAGAAGTGCGACATTGCGACCAACGACCAAGTCGCGAGGTCGCTAAGTCGCGATGCTACGAAAAAACAAACGGAAGAGAAATTTTCGACCTGGCAACTTAACGACTGGGTCGCAGGGTCACAGGGTCGCAAGTCGCGCTAGGGCTTGCCGGTGCGCGCTGCGTGAAGTTCTTTTCCCTTTAACTTGAAAAGCACAAGACTAGATGGGCCCAGACAGAGCAAGGGGAAAACTTTTGGAGTAGGATACAAGCCACGAGGGGCTGGATGAGGAACTGTGATAAGTTGGGCAAGCAGGGTGAATGTTAGAGTCCAAAAGGGAAGCCCTAAGTGACAAATGAAAACAATGGCTAAGGCAGGGGAAAATTTAAAGGCTGAGGAATATAGAGATTAGGGAAGAATAAGAAAAAAAGGAAACAACAGGAGGAAAACAACAACTTACCTAGGAAAATCGCGCTCCATTCGACCTGTCAGAGGCATTTTTTCTATCTGCTGCATATGCAAAATGTGACCTAGCGACCTCCTATATATAAAAAGGTCACACGTGCGGGCCATTAATGAGGTCGCAGGGTCGCATGGCGAGGTAATCTGAGAGGGATGCGACCTCGCGACCTTGCGACCTTGCAACCTCAGGGTCACGGGATCGCAAGGTCACGAGGCCGCGGTTTTCCACAAATTCGGAAGTTTGCAACTCAACAACTTAGCCCTCCTAGCTTTTTACTTAAATTTTCTTTGTGCTCTAGGGGCTCCAAAAATTTTAAAGTGGGGGTTTTTTGGAGGCTGTTGTAGAGGCTACAACACGGTGCTATCAGGTAATTCCTTGAGTGTAGAGACTAGGGGAAGAAAAATTGAAAGATGAAAGAGCTCAAGACATCACAGTAAATCAAGGAAAGACAAATCCAAGTCTAGATTGGGGATAGTGTGCTACAAATGCGGGAAGAAAGGACATCTGAAGAAAGACTGTAAGTCTTGAAAGGGAAAAGAAGGAGTCACATAGGAAGAAAAGAACCATGAAGCAAATGTTAAAGGTGATGTTACAATATGCTTTGATCCTTTCTTTAAAAAAATTTATTGATGCCTGGGTGGTAGATTCAAGGGACTCATTCCATGCCACACCTAATAAGAAACATTTTCATCACTATATTCAAGGAGATTTTGGACAGGTTCGTCTAGGTGATGATAAACCCTGTAAAATCATTGGAATGGATAAATTTATTGTAAAATAGCAGAATGGAAACCAATGGTTATTAAAGAAGCTAAGGCATGCTCAAAATCTAAGTAAAAATATTATTTCAATAGGGAATTTAGGCAGAGAAGTTTGTGTGAATTTTTTTACAAATAAAACCTGGAAGGCCACTAAAGTAGCCTTGGTAATAGAAAAAGGAGAAAAGGCTGGTACATTGTATTTCTACAATGGTATTTCTAATTTTGTTATTGCTTTCACTTCTACGAGAGAATATGCATCATTATGGAATCATAGGCTCAGACACATGAGTGAGAAGGGGATGAAGTTTCTTCACTCAAGAAATTTGTTGCCATGTTTGAAGAATTTTGATTCAGATTTCTGTGAGAATTGTACTTATGGAAAATAGAAGAGAGTCACATTTCTTGGAGTTGGGAAAGAAAATAAGAGAGAAAAAATAGAGCTTGTGCATACAAATCTATGGGGACCTTCTTAGGTATCATCTCTCAGTGGCTCTCGTTATTATGTTACTTTTATTGATGATGAAACTAGAATAGCTTGGATTTATTATATTAAGAATAAATCTGATGTATTTTCCAACTTTAAAGAAATAGAAAGCTTTGGTTGAGATTGAGACAGGAAAGAACTTGAAGTGTCTCAGATCAGACAATGGAGGTGAAACTTGCAGCAAAGACTTTGATAGGTATTTTTCAAAGCATAGAATTTTGTAATATTCCTAAATTAGCTTGCAGCTAATTGGAATATTAAAGTTTTGTTTTGTCACTTAGATAGATGAATAAGTGGGTAGGGAGACCCACAAATCTCTTTAAGAAGAATAAAACCACTTCTCATGTGAAAGTGGATCATCCTTCCAGCTCAATAAAGCACCCTAAGGTGTGAACATGGGCTAGAACATGTGGATTGGGTCAACCTTGAGCAAATCAACAGCGATGTCATGGAGGTGTGGACATTAATGGAGGGACAACACAGTTTTAGATGGAGACACATTGCATGGAAGTTGTGACATTAATGGATGAGGCTTAGGGTTTGGAAGCTCATATCTTATAAAAGGAAGACGATGGCAGCCATATTCATTATCTTAATGCTTTGATATTTTGATATACGGTCTATTTAGACTTATAGATTTCTTTAGCTATTTAGCTAAGATTTATTGTGTTGTTTAGCACTGGAGAATCCCACCTCTTCCATTGAGAAGCTCTTGGAGTTATTTTCACTATACTTCCACATTAAGGAATTTTTTCCAAGCTTCAGTCTCACGTACAACGCAGTTCTGTTTAGAGTTGGGTTTTGTTGCAGGGGTGTAGCAGTGGAGGAGAGAGATATCCAATTTCTGAGCTAGTTTCCCATGGGAGGGATTATCCTTTCATCCAGAGGCTTGTGAGGAAGAATTCAGGGCTTCATTACATATTTTGGCATCAGGCCAAGTAGCAGACTTTGGCTACAGTGCAGTTTCCCTCAAGGACTGCGTTATTTTGAAGAGCAGCTGCAGGAGTGGGTTTATTTCCCTATTTGGAGTGTTTGGGTTTCCTGTGTGGGGATCAACCCTTCATCTAGGATATCAGTTGGAGGAGGATAAACCATCTTGTATATCATATCATCCATTTCTTATCAGTGTTTCATTTGTAGAGATTATTCAGCCCTAGGGCCAAATCTGCTATATTTTGTATAGTGTGTATTTCCGAAAACCTTTTTTTGGTTGTCCTGGAAATATGTTTTGGAGCATGGATCTCTAGCCTTAGAATTTTTGGAGCATTATATCAACAGAAATATATTTATTTATCTTTTAGCTGCTATTCTCTCTTAGACAGCGTAGTTTTCTGCATTCCCGTATTTCATGTATTAACAGCATTTTAGATCTAGGTGTATGCTTTCATGGGAGGCTAGTTTGCCCAACTTGAGTGATATTTTCCTCAAGATATTGTACCTATTTTGTTGTTATATTCATAATGTAATGGATCTACTGTTGTCTCATGCTTTGATCTATTCATATTTAAGCATTATTTCTAGTTTTATGCACTATATTCTTGCTTTCCCTTTTGGAAATATTACAGTGGCATCATAGCATAATCTTGGCTTGGCCTATGTACTTCAGCCATTATGTCATCCAAGGAGGATTCTCATAGGAAGGATAATATCTATAGAAGAGATGAAGGAAAAACCTCATTTTCAGGAGGGAAGGAGTTCTCAAAACTTCTTCTTTAAACTTTGCAGTGCATTAGCAAAGACATCAAAGAGATGAGAATGGAGAGATGTAGAGATTCTCCAAGAGGGATTGTACATGAAGAAAGCTCTATATGTTTGAATTATGGGTGTGAGCATTTAGCTACACCATCAGATCTACAATGTGGTACCATTCCTATGGTCATATCAAGAGAGATGGAAGAAGGAGATGTACCAAAGGAGAAGACTCTTGGGGACTATCTTCAAGAGTATGAATCTCAAACTCTGAGATTTAGATATCATCTAAACTTCCAAGGGTTTTACAAGATCAAGGAGGATAGAATACCTAGAAACCATGATAGAAGCACAAGGTGCAAGCAGCATGATGTGGGTAGATTCTTTCTATCTACTTTTGATGGGTCACCTAAATGTTCATCTAGGGCTTGGGTGGAGGAGCTAAACACCTATCTACAGCAACACCAAGTTTCAGAAGTTGAAGCCATTAGAGTAGCAGCGCTACACCTTGAAGGTAAGGCTTATGCCTGGTGCTTTTATGAATATTATTCAGTAAAAGATGCAAATATATCTACTTATGCAAGGTTCACTAGGAGGTTAGTAAAAATATTTAATGAAAAACATTCTAAAACTTCCTTGATTGAGCTAGTGAAGCATAAACAAACAAAACCTTTGCATGAGTTGGAAGGATCTATAAATCCAAATCCATTTTAGAAAACTATTAAGGGGGTTAAAAATTGGCAGAATACCTTGCTAGAGGCAAGATCCCCACTTCAGAAAGAGCTCTCTTCTCAAAGGGAATACATGGAGATCCCTTTTTCAAAAGAGGAACTGAACAAAGAACCTCTTAATGATGATGACACAACCTCCATTCATGATGAAGGGGAAGAGAATATAAGAGGTAACAATGTTGTCACAGCAAGAGCAGATCTAGTACCTCATGAAGAGGAAGATGGAGCATTTGCTGCAAAGAGAAGAATTCTTGCACCCTTGCAAGCAGTTCTAGAGAATCTCACATATGGAGGTCAGGGTACAGTCCATGTGTAGCATGCACCATCATTGAAAAATTGTGACCTCTAGAAGATAGAAGGAGATAAGGGGAGGACAAGCATCCTATGGTTAGGAGCACACACACTTCTCTATCAAAAAAGGTTGATGCACAAAAAAGGCAGGATGATTTGTGTAGTGAGGACAGGGACAAATCATTCCACTCACATATATAGCCCACTCTAGGTCTTGATGTTTCATTACATGGAGGCATTCCACTAGGGAGACCCCCTGATTAGAATATGAATAAAGAGTTCTCTCAACATGGTGTAGCATTGATATATTTTGCTAAGGAAGGAGCCTTGGGAGGAGCTACCACAACGTAGAGAACCTTTGATGGGTTCAAAGGAGGGGTGAGCAATTTTTTGATGAGGACATTACTATCTCCCAGTTAGCTATTTGTGTTGAAATATGATGATTCAGAAATCTATGATGTCATGAGCATGGTGTCAAAGGGCTACTCCGTAGCTTTGGAGCAGAAAATGATACTTCCACACATGAGGAATATTTCTGAATATGAGAAGAGGTCATTGACACTCTTGTATGCATTGGCCAAATTATGGAAGTTCTGGATGGGAAATACCTTTCAAGAAGAGGTTGACCTCCATGTACTTCAATCTTGTCTTGGGCAAGATCATCTGAAAGGGAGGCAACAAAAGTGGGGTAGAAGTACTCCAATATGTGGTTTTGGCATTGAGCATGTCAAAAAGGAGAGTTATGATGAGACTTGTGCTACATTTCATATTTCTACAGTGCTATCATTGTTGGGAAGGATGGATCCATATTGGGAGTCCCAACTATTGGTGGAGTATTCCAGGAGCCTCTTCACATGTAAGGTTCTTGATGGGCAAGTGGTAGATGGGAGGTATAGAGTGGTTGATGGGGTCATTTATTTCCATGATCAAATATATTGTACTAAAGACTCCAAGCTCAAGGAGGGGATTCTACATGCAGCATATGAGTCACTCTTTCCAGAGCATGAGGATTCCATTGAGTCCTATCACACCATCATGGAGGGATTCTATTGGGAGGATCTCAAAGAAGATGTGCACCAACATATCAAGAGATATGTAGCTTGTTGGATGTATGAGGAGGAGAGAAACCACCTTTCAAGGTTGTTTTAGTCACTTCCCCTTTTGATGAAGATATGGGAAGGATCATCTAAGGACCTCTTAACCAACTTGTCTACAATATATGGTAAATATTGTGTTTTGAAGCTTATTGATCAACTAACAATGTATGTACATTCTTTTACCATGAATTTACACCGCATTTCTCCACAAGAGAGAAAACCTCTTTATGGATTTCATGGTCCTTTTGGGACTACATTCAGTGATGGGGATGACCACTTTATAGAGGACTTTGGGCAAGATATGTTTTTTTTCAGCCAACACCTCATGTCCTCCATTATTTTCAAGCTTTTGATAAGCTTATGATAGCAAGAAAGTGGTTGGATGGCCACTTAACATATCATATTTTTATATAGCAAGAAGAAGAACAACGCTGGTCTAACTTGAGGGACTATTTTCACCATCCAATATGTCATATGACACTTATTCCATGTCTCTTTTGGATCCCATATGGTGATGACACTCTATTCACTATATGCAAGAAGGATTGTGCAAGGAAGCTTCCTGGAACCAAGGGGTGGGATTATGATATTCCAAGTATTTTTTGGCTTCATGAGGACTATATTATTGCAGCCCAAAATCAGCAGCTCCAAATTTATCATAAATGGAGAGAGAGACATCGTAATTTGAACAAATTTATCTCTCACTTACAGCCATGCAACCCCTACACATTGCACAAGCAGGGGATTGGTGATTGTTTCTACGAGCTACCAAGGATGGCTCATTTTGTTTGGATGATAGCATGGAGATTGGAGTTTCTCATTAGGATTGAGGCACCCAACATTTACCATCTCTCATGCCTTGAGAAGGCTAATGGACAACATATAAATCTTTCCATATATCTCCCACTTTTTCATAATGAGAGCTATTTGGTTTATTCACCAAAGGCAAACTTGCATTCTTGGGAAGAGACATATCCATTGGAGATTTTGCAGTATCCTTGCAGTTTCTTGAGGACAAGAAAAATTTTGAGGGGGAGGACTGTAATATTCCTAAATTAGCTTGCAGCTAATTGGAATATTAAGTTTTTGTTTTGTCACTTAGATAGATGAATAAGTGGGTAGGGAGACCCATAAATCTCTTTATGAAGAATAAAACCACTTCTCATGTGAAAGTGGATCATCTTTCCAGCTCAATAAATCACCCTAAGGTGTGAACAGGGGCTAGAACATGTGGATTGGGTCAACCTTGACCAAATCAACAGTGCTGTCATGGAGGAGTGGACATTAATGGAGGGACAATGCAGTTTTAGATGGAGACACATTGCATGGAAGTAGTGGCATTAATGGATGGGGCTTAGGGTTTGGAAGCTCATATCTTATAAAATGAAGGAGGATGGTAGCCATATTCATTATCTTGATGCTTGGATATTTTGATATATGGTATGTTTAGACTTATAGCTTTCTTTAGTTGTTTAGCTAAGATTGCATGTGCTTTTTAGCACTGGGTGATTCCCGATTGAGAAGCTCTTGGAGGATTTTTAATTATGCTTCCACATTCAGGAATTTTGGCCAACCTTCAATCTCATGTACAACGCAGTTCTGTTTAGAGTTAGGTTGTGTTGTAGGGGTGTAGCCGTGGACGAGAGAGATCTCCAATTTCTGAGCTAGTTTCACATGGGAGCGATTATCCTTTCATCTGGATGCTTGTGAGGAAGACTTAAGGGCTTCATTACATATTTTGGCATCACTCCAAGTAGTAGACATCAGCTATAGCGCATTTTCCCTCAAGGAATTTTTTATTTTGAAGAGAAGCTGCAGCAGTGGGTTTATTGCCCTATTTGGAGTGTTTGGGTTTCCTGTGTGGGGATCAGCCCTTCATCTAAGAGATCTGTTGGAGGAGGATCAACAATATTTTATATCATATCAGCCATTTCTTATCATTGATTCATTTTCAGAGATTATTCATCCCTAGGGCCAAATATGCTATATTTTGTATAGTGTGTATTTCCGTAATCCTTTTTTGGGTTGTCCTGGAAATCTGTTTTGGAGAATGGATCTCTATGTTTCGGGGATTTAACACCCTAGAGGTTGGTTGGGATTCAACCTCCACAGAGCAGGGGCGTACTACTTAACAGAGACTCACACGATCATGCACATTCATAAAAACGAAATCGAGTAGAATGCGAGGTTTACCCGTTGGTCCTTCGTTTGAAGTAGATCCACGTGGAGTTCAAACTCCCAGCAACCGTCCTTCCTCTTTCACCTGAAATACAAGAAGAAACCAGCACAAAGGACAAGTTGTACAGTATATTTCTACTCTATATGTTAGTGAGATTCATATAAAACATTAAACAAATCATCATGAATGCATGTATAACAAATATTCTTCATACATTAAAGCATACACTAACACGTTTATTTCGGGAACAGCATGATACTTCTGTATTATAAAAATAGTACGTACAAAAGTAAGTGGAGAGATCACCTGATCCTTCCAAGGCCTTCGCAGACCGTCGTCCGCATCCGTCCGGCCCTTGCCTCGCTAAGACTCCTTCCAAATGAGTGCATACGAGATAACATATAAAGGGATGTGTATCTCAAGGAAACAAGGGTTTCCTGAAATGAACTGGGAAAGTGCAGGAGGCACGGGGAATCAGACTTGGATAGGGAACCAAGAGAGTATAATAATAATAATTCTCTCTCTCCCTTAGGCCATACATATGAGGTCTTTTTATAGTCCCTCCAAGTAGTTTCAGCAGTTGGAAACAGTTGGCCACGGGCTGGGGTGGTTGAACTACCTGAGTAACCATCAACCCGGCGCGAAATTAGGGATTTTTATATATTTTTTAATCATTAAAATGGCATACGCGGAAAAGTCTAGCTGTACTCGCGTATACACGCGGAAAAACACGGGCATAGTCGCGTATGGAGGATTTTCCATTGTTTTTAAGTGAATTTGTCCAAGTCTGTAGGAATGGGTGCCCATAAAGCCATGAAGCAATCATGAATCATGTCAAAGTGAGAAATGATGCTATAACAGATGCCCCCTAATATATGAGGTCAGAAGGGGTACATGATGGCCGAAATGTATTATGCACATAGAAAGAACTTCGCAAGGACAAGAGAGGACTTCACCAGATTTCAGCCTGCAAAAAACCAATGAAAGAAACCAGAGAGTCAACACATGCTGAGGCGGGCATACCCATGCTCAGTCAATAATACATCATATATATAGAAAGTACTGAATAGATCCAACATGTATACAAGTATAACTGAACTGAAAATACATAGTGAATCATCTGAGCAGGGCCCGGAAATACAAGTCTGTATCAATGTCCAAGTATCACATATAGAAAGCTGATCAAAGATAGTGCAACTGGATGTCTGATCAAGTAACTGAATCTCCAAGTACCGGATCATAAGAGGCGGATCAAACGGTACAATCACGCAACTCGGGGATCAACATATAAGATGCTGCTGTGCTGAACCGCAACATATAAGGGTGGACGGCAACACTGGCAGAAACTGAAAGGACTGTCAACAGTGAACCGAGAAATGCTGATGCAACCCGAGGTCTTCACCGATCACAACGGCACAATTCTACACACTGGGAATAAATGAGCTGAAGTCGACCATGTGAGAAATCGTTGGATTACCGGGCAATGATGTTTCCCGTTAACCAACGCGAGACAACCCCCCGATAATGATAATGAGTGTCAAGGTGCCCCAGTACAATCTGACAAGTGTGAATGAATGAGTTGAAGTCGAACACTTGAAAGAATCTACCAATCAGGAGGCAATGATGAATCCCCATTGTCGATAGCGAAGAGTCTGCCACTGATGACTGCAAACCCTAAGGTACTGACAAAAAGACTCTAGATCTTGTTCCCAGAGCAATGAGTCGGAGTCGATGGGAAAAGATCTGTTGGAAGGAAGGCATTAAGGCATCCCACATCAGTCCAGCGCGAGTGTAACCCGCAGGCCAAGATTTGGAAGGAATCAGACGAAGGAGAGTGATGGAACCAAAAACCGAAGTACGTTTCCGACGTGCACAAGATGAAGCTAGCGCACGGAAGAAACCCTCTGAACCAACCAATAATGAAAGCTGACACAGAGGCGAGAAATCCACCGATAGGGTCAAATGGAAATCCGGGTACTGCACGAATCCCAAGTGTGATAATGTGTGCTGACGTCGAACACAGGGGAAACCACTCAGTCAAAGACCCATGATGATGATCAAATGCTGAGCACGAGGTCACCTATCAATGATGGAAATAGGCCCAAGGTGCGGCTCTAGGCTTGCTCTCAGAGCAATGTGTCATAGTCGATAAGAGACAAACCCGCCGGCAAGAAGTCAATGGAGACCTTCTCAAACCAACACGAGCAGAAGATCAAAACATCTGATGTGATAGAACATGATACTGACGAGACCAGGAAGGCCGACTGAATAATGAGTCGAGAGACACCGCAGAATGGCCGACTCAGGCTAGACTTCCCTTGAACAAAAGCACGACTCTGTGATGACCATGGCAGTAAAAAGTGACACTGTATAAGTCTGTCTTGCAGGAGGCAAAACAAACTCTCCATATGATAGGAAGAGATAACCAACCGGGGGAGAACTGACAAGTGAAACATGGTAAAGGCTGAACCTAGGTCAAACTAGAACCATCCCAAATGAAGGAAATATATATAAGTATATGTGCTTTGTTCAAGGGCGACAAAACTGACTCTGTACTGCCATAAAAATAACGAAGATACATCCCGTTCCCGCTCTTTTTGTTATATTTGATTTTTTTGTCTTTTTCATAATAAGCCTGAAAAAGAATAAAAGAATGCTATGGTACAATGGACAGAACGAGTATCAAAAAAGCAGATGCACTAGTTCCTGGGATACGGAACAATCCTATGCTCAATGCAAGGTGGCGAAAACTGGTCAGTGATACTCAGAGGAACGTTCCATCCATGGGTACAAAGGTGTCAAGTCGTGATAGCTAAGTGCATGCAATGGTTAACTTGTACAGAAAGTCAAGGTCAAAAGTTGGCTTAAACATCGAGTCCAAATGAAGCCGGCTAAAGGCCAGGATAAACAAGCGGCCAATATGCAATGCAGTAATACAACTTAACGACACCAGGGAGCCTCTAGGGTATAAGCCAGAAAAATGATAAGTGATGAAGAAGAAGAATGAAGCTTCAACACAAAAGACATGGCGGGACTAAAGAGGACTCCCGAGCCTACATAAAAAGCAGCATGGGCAACAAGTGATAGCGAGGAACTAACTAGGAAGCCCATGTAAAGGAAGGCTCTACCATCAAGTCATGATTTAAAAATCGGCGAGTGAAAAGGGTGTAATACTCATGACCTGATGGGATCGACCCTAAGGCAAGTGATCAATATGGAGGCTAGAATGCAAGATGCAACGGAAAGTGATTCCCTAACCTATATGCCAGTGAAGATCATATACCTGCCGTGAAGAGTCTGAACACATGGGCCAAAAACCAGAAAAAATCTCGAAATCGTCAAAATGTACCTGAAACATACCAAACTAGGCACTTCCAAGCAATCAAGTTATACAACATAAGATAGATCGAAAAAATAAGCATAAGGAAATTTTTGCAAAAATTTTCAATTTTTTAGCCATAAATACACAAATTACCTCTCAATTGGTTCATTATTGCATAGCTGATTTGGAAAAAGAGCTCTGGAGCTAAAAACTTGTTTCGTCAAATCAGCAACAACCGACCGTCGGAATCCGGCGAAACTTCAGGTAGGCTCCTTATTCATCCTGTTTAATCATTTTGTCCGTTTAAAAATTAAAATTAAGTGAATTTTTGCCTAGAAACCCTTCTTAAAAAATGCGTATCTGCGCATACGCGGGTTCAATGAAGTGGAGCTACGTATACACGCGACTGTGCACAGAATAGGTCGCGTATGCGCAGGTCCATAACTCAAAAAGAAGTTTCTAATGCAAATTTTAATGAAATTTGTCAGGATGACTATCTCTTGGAGGGAACGTGAGCACAGCGCAATAGACCAAGAAGTCATGCAGGACCGCGCGGCACAAAATGTCCTCCGAAACTGTGGATTATTCAAATTTTTCAAAATGCCCAATATGAAAAGTAATGTGAGATTGCTTGAAATGCTGGTAAATTATTGGGAACTGGATCAGGATTGTTTCATCATTGATCAAATGCCACTACGCATAGAAGTGGAAGATATATACTTCATCACTGGACTCTCCAGGAGGGGAGACCCAGTGGATCTGCACGGAAAGCCCCTGGGAGGGTTGACCGTGGAGGATTATGTCCAAATCTATTGCATAGAAAATTCCAAGAAAGTTGGCACACAGATTGCAATCAGAGATATCAGGGACTTGCACATAAATATCCTCCTATTCACCATCGGCAGAGTGGCAGGATCTGCCTCACTGCATCAGGCGTCCAGGACGCACATGAGCATAGTTGTAGAGTGCTTAATTCATGTGTATGATTGGTGCACTGCCCTGCTACAGAACATGAAACAACAACTGACCTCCATTCGCCAAACAAAAACAAAACATTTTGGCTATGGAACCATTTTGACTACATTCTTCTTCGAGAGAGTTCCGGCTTTGAGACCCAAAGTCATCTCAACTATCAGCAGCCCTCGGGACCCAAGAATTGCCCGTTGGGCAGACATGATGAAGAGACTGGGGGGCAGCGAGGTACCCCGAACTACCTGGGACGATGAGTTCTTCTTATGGTGGAGAGAACAAATCATCGCAGTGGATGACTACCCCTATGCCGGGATGGATTTCCGAGGAGATCCAGATCTAGTACTTCCACCCGGTGCAGCATGGGGAGCAGTCGGTAAGTTTTTCCAAAAATTTTAACTTATATGATTTTTTTGGATTTTTCAAATATGTATGAAAAATGAAAAACAAACATGTTTTTGGATTGGATTCATAATGACTGACAAATGAAAAAATGATCATGTTTCAGATGTTGGACCAGTTCGTCCTGAGGGCCTAGCACGTCACAAACGCCGCAGAGGTGAGGCAGAGACAGCGGATTCTGACAGGACCCTCCAGGCCGTGCAGAGAAACTTGGAGGGACTGACCCGCCAAATCCCTCTGGCTGCTGTGGAAGACTTGCCAGAAGCCGTCCAGAGACGGGTTGTAGGAGTACCCGGGACTGGGTTAGACTGTTCCGCCGTGTGGCCACTGCAGTGATGTTCTATAGGAACTCTGGGCAGGGTCCTCAGGAGTAGATAGATTTTACATATTAGATGACTGTATATTTTTTGAGACTGAACATGATGGGGCATAAGCCCAAGTTTTGTACGGCATTGATGGATCCAAAATTTTGTAAAGTTTTTTGACATACCGATGATATATATATAGCGATATTTGATGTGATGTGATAAATGTATCGAATGTATGATGTTTTTGATGATTAGAAATTATTGTATTGAATGATTAATATGCCAATCTAAAGCTTGATTAGCCAATGAGTCAGCAAACCAATTGTCAGCTCGAGGAATATGAATGAATGTTAAAAATTGAAATGACCTGTGTAACAAACGTACCCTCAAGAACAATCGTAATAAAACTGGATCTCGTACCCGATAAGTGTTGTTCAACTGCGACACCACCAGCTGGGAGTCCAAGAAAACTACCAACGAATCAACACCCGAAGATATTGCCTCTGAGAGTAGATGAATGACTGCAGTGTATTCCGCTACGTTATTGGAAGCAGGACCAATGCAGACCCCTCTTGATACCAACAGCTGACCGGAAGGATAGTGAAGAACCCAAGCCGCGGAAGCTAAGTTCCGGGTGTGTATACTAGCACCATCGGCGAAACCAAAATGACTCATGACATCAACACAACCTGCCAAAGCAGATCAAAAAACATCACCATCTCATCAAAAATCGAAAATCAAACAGATATGTACAAGACAAAACTACTATATACAAAGAAAAATGCCAGGCCAAAGCCTAGGCATAGTACTTCTTCAAATAGAGCCCATTTCGGGGCTCCGGCAACTCATTCCCTTCGAAGTCAACCAAGGTATACGCTCCTTTCTTCAGGACCTTTTTGACGATATAGGGGCCATACCACATCGACTTAAACTTTCCTGCCCCCAAGGCATCTTTTTCTTGGGCATAGACCAAAACAAGATCACCTTCGGAAAAGACCCTAGGCTTAACCGCCTTATCGTACTGGATTTTGACTCGGTTTTTATGCGCTTCATTCAACGTGGCGGCATCTCGACGCTGCTCATCAAGATGTTCCAGATGAAGAAGCCGCTCTGCCAGACTAGAAGTGTCAGGAAGGAGCTCAACAGCCAGCTTAACGGAAGGAATCTCGCATTCAATGGGAAATACGGATTCCACCCCGTGGACTAACTGACAGTGCGGTTGCGGTTTTTTAACTGACGTCCTGTATGCCCAGAGTGCAGGATATAGCATAATGTGGCAGTTGGATCTATGTTTATCAATCGTCCGTTGAAGAATTGTCTTCAAGGACTTATTCACGGCTTCCACTTGGCCATTGGCCTGAGGATAATATGGAGATGAATGCTCCTGCCAGAAACCCAATTTAAGAGCCAACTCAGCCATCATACTGTTCTGAAAGTGACTGCCATGGTCAGTGACAATCTCTCTAGGTATACCGAAACGAGCAATAACTTGGTTGAAGAAGAAAAGAGCTGCAGTCTCACCGTCGTTCCCAAAAGTAGGCATAGCTTCGACCCACTTCGTAAAGTAGTCTACCGCTACGATAATGTACTTGTGACCTTTTGCCGAAGGCGGGTTACAAGTAGTAAAATCCATACCCCACTTTGTAAAGGGTCCGACAGTAACGACTGGAAAAAGCGGAGCTGGATGAGCGCGCATTTTTCGAGTATACACTTGACAAGGATGACACTTCTTGACCGATTCAATACAGTCTTTGAAAATCGAGGGCGAGAAGTAGCCAGCACGCAAAATATTTTGGGCTGTAGCAAGCCCTGATAAATGACCCCCACAAGCTCCACCGTGAGAATCATTGAGCACAGCCTCAGCTTCTTCGAAAGTTAAGCAGCGTCTTAGGATTGAATCAACCCCTCGACGGTACAAAGCATCACCAATAATCAGATAACCTTTAGCTAAGTGACGCAGCTTACGGCGCTCATCTTTCGAAAAAGAAGAGGGAAACTTCGCAGTCTGGAGATACACGATGATATCCCCATACCAAGGATCTTGTGGAGAGATCAAAAACAAGTGTTCGTCTGGAAAGGACTCCTCATAGATCATCTCCTCTCCACAAGGCAACTCGGAGATCAATTCCGCAAAGACTAACGACTTCTTGGATTTGGCAGACATGAACTCTAGATCAAATTCCTGTAATATCACAATCCATCTATTATATTTGCCCCCAATCACTCGCCTGCTGAGGACAAACTGAAATGGATTGGCAGCTGCCAAGACGTAAGTTTTGCGAAGAATAATATAATGCCGGAGTCGCTGCACAGCATGAACTGCTGCTAAGGCTAATTTTTCTATCGGGGTGTATCGCAGTTCAGGTCCTACCAGTCCTCGACTAAGGTAGTAAATAACATGCTCAGCCAGAGCATCATCCTCCTGAACGAGAACCATACCAATGGTAGATTCTGCTGTAGCCAGATACAAAAGAAAATCTCTGCTATAATCGGGTGGACTCAGTAAAGGAGCAGAGGTCAATGCCTTTTTCAAGGCATCGAATGAGCGTTGAGCGTAGTCGTCCCAAAGGAAAGGAACTCCTTTCTTCAACAGTCTCATATATCCCTTTGTAATCTCAGCATAGTTAACGATAAACCTCTGAAGAAAGTTAGACTTCCCTTGGAGACTTTGAAGTTGACGGATTGAAGACGGGGGAGGCAACCGAAGTATTGCCTCAACCTTGAAGGGATCTACCCTTATCCCTTCACTAGACACGATAAATCCCAATAGCCGACCGGATGTTACCGCGAAAACGCACTTGTTCGGATTCAAACGAATTTTATAAAAACGACATCTTTCAAATATTTGCCGGAGGTGACCTGGATGATCCATCCTCTTTCGAGAATGAGCAGCTAGATCATCTAAGTATGCCTCGATGATTTTCTTGATGTCATGGAAGGCATAAGACATGGCCCGCTGAAAAGTAGCTCCAGCATTTTTAAGACCAAAAGGCATTTTCTTATATGCAAACGTACCCCAGGGACAAATAAATGCGGTCTTATGTTGATCTTCTGGACGGATAGTAATTTGATTATAACCAGAAAAACCGTCCATGAAGGAAAAAATCTCGTTACCAGCACACTCGTCAATAATCTGATCAATGAAGGGTGTGGGGTAATTATCTTTAGGACACGCCTTATTCAGGTCTCTGAAATCGATGCATACTCGAATTGTTCCTTGCTTTTTATCAACGGGAACGGGGTTTGAAACCCATTCAGTCAGAGGAACTGGGAAAATGAATCCCGCCTTAAGCAGCTTTTCAACTTCAGCTTTGATAGCTGCTGCCTTCCTAGGATTAGCCGGACGAAGTTTTTGCCTGACCGGCTTAGCGTTTTCATACGTCTTGATCTCATGCTGGACGATAGATGGGTCTATGCCAGGCATTTCCTCATAAGACCAAGCAAAAACATCCCTATACTCTTTGAAGAGCTCGGTATAGATTTGAACTTATTCACGGGAACATTCAGCTCCAATGAAAACGTTCTCGATAATGTTGGGATTCCTGGAGATGTTCACCGGGATAGTCGGAGAGATCACAGCCATGTTCCCTTCAGCATAAACCTGTGCTGGTGCTAAGTGGTTCAAGACTGGGTGAACAGGTCCAGGAGACTGAGGACTTGGAAAACTAGCTTCGACTTCGCTCAAGTCAGGTAGGAAGTAAGACCGATGATGCAAGTCATCCCACGGTCTCTCTATACCTGTCATTGCTTCCAGGATGGCCTCTTCGGATGGAAGAGTTGTATCTAGACAATCCTGGGCAGAAGAAGAAGTAAGCGTCCAAGCCGGAGCCACATCACCATCCAACTCTTCCGGCGAAAGAGGAGCTGGATCAGACTCTGCAGTGTCAACAACAGACTGATATGCAATCTCAGCTGCAGAAATCGGGAATGCCATTCCACCCACTTGCCCTTCCTCCAAAGTGGCGGTTGGGGAAGGTAAGGTCCAAGGGTCCGAAAAATAATGAGTTCGGAAGAACTCTCTTCGAAGGGGAGCCTTGGAGGATGAAATAGCATTAATAGACACCTTAGGAGGAGGAAGATCAAAAGAACCCATCAGGGAAGAATACATTCCCACTCCTAAATTCTCGACAGGCGCCTTGGTATTATCCAACTTAGGAACAGATGAGTCAGGAGGCGCATCCAGGTCTACAGGAGGACAGTCCAGTTGATCCACCGTGACTATCCTCCCTTCGTGGGGGAAACATACTATTCGAAATAGTGAGGATGCGATAGCATCCATATCATATATCCAGTTCCTCCCCAACAGAAGGTTGTAGTCCAAGGCTGCATCTACTACCTCAACCTCTATGTTAACGGTTTTGCCCCCAACACAGATGGGCAAAGCCGGGACAATATCATGGGGCCTATGAGAATGGCCATCGAATGCAGTAAGAATAGTGCTAGATGGAACAGCTTTGGGAGATCCTAGTGTCTTCCAGCATGCGAGAGACATCACGCAAGTAGAAGCACCCTCATCAACGACCGTGCGAAAGATATTAGTCTTCCGGTACGATGATTTAATATGGAAAGCCATATGATGAGGAAGTCTCTTCTTAAAATTCCTCATATCAAAGGTAATCAGAAGAGAATTTTTCGGATCAATAGCCCCAATAGCAGTGAGAAAAGCACTGCGCTGAGCCGGACAAGACTGGAGTACCTCTAAAGCTGACATAGCACAAGGACTCTACGCCAGATCTTCTACAATCGAGTAGTTCTGGGCAGCCCTCATGTTCGGATTAATCGTTGATCGCTTTGAAGATGCTTTCGGCATCCGAGGCATAGACTCAACAGTTGGCTTCGTGATATGAAGCGGCTCAGGAGTATCAGGAACTTCCTTAGCTTTCGAAGATTCCTCTCCGCCATAATCACGGGATCTCGTAGCGACATCCATGTGAGCACTCATCATACAGATATTCGATGGAATTTCCCCTTCCTGAGGACCTCCAGAGGAAGCCCCAGGATTTTGGTTCGCGCCAGCAATTAATTGCTGCCCTTGGGGAAAAGGGTTTGTTAGGACAGCCTGGGAACTGGAAGAACCCTGCTGAGATAACAGGCGCTGAGCATCCTGAATTTTTGGGCACAGGTGTGTGAGATGGTCTCCAGCACAAAGCTTGCATGGAAACTTCACTTTCTTTTTCTCCTTTTGCCCTTCACCAACACGCTCGTTGGTTTTATTTGCATTGCCCTTCCCATTCTTGCCCTTCTTCCTGTTATTACGTCCCTTCTTCTTCCCATCGGACTGTTGATTTCCTTTGGGTTCAGAAGATTGGACAACATTAATGGACAAAGACTGGGAAGGTGAAGAATCAGCAGGCACAGCCTGACCAGAAGAAGCAGATTGTAAAGACAACTGCTGCAATTGAGAAAGCAGGCTCGCTGCACTACTACTGACCGATCCGACAAGTCCGTCACCATGCGGACCGGGTTTGGGTTTCGAAAGATCCAATTTGGAGCGAGGAGCATTAGGCAAATACTTGTAAAGCATGCCGGACTGAGAATAGATCAATTCTAACTGCTGGGCCCTAAAGATGGCCTGCTCCTCGGAATATACCCCTGACATGGATACATCCTTTGAAATATCTGACTGAAGCGATTTCAAAAACCACTCGAGAAGGAACTCACCTGGAATATGGGCTTTAATTAGCCTCTTCCTTCTCCTCCATTCTTGAATATGATCAGAAATGTGAGTTGCCTCATCCTGCTTAAAATTAGCCAGGAGTTCGGTCCCAGCCTCATATCTGACGGGCAACTGGAAATGGTTAAGAAAAGTTACAGCCAGTTCTCCAAATGTGGCGAAATTTCCCCCAGTGAGCTCTATATACCACTTAGCTGCATTCCCAGTTAAGGTGCGCTGAAATAATCTCAATCTAACCGAGTCGTCGATCAGAGAGTTGGAAGAGCACCATAAATGGAATGTGGTGACGTGGTCCGCCGGATCTTCACCATTCTTACCTTCAAACTTAGGAATGTCTGAAGGAAGTTTGGTTGGAACCGGAGGCCAACCCGGACTATATCGAATCGGGTCATTAGTTAACTTCGCCAAGTCTGGCAAGTTTAACGTTGCCAGAAATGGTAATCGCGGCGGAGCCTGAGAACTCCATCCTTGATGGGATGGATTTCCCACATTCTGAAAAGAATAGCCTGGATTTGATGAGGCACCAGGCTGCCAGAAAGGACCCGTAGAAAACGGAGAAGAACCTCCTCCCCACGCTGAGTTACCATAACCCAGGCTAGTTCCCCCCGCTGAAGTATTGACTGAAGAGGAAAGCCCCTGATAGGGGTTCCATGCATTAGATAGAGGGGAAAAAGACTGATAAGGACTCGATGCAGGGAAAGAAGCATTCCCTGGATGACTCGCGATGAACTGATTCCCTGCCCCCGACGTTGCAAACATAGGATTCCACCCCATAAAAGCAGTCAAACTTGGTCCCTGAGCCCAAGGATTGAAACTTTGGGTCTGGGACGTAAAAGGAAACGACCCTAAAGAAGGATTGGGACTAGGAATATGCCCAGTCCCAAAGGGGAAACCCTGAAAAGAAGCTGATCCACTAGCCATGTTGGACATGGGCGTAGATCCAGCTGCACCGGCGGTAAAGGAAAAAGAGGGATTTCCAGCAATGGACATCCCTGAAACAAAGGGACGAGATTGAGAAGCATATGCTTGGGTGAACCCAGAGCCAAACATAGCAGTGCTAGAAGCACTCGAAGATAGAGCAAGAGTGCCCCCTGCCTCGACAGAAGCAGGGGTCTGAATGCCTGCAGCACTCACGGTAGAAGCCGCGTTCCTAGTCGTGGTCATCGAAAGATAAGAAAGATATGGAAGATCCGGCGGTCTCTCAGACTCCGGTCCGACGTACTGAATAACAAACGGATGATCAGGAGGAAGAGGAGATGGACCTGTAGCTGCAGGCTCAGGTATATCTTCTATCTGAAAATCTTCTTCCTGAGGAAACAACACTCTCGAGGTGAGCGGAACGCTCCTCTCGGAACCGACACCGGAATCAGCAACGAAACCTTCAGACCTTAGTGGAGGATCTCTCTCCACAGCGTCAGACTCCACAGGGTGAAAACCACCTGCTAAATCGCTCCTACGCCTTCTCGAAGAAGGCTCTGCGCTCTCGGGAGATAACCCCCAGATTCTCCTCGAACGTCGAGGCACTTGATCAGCCACTTTTACAGATTTATTATATTAGACTCAAGAAAAGTGAAAAGCTAGGCAAGCTAGGAGCAAAGAGCACTCACTAAAATCAAAATCCCTGAGAAACAGCAAGCAAACAGCCTCCAAGTATTTCCGCTCGGGGTGATGAGGACCGGACACCAAAATACAGGAAAGCGAAGTATAGGGCCTTCCGAAAGCAGTCTGGGATGATTAGGGCCCAGAACAACTAGCGAAGGTATCAGAAACAGTTACGCCGACCTCCTAACGACGGCCTTTGCCGGCTCAAGCACCCAAGCTTCGCAAGGGCACCCCCCAGAAGTACTGCTGAAAGTGATGCGACGTCTGCCTCAGGTACCACGGGTATTCCCCCCCGCAGTCACCTGTGTGGAACCTAGGAACGGCAACTATGGTCACCAATCCGTATCAGAAGCTGGGCGGAACGGTCTTGAGGTCAGATTCAGCTAATCGGAGGGGGGTATCCCTCTTCTCAACCTTCACTTCCCCTCGCGCTTGACTCTCGGATGAGAGCTTTCCCAGTCCACCTCACGGAGTTGGATTTCGCTCAATTAATAAACTTCTATGTTTGTTTGAGCGGCCTTGGAGAGTTAACTCTCCTCTCTCCTATTCCAAGGCCCTACAACCTACCTAGTTGGTGATTGACACTTAATAAAACTTGCTAGTTGATTTTAGATTAAATCGCTTATTTTAAGGGCTGTTGTATTAAGTCATAAGGATATGGAGTTGAAACCAATGATGTTCTGACGCAAAAGAAATTAATAAAAAACCTGACTACATGCACATGCAGTTCTTAGTCTTTCGATGAAGAGCAATTTCTATGTAAGTTCTACGAGGCTAAAAAAGGTATTTTTCTTTTCGAATTACAAACTCACACGCACAAAAATTAAGAAGCTAACTAAATGATTCAATGCACCTAATGCAAATGACCACTAGCATGTAAATTCTGAGATGCAAAAAAGTCCCTTGAAACAAGGTGAAATTTCCCAAAAGGGCTCCTTCAGTTTTAACTCATCTTTTGATATCCAGAAAGCCAATTCTTGCAAACAAGAACTCTCAATATAAGACACCAAAATACTCCACAAGAAGAAGAAGAAATCAAAAGACACCCTCTCCTCAAAATCAAGCTAAAAACTAGAAGCAAGAAACTTCACTAAAGTCCCAAAAGACGAAGCCAAACGAAAATAAAAAAGGCAATAACAAAAACGAAAAACAAGAAACAATGTTTTTTGAGTTTTTGATATGCAAAAACAAAAAGCAAAACAAATGTTTTTGGGCTTTTCAGTTTTATAAAACAAGAGTTTCAAGAAAACCAAGAACAACTATCCCAATCCAAGCCAAAACGAGACCGAATTTCAAGCATAAACTTCAGCTATGCCCCCAAACCTTATAAGGCTAATGATAGCAAGATCAATGAGAGCGACGGAAGACCAAAAACTCAATCAAACAGCCAAGAGAAATAGTGCAAATTCGTTGCAACACAAAACTCCAAAGAAACAAGAAAAGATCTTTGAAAATTGCAACAAAACCCTAGCCTATGAAACTCAAGAAAACCAATCGAAAACAAAGCAAAGAACGCAATGCAAAGAACAACACAAAGACAGGAGCGAGTCAGTGAGCAAAAGCTCTCTGTTCTGATAAAGCAGAACAGCCAAGAATGCTCAGAAAGCGATCTTGGAACTCAATCCAGGAGTGCTAGCACCAACAAGAACACTTCGCCAAAAAGATCAGTTTTCGGACAAACGAAAGAGAACCAAGACTTAAAACCACTTCTGTCACACTCCAGTAAGTATAGAGACTCTGCAGACACAGGCCTCCACAGCCAGAAAAGACCAAAAACACCAGAATCTTGAAATTTCAAATTCAGCCTAGGTATACGCGACCTTGCAGTTATGCAACGGGCGTGTATACGCGTCTGTGTTGAGGGAAACCCGCGTATACGCGGTTCCTTCTACACAAACTCGCGGGTATACGCGACTGTGTGCAAGAAAAACTGCGTATACAAAGAAATATAATGAAAAATAAAAAGTACAAGCCTGGGAAAGGTATCAAAGCTTCAAACTGACTGCAAGAAAGCAAACTGGACTGTAAAAGACAGAAGAAACTGTTGGCAACCTACCAAACAGCTGAAACAACCCAACAGGAGAATCACAAAAATGTGATCCCCAGTGGAGTCGCCAGTTCTGTTTCGGGGATTTAACACCCTAGAGGTTGGTTGGGATTCAACCTCCACAGAGCAGGGGCGTACTACTTAACAGAGACTCACACGATCATGCACATTCATAAAAACGAAATCGAGTAGAATGAGAGGTTTACCCGTTGGTCCTACGTTTGAAGTAGATCCACGTGGAGTTCAAACTCCCTGCAACCGTCCTTTCTCCTTCACCTGAAATACAAGAAGAAACCAGCACAAAGGACAAGTTGTACAGTATTTTTCTACTCTATATGTTAGTCAGATTCATATAAAACATTAAATAAATCATCATGAATGCATGTATAACAAATATTCTTCATACATAAAGCATACACTAACACGTCTATTTCGGGAACAGCATGATACTTCTGTATTATAAAAATAGTACGTACAAAAGTAAGTGGAGAGATCACCTGATCCTTCCAAGGCCTTCGCAGACCGTCGTCCGGATCCGTCCAGCCCTTGCCTCGCTAAGACTCCTTCCAAATGAGTGCATACGAGATAGCATATAAAGGGGATGTGTATCTCAAGGAAACAAGGGTTTCCTGAAATGAACTGGGAAAGTGCAGGAGGCACGGGGAATCAGACTTGGATAGGGAACCAACAGAGTATAATATCAATACTTTCTCTCTCTCCCTTAGGCCACACACATGAGGTCTTTTTATAGTCCCTCCAAGTAGTTTCAGCAGTTGGAAACAGTTGGCCACGGGCTGGGGTGGTTGAACTACCTGAGTAACCATCAACCCAGCGCGAAATTAGGGATTTTTATATATTTTTTTAATCATTAAAATGGCATACGTGGAAAAGTCTAGCTGTACTCGCGTATACACGCGGAAAAACACGGGCATAGTCGCGTATGAAGGATTTTCCACTGTTTTTAAGTGAATTTGTCCAAGTCTGTAGGAATGGGTGCCCATAAAGCCATGAAGCAATCATGAATCATGTCAAAGTGAGAAATGATGCTATAACACTCTAGACTTAGAATTTTTGGAGCATTATATCAGTAGCAATATACTTTTATATCTTTCAATTTTTATTCTCTCTTAGATAGTGCAATTTTCTACATTCATGTATTTCATGTATTAACAACATTTTAGATCTAGGTGTATGCTTTCATGGGAGGCTAGCTTTCCCAACTTGAGTGATCTTTTCCTCAAGATATTGTACTTATTTTGCTATTATATTCATAATGGAATGGATGTAATGTTGTCTCATGCTTTGATCTATTCATATTTTTGCATATTTCCAGTTTTATGCACTATATTCCTGCTTTTCCCATTTGGGAATATTACAAATTCGCAGAGAGAAGACATTTCCAAGAACACAACAGGAAAATAGTGTGTTAGAAAGGATGAAAATGACAATCATGTAGTGTGCAAGGTGCATAAGATTACATGCATGATTGCCTTTGAAATTTTGGGCAAATGTTGTAGATAATTTTTTTTATCTAATAAATAGTGGGCCTTCAAGTTCCTTGGATGATGGTATTCCAAAGGAGGCACTAACAGGTAAAAAGGTAAACTAATCTTTTTTAAAGCCTTTTGGTTGTGAGGCCTTTGTACGTATTAATAAATAAAATAGAACAAATCTTGAGGCAAAACAAAATAAATGTACCTTTATTGGATATGGTGTTAATGATTTTGATTATCTCTTATATGATTATGAAAATCACAAAAAAAATAGGAGAAGAGATGTAATATTCAATAAAAAGGTCTTATATAAGTATCAGTTGCTAGAAAATAAAAAGGAAAAAAAAAAAAAAAAGAATATGCAGTTCTTGATGAGATCACAAAAAAAGTAAAGGTGCCTGTGTTGTTAAAGTAAATCCTCTCTGTGGATAGAGATGATCCCTCTAGCCCTAGGGTGGATCTAGCAACTGAGGGACAAGATAAAGTGTAGGTTCCTTAATTAATGAATGAAAACGGAAGGGTAGATTGACCTACCTACAGTCCAACGCAGTTGTCACTGTAGTGTTGGTGGCATCTTGATCTCTGTCTCGACGAGTCACAATCCTTTTGCAACGATGCTCGGATACCTGCACGGAGATCAGAAAACAAGAGCAGCATACAAGACAATGATTCCATTCATAATCAACTAACCAGTCAAGAAGGGATAAGCATATTGCATCAAGTAAAACACACTAATGCAATATGGGAACCAGACAATAGTCATGTATATATATGAATAGAATACAAAGTTACAACCAGAGCCTTGATGTTGTAGCCTCCTTTAGCAGGGTTTAGTTGAAGCGTGTCTTGAAGTTACAACCGGAGCCTTGATGCCCACGAAGTTTGTTATGATGGAAAATTCACCTCTATTTTTAAAAAACATTCCATAAACAGGTTGGCATGGGTAGCGCACTAGGACAGAGTACCAATGGGAGTGGGGCCCAGTGTTAATCTTCCTCATTGGCGTGAGGGCATAACGGTCTACCAATCCCAAGGAAAAAACATGGGTTTCTAGCAGTCTGTTCAGGGAAATGTCAACAGAAGGAATGTTTTACTCATGGAAAGGGATGTACTGATGGTATTTGTAAATCATGACAATTCTTATTCGTCACATAAATAGTCCTCCAATGTGAGCGATGGGGATTGCAAGGACAGTGACAAAATGTTGTGTAACATATTCCCCCTAGAGCATGAGGTCCGAGAGAGAGGGAGGGGTGAAATGCTTTACGAGAACGCGTTCGACCAAACATGGTTGTTGGAAGACCTGCAAGTACAAATACAAATGATATCTCTGATACATGAACATGCGACATGGGAACATCCATCCATAATAGAGTACATAAAAACTAAGATCTGAGGTATGGATGTAGCCATTCAGAAATAAGGATCAACAAATAGACTCAGGTATGGTCATAGCCATCCAATCAAATATTCATGCAACAATTCATGATAAACCACAATAACCCGCAGCCTAGATCTTAATAGGAAAAACCCAGGGTCTTTCACTCCATCTCGACCCGAACAAGTAATAATTCAAGCATGCGAATATGTGAGCTAAAGTCGAACATGCAATAAAGTCACATGATTACCAACCAATGATGAAAGTTGTTAATAGGCACAAGAGAAACCACCAATAATGAAAATGGCTCTCAAGGTACAAAAAGTACAACCCACAGAATGTGAACAGTGAGCTAGCATCGAACACCCGTAGAATCACTCGATCGGAGGCCAATGATGTGGACCTATCATCGAATGCGAAGAACTTGCCATTGAGGCATGCAAGCTCCAAGGTATCGAAGGGGAGTCTCTAGATAAACTTCCTGGATAATGATCTGAAGTCGACAGGAAGTGACCCGATCGAAGGAGGCCATAATTTTTCCCACATCATGTACATGAGATAGAGGAACATAATGATAGTGAATCGGACCAAACAGAGGATCAAAGGAAGGTTGAAAACTGTAGAGGAAAAATTCTCTTGAATATATCAGCAACATGACTCTGAATTTAGCAGTATTTGACATCAAGGGATCTGAGGTCATGATGACATGGAAAAGAGAAGATGAGAGGTCAAAACAGATTACCCAAAACCATGGAGGAAAAAAATGACGAAATGAGATGTCCCCAACCCAACAAGAATGAAGATGAGTGTCATGTTCAAGAGCGACATACTGTCGACTCGACTAAAGGCTAGTTCCATTTTCCCCCACCATTTCTGGCAAGTACCCCAATTATTTTGAAAAAAATATTGAAGGGGATAGCATATGCTTGCAATGTAATTTTTTCCTTCGGAAAAATCCATCGTAGTACATTTTACGAGCCCTTGGAAGGAGGAACTCGGTGAATTTCATGGTGACGATGTCCGATGTCATCAAGGTTTAACGAGTCTGACAAAGGAAGAACTCGACATCTTTTCATGTTTAGAGAGTTTTAAAACAGGTGAAAAAGAAAACTCCAGCAGGTCCCTTTTCGTAAGTATTCCCTCAGATCCGAAAAGGTAGAAAACAATATCCTTTTCCATAAATAATCTATCCCAGCCCAAAAAAGGGGTAAACATATACTGGGTAGATATTTTTTCACAAACATTTAACAAGTTCAAAACGACAAGAGTCTCGGAAATATTTTCAATTTTAGAGAGTCAAAAAAGCGCTAAAAGATGACTCCAGTAGTGACTTTTTCGTGTTTTTACTGAGTCTAAAAAAGTATAAAATACAACTCGTTACTTCATCACTATCTCATAAAATACCTGTCATTGCACAAGAGACAAACGTAAGACCCATTTCTCGAAATAACATAGTGAAATAATTGAGAAATATGTCTTAAAACCTAATTAGGGTTTAGAAAATTTATAAAATACTCAAAATGATAAAAAATAATTACTTTTCACTTTTACCTCTTGTGGAGAAATAGTTACCCATTTTACACTGTGATTTTGCAGCAACAATAGCGGGCAATCTGGCAAACCAATCACTAATCCGTCAGTTTCAGGTAAGAGTCAACATCCTTCCCTTCATTTTGATTCCTCTTTCAGTACCTGTGACCCTAGATTTGGAATTCTATGGGGGAATTTGTAAAAATTAGGGCATAGCGGTTGGCGCGAGTATCGGGCACGGACTCGCGCCAAATGCCCAATTTTTTGAACTGGGGTGTGCCCATTGACACAACTGCTTCAAAAATAGTCGCGCCAACTACGCAAACCATTTTAACTTGTCAATGCAAGTAAATAAGCCCATTTTCAAAATTCAAGAGCTTTTAATTTGGCTAATGTGGTTCATATGAACATGTTTGCAGGTCTAAAGTGGAAAAATGGTGATCGAATGGAAAGAACGGGAACATGGTGAAGAAGGTGAGCTTGCCATGGAAAATGAAAGATGCATGGAAGCCCTTAGAGACTGTGGACTAAAAAAATTCTTCATGACTCCATGCCTCAGAGCTCAACCAGAGCTGCTACAATACGTAATCAGTATCTGGGATGAGGATCAGGAAAATTTCATTCTTCGCGATCAGGAACTCGAGATTGATGTGTCATATATTTATTTCATAACAGGACTATCACGGAGGGGAGAAACGCCAATTATGACCAGCACCCTCCCCAATATGGAGAACATGAGCATGGTGATTGACAGGGTATGTCGAGGGGCCAGAAAAGGATCAGGAAGCGGGAAAGTGGATATCTAAACTGTCCCAAACTTGGCACTAAAATTAGTGCTAGACACCATTATGCGAGCTGCAGGATCACAAGCACTGCATGAAGCAACAAAGACACAGTTACTTCTCGCAATAGACTGTCTGACACCAACCCTCTATAATTGGGCAGAGTCAGTGATGATCAATATGAAACGTCAACTAACGAAATGCAAGAAGACAAAACTAAAGTAATTCGGATATGGATCTATCCTAGTATCACTATTCTTGGAATGACTACCAATATTCCAGCAACAAGAAGTGATAGTTCCGACACCACCAACATAGGAGCCATGGATGGCCCATTGGGCAACGCTAATGCCAAGGTCAGGGGGTGGCCAAAAGATGTCCTGGAGGTCAGATTTTTTCGATTGGCTCCGCTAACAGCTAATCGTCATGGAGGACTGGCCCTACTCTGGCACAGATTTTGCTGGTGATCCAGATCTCCCACTCCCAAAGGGAGAGGACTGGGATGAAGCACTTGGTAAGACTCATTTTTATTTTCATGAGTATTATGATTTTTTTTTGTTATGTATGTTCTAACATTAAATCCATGTATCCGCAGATGTTGGCCCAGAGAGACCTGCAGGAATGTCTTCGATAGCAAGGTGAATCCCTTGCGACTTTGATATTTCACCTCATGGTGAGGGAGGCGAGGAGGAATTGTGCGCAACTTGGAGGGAATCTCTTGTGGAGTCTCGGACTATGCGCGTTTCGACAATGTTCCTCGTAAATACCATCGACACATTGTAGGGGTGTCGAACTGAGTTCACCGCTTGCTAAGGCGCCTTGTACGAGCAGTGACATGCTATCATGATCATCACATCGATTAGACACCTAGGCTTTATTTCTGCATATTTTGAGAGACATGGTGTCTCAAGATGTAACAAAAACACACATATTTTTGTACTTAACATGCACACTAATGCAAAAATTATATCTATATATATATATATATATATATATATATATATATATATATATATATATATATAGATATATATATATATATATATATATACATCTATTTTCCTATTATGGATCTTTTTCATGTGATGATGATTTTACAAATTATGCAAATGTCTATCTAATACAATATTAACCACTGTATCAATTAATACATTCATCTTCCTAGGAATATGTTGATATGTGATATAATCAAAATGTCTTTCCAGCAAATGAAAATGTAAATACAACCTTAAAATGTGAGGGTTTCTAACTGAATAATGACCATTAAGTTGAAGAACGACAAGTTGTGAGTCTAGATTTACAACCAATTCATGTATGCCAAGGGTAATTACCTTGGTTAATAGTTCAATGATAGCACTATACTTAGAGAAATTGTTTGTAGTTCATCCTAGACAGATACCTTGTTGATCTATCAACTCACCAGCAGCATCATAAATCACTCAGGCTACCGAAGACAAGTTTCGAGTACTACAGGATGCATCATCCGCGAAACTGACAAAAGGGGTAATAGACATTTGCAAAATAAGCAATGACCCACTAAGCAGGAAAATGCTCACAAATCACACCAAGCCAAAACATGTACAAAAATGAAAAAAACACCTATGTACACAAAACATGCACGAATGACTCATGCATAATATTTCTTAAGATACAACCCATTTCTGGGCTGATCCAGAGGATGAACTTCATAATCAATGAGCTCATAGACCCCATTCCACATAACACATTTAATAATGTAGGGCCCATGCCACATGGGTTGAAATTTTCCTTCCCCTGACTTATCATGAGCTTGGTCGTACAGGAGGATGAGGTCTCCTTCTATGAAAGAATGAGGGGAAACCGACTGGTCAAAATGAGCTTTGACCCACTTCTTTTGTGCTTCAATGACTAAAGCAGTGAAGTGGCAAGTTTCATCCAACCTTTCTAAATAGAGAAGACACTCTTCTTCTGGTGAATTGTTCGGTAGTAATTCAACAGCCAACTTGAGTAAAGGTATTTCACACTCAATCGGAAGAGTAGCTTCCACACCGTAAACAAGCTAAAATGGAGTGAATCCATTCAGATTTTTAACTGAGGTTCAGTATGCCTAAAGAGCCGAAAATAACATGAGATGCCAATTATATTTGTGCATCCCAATCATGCGTTGAAGCATGATGACAAGAAATTTTTTCACAGCCTCAACCTGGCCATTGGCTTGAGGATAGTACGACGTTGAGATGTCGTGATGCAAGCCCAACTTGGAAGTCAACTCTGCCACCATAATATGCCAAAAATGGGAACCATGATCGGTTACGATGGCTTTAGGGACACCAAACCTAGAAATTATTTGATTGAATATGAACTAAGTTGTTGTCTTACCGTCAGCTATGAGTGTAGGCATTGCTTCGGCCCATTTGGTGAAGTAGTCAATGGCTATGATGATATAATCATGCCCCTCGGCCGAGTGAGGGTTTCATGTCTTAAAATCAATGCCCCACTTCACAAAGGGACCAACGGTAATGACAGGGTGCAAATGTGTAGGTGGCACGTGTATCTTGTGCTAATAGATCTAGCAATCATGACATTTATGGACAGCGACAATGTAGTCCTTGAATATGGAGGGCTAGAAATACCCAGCACGAAGAATATATTATGCAGTGGCATAACCATACATGTGACCACCACCGGTGCCACTATGACAGAAATTCAGGGCTTTTTCAGCCTCCTCGAGAGTCAAACAATGGCGGAGAATGGAATCAACTCTGATGTGGTAAAGTGTATCTATGACTGTACGATAAGGTTGCGATTGATGAAGGATGTGCCGGCGAGGATCCTTCATCAACTCAGATCTAAAAGTGGAAGTTTTAATATATACGATGATATCACCATACCAAGGATCGAGGGTGTGAATTAGAAAAGGCGTATCGTCTAGGATGCATTCCTCGGAACCAGACGGAGCGGAGTCATAGGGGAGGGAGCAAATTAGATCAGCAAAGACTAATGATTTCTTTGACTTGGTAGTAATAAATTCCAAATCCAACTCTTGGAGGATGAAAATCCACTTCGATTACTTGCCCCCAAGCAATTGTCAAGACAATATATAGTTCATAGGGTTGCAATTAGAAATCACAGTGACAGTACGCAACAGAATGTAATGATGAAAACATTGAATTTCCTGAACCGCAGCTAATGCTAACTTCTCGACGTGTGCATAGCGCGTCTTAGGATAAATAAGGCTATGAGAGAGGTAATAAATAACATGCTTTTTACCATCATCATCGTCTTGCACCAAAACCATGGCAATCATGTTGAAAGCAACGGCTAAATAGAGGGAAAAATCACAATGATAGTTTGCAAGATGAAACAGAGGAGCGTTGATAAGAAACATCTTTAGAGCATTGAAATACTTCTGGGTAATCTCATCCCAAAGAAATGGGACGCCCTGCTTTAGTAATCGCGTGTATCCTTTAGCCACATCGACATAATTAGGTATAAAACGGCATAAAAAGTTAGTCTTCCCCTGAAGACTCTACCGCTGATGTAATGAGGATGGAGAGGGGAGATTAACGATAGCCTCAACCTTGAGTGGATTGAGGTGAATTCTGTCTTTGGAAACGATAAACCCTAAGAGTCTACCAGAATCAACGCAGAAGACGCACTTGTGCAGATTTAACCGGATGTTATAGCGTCGACAGTGAAGAAATATCTGACGAATATGGTCAGGGTGGTCCTTACATTTAGCTGAGTGAGCCAGAAGTTCATCCAGATAAGGTTGAACAATGTGCTTAATATCATGAAAATCATATGACATCGCTCGCTAAAATGTGGCCCCATGATTATTTAAGCCAAAAGGGAGATTCTTATATGTGAAAGTACCCCAGGGAAAGATAAAGGTAGTCTTATGTTGATTGGTTGGGATAATTTTGATCTAGTTATAGCCAGAAAATCCATCCATGAGGGAAAATATCTCACTCCCCATGTAGTCATCAATGATTTGATCAATAAAGGGAATTGGATAATTATCCTTAGGACATGCCTAGTTTATGTCACGATAATCAACACAGACTCGAATGGTACCCTATTTCTTATCTACAGGGAAAATGTTGGACACCCATTCTGTCAAAGGAATCAGATAGATAAAACCAGCATTTAGAAGTTTTCAACTTCACCCTTAATGGCGGCATCCTTTCTAAGATGCACAGGACGAAGACGTTGATGAATAGTTTTCGAACCAAGGTAGGTAGGAATCTTATGCACCACTATACTAGGGTCGATGCCGGGAATTTCTTCGTAGGACCATGCAAATATGTCACAAAAATCATGGAAAAGGCTAGTATAAACCTGAACTTCATCTGAAGAATAGGTGACCCCGATATGGATGTTCTCAACGATTCCCGATTTCACGGAAATATCGATAGGCATAGTTTGCGTAATGTTACTCAAGTTACCCTCTGTAAAAAATTCGTGTGCTAGAATAGGCATATGAAGTGGAGGAGAAGGAACCTGAGATGCAAACCTCTCAAGACACGTAGACATGGCCCCGAGACCAGGCATGAATGAGGAATGATGATGACTATCATCCCTCGGAAGATCCTCAAGAGACATTGTTTCCACGATGGCTTCATCGGAGGGAAATATCTCCTTCAAGGGATCGAGTGAATCAAAATCTCCAAGCCAAGGGGATTGAGAATAAGCATCAAGAGACATGCTCAACGGAGCATGATTAGGAGGTAGAGGCTCTGAAACTGAAATAAGTTCACAATATTCAATCTCGATTGGACTTAACGGCATCGAATCTCCAAAAGAATCGATTTGTTCAGGTGAAGGGATTATCCATGGATCATCAGACCGAGAGATTATATTAATTTGAATAGTTTTGGGTGGAGGAAGAGGAAAAATACTCGTGAGAGCATAATCTTTGAAAATACCCAGCCCTACGCTCTCGTACAGAGTAGGAATCTAATCGACATACAGAACGTTGCTCTCCAAAGAATAAGTGAAGAATGAAAATTGATCAACAGTAACAATCCTTCCTTCGTGTGGGAATTTCAAAACATGAAAGAGAGTGTTCAGAACACATAGCATGGCGTGATTCCAACTGTGATTGAGGAGAGGATTGTAATTGAGCTTGGCATCAACTACTTCAACCTTGACATTGACAATCTTCCCTTCTAACGTAATTAGTAAGCTAGTGAGAACACCAAGAGGTTTAAATTCTCTTCCATCAAATGCTTCAAGGGAATTTGGTGATGAATTCAGAGCTGGAGAACCAATGGCTTCCCAGCAAGCAAATGACATGACACACGTAGGTGCACCCTTGTCCACAACTACCCGATGGATATTCAGACCATTAATACCAACTTGTATGATGAGCACAATTTGGTGCAGGAGTCATGGGATGAAATTCTCAAATTCGAAAGCGAGAATGCTAGAATCATCAGGATAAACCCCGTCGATCGCAGATAACAAAGCCTTCCATTGAGATGGAAAACTCTGAAGTACTTCTAATGCAGACATTACAGATGGTGCCTGAGCTAGATCCTCAGCAATACTGTAATGTTAAGTAGCACGGGTGTTGGGATTGTAAGAAAACTTATGGAGTACACATTTGGAAAGTGGCCGTACAATAGGCTTACTACTAGGCCTTTCAATCTAAAGAGAGCCAGAAACAAGCGAAGGAGGAGGACCATCAGCGATATCCTTCCCCACTGCCTGACGTGGTTCAGTATAATCTTTCAAATGGGTTGTGATGGCAACGGATGCAGAACCGTTCATCATGAAAACCTGAGATCCAAATGGGGCAGAGGGTTGAGGTTTCTCTACCATCTGGGCCTGCTATGATGGAAAAGGTTCTTTAAGAATGGCCAGAGTTCCTTGGGTGCCTTTGATAAATCTACTTACTTCGGCCCGTTGGGGACAGTCTTGTGTGTAGTTCTCTTCGTCACAAATAAAGTAAGGATACTTCGGCTTATGCTGCGAACCATCATCAGCATGAGATTTTGATGAATCTTGTTTTGGGGTATCGACTTTGGCTTTACCTTTACCCTTATTTTTTCCCTTGGAAGCCTTATCTACCAGAATGGCCTGAATGGCATTGAATTCCACTATGGTACCAGAGTTTGGGTAGACTAAGAAGCGTATCCTGAGAAGTATTAGACTTTTGCTTCCCAGGGTTTACAGGAGAATACTTCTGAGAATTCTGAGACACAGAATCAATGATACTATCAACAGATGGTGTCGTCGGTGCTTTGGAAGTTCCAAGTCGAGGAGCATCGGGAAAAATATCATATAATGTGACAGACTGAGAGTACAGAAGATCGAGGTACTGGGCACGATCGATGGCCTATTCTTCAGTTACATATGCCCCCATAGCTATGTCTTTAGTGATTTGATTGACAAACAAGGTAGTAAACCAACCAGTCGGAAGTTGATCAGGAATATCAAACTTGATCAAATGACGACGACGCCTCCATTTTTTAATATGGTCCAAGATATGAGTAGCTCGGTCCTGTTTCAAAGATGTGAGGAGGTGTGTCCCGGTATCATAACAAAACAGGTAACTAAAAATTCGTAAGAAATTCCATGGCCAAATAATTGAAATCTTGAAAGATGCCACGAGATAATTCAATGTACCACTTTGCAACGACACCAGTAATAGTCTATTGGAAAATATGGAGTAGGATGGAATCATCAACCCAAGAGTTAGAGGAACACCACATGTGGTAGGTCATAACATGCACTTTGGGGTCTTCGTTGAACTTACCCTAAAATTTAGGATAATCACCAGGAATCTTGGTTAGAACTGGAGGCCAATACGAGTTATAAAGAATTAGATCGTTCGTTAACTTTGACAGATCTGGCAGTTCCAACGTAGCGAGAAATGGTAATTGAGGATTAAAAGGCATCGGGGGCCTTTGATAAGGACTTGTGTTAACATTCTATCCATTCTGGGAGAAAATTATGCCCCCATATGTTCTTCCCTGGAGGACTATGACCATAGGGGTTATAAGCCTGATAGTTCTACCCATACTAGGGTGGAGGACCAGGATATTGATTCTGAGCATACCATTGAGGTACTTACTGAGCAACATATGGATTTTGTTGCAGAATGTAAGCATTTCCTTGAGGTGGATTATATACCATTTGGGATTTATTTTGAGGATAATAAACTTGAAACCTTGGGGCACGCTATATACATCCTGATATTGACACTACTACATTTGGCGGAAATTCCGACACTTGCTTTCGACGCTTTTGACCAAATGTTGGAAATTTCCCCAAATTTTTTCAATCTCGCCCGAAACCGTCGTTATACCGACGTTTAGAGAAATGTGTCGTAATACCGACACTTAGACAAAGTGTTGCAGTTGCGACGTCTGAAGGAATACGTCGCAATGGCGACCCTATTCTCCAAGGCATCGCTACTGCGACAGATGCTTCCAAACGTCGCAATTGTAACACAATGTCTAAGTGTTGCAATTGCGACGTTTGAAGGCATCCATCGCAATAGCGACGCTTTGTTTGCGACACAATTTCTATGTGTCGCAATGACAACGTTTAGAGGGATTCGTCGCAATAGCGACGCTCTAGCCACCATCGGTATAACGACACTTATTTGCAATAAACGACAGTTATATGGCCTTTGCAAAAATGGTCGGTTTACAGAGCAGCGCGAGGAGTAGTTAATGGAGGCACCTTTGCGATTGCGCATAATTTGGAGAGAAAATAGTAATAATGAGAGAGGCTCCTTTAATTTTGTCTTTGATTTGTGAAGGTATGGATTTTCCAGCCTGCAATTCTATGCTGTCGAGAAAGACTTGCAATCCTCTGGAAACAAGACTGTTGTGAAGATGCCTGGCGAAGAAACGGACATCGGGTTCACAACTGTTGATGAACACATCGTAGTCCGGCGAAGAAGGCACCAAGGAGGGTATTCTTAGTAAATGAGGGATGTTGAAATATTAATTTCAACTACCCTATCCTCTGTCTACTTTCTAAATCTGTTTGAATGGCTCTGTCAAACAGCCGCTTTCTAAAACTGATGAACAGTCAATTTTGGGTTTGAAATCACAGTCCCTGCACACTTGAAAACAGAGCGCTGTATTGTTTTGGAAACAGAGCAATTTAATAGTAAACGCGGGAGATTTTAATTCACAAGAACGTGGTCCCATAGACCACAGACCAAATCAGCCATCCACGTGGAAGCAGGCGATTCGATCGCGTTATTTTTTGGCCCGTCTGCATTGTGGAATTCGAGACCCGAAACATTATAGGGCGGAATTAATTTGATTTTCGCGTCACAGTTTTCCTCCGTACGAAAAAGCCAAAAAACGGACCCGAATTTTTATATGGCGTATTCTATGAAGTTTTCGCGTCACAAATTAGGGTGACATCAGCAAGCTATTTTGGAATGCGAATTTGTGATTGAAATCGGGTTTATTTTTTTTGAAGTCCGGACGTATGATATAGTTTTATTAATATTTTGTTATAAGTTTTGTTTCACCACCCGATAGTTATTTAAACCATTGGCTCATATATAACATATGCATAAATATTTCACTTTGGGCATTTGTAATGTGGGCCCCGAATACTTTAAATAGGTACATATACATTAGACTTTTTAAAAGTTTTGAGGATTTCACCCCCGGTGCAATTGTTTGTTTATAAGATTATATGATACATGTGAGATAAAGGTTTATTATTTATCATATATAAATAAATTTTATCAATATTGGACATTTACACTTTTATGAGGTGATGTAATAAGTAAATTCATAAATATCTCTTTTTAATCCTCATTTTACTCCATGAATATGTTTGGAAATGAAATTTCAATAGATTAATTTTCTCCTAACCTATGTATCATCAATATTGTACATTTACATTCTTAATTATGAGGTGATGTTATAGGTAAATCCATGAATATCTCATTTTAATCTTCATTTTACTCCATGAATATGTTTGGAAATGAAATTTCAATATATTAATTTTCTTGTTATTATATGTTTTATGAAGATATGGTAAGGAATTATCTCTTGTTCTTCTTAGAAATAATTATATATAATTTTTTTTTTTTCAAAATAGATTAAAAAAATTATATGAGAAAAAATATTAATTCATCAATATGTGTGTGTGTGTGTTGTGAGGAATAATTTCATATTTCAACTTAATAGTTCATTATATAATCATGTGATCATCACCAATGATATATCTTAAAAAGCAACTGAAAAGCCATGTGTACAAAATCGATGTATACTCTAGAGAGTGGTTCTCATATCACTATGTAAATTGTTGTATGATACTTCAACAAAATTATAAGATAAACAGTAATACACATCATATATGCACCATAACAATTGGTATAGGGTAAAAACCACTTTCCACACCTTTGTACTCGATCCAATTTTCTCTATCAACTCTTCTAGCTGTGGGAGTTTCCTCCAAGGATCATAATACCCCCAAGGCCTGTTATCACCCTAGTAATTCTCAGGTTGTGGGATAGGGATTTTTGTAGTTAAGAACACCAGGGGTAACCAAGAACCGCTTTGGGAATTCAAGATCTAGCCTTCTTGAACTCTAGAGAGGGATCTCTCCGTATGATTTAGCTTTGTTTTAGTAACAAATATTAGGCTAGCTATGATTGTGTATTTGGGTTTTATTTTAAAAGATTGGTGGGAATAAAGAGATTTCAAGGTAAACCAGAAGGATCTACCAGAATATTGGGCAATGGAGTCAACTCTCTAGGCAAGCAGAAATAAGAAATAAGGCTCAGAGATGCAAATGTGCTAAGGGAAAGATAGGTGACCTTCTAAGGCTATGTATAGGCTTGATTTGATGGAGTGGATGGAATCTGAGAAAAAGGGCACTTAAGAATCCTTAAGCTATAGATAAGAAGATTGAAGAAGGGGATCTAACAGGGAACCGTAGAACTGCCCATAAGGTTTTACGAACAGGCTATTACTAGCCTACCATCTTTAAGGATGCTAAAAAATTCATGCAGGCCTGTGATAGCTGCCAAAGGGCAGGACGCCCTGGGCAGTCTGATGAAATGCCTTTGAACCCTCAACTAGTGATTGAACCATTTGAACGCTGGGCACTTGATTTTGTTGGCCCTATTAGTCCTCCCTCAAACCAAAAAACATACATCCTAGTTGCAACCGAATATTTCACTAAGTGGGTCGAAGCAGAGGCAGTTTCAAAAGCTACAGAGGACTCTGTAGTACAGTTTCTTTTCCAAATATTTGTGTGCTATGGTCTCCCAAGGGACATAATCATAGATGGAGGACCACAATTTGTAGGTAATAAATTAGCTGAAACATTGCAAAACTACCACATTCAGCACAATATTACAACTCCATATCACCCACACACCAATGGCCAAGTAGAGAGCATGAACAAAGTAGAAGACAATAAAATGCCAAGTAAAGAGCACGAACTATAGTTGTCTTGAGAAATTTTATTCACACTGAATACTTCGAATTGTGAAGTATTTATACAAAAAAATGTTTACAAAATATCTCAGGAATTGAGATAATGTTTTAATCAAAAATATGAAAGAAAACTTAAAAAGAGGGACAGCTGCAAAATAGTTTGCAAGCTGTTACCTTTTTACAAGAAAAAATAGAACTGATTATTCTAATTTGAACTGATTGTTGTTGTGCGCTTTAATCCTGTATTTTTACCATTTGAGGTAACAGTAAAAAATGAATTTCCAAGTGAATTTCCTTTTTTTTATCCATTAAATTCACAGCAGATCTGTGAATTCTTGCCACTTTTCTGCAAAGGGGATCTTCATAGTCTTCAATTTTCTATAACTTTCATCTGCCTTTGTATACTTGGAAAATTTAGGCTTGATAGTGAACATATGCCTAATCTCATTATCTAAAAAGAACAGGTTTTTAAAATACTAAAGAAGTATTCTGCCTGTTGGTGATCCTTGAGGCAGTTGTTGTCTGGCTTGCTCTTTTGCATGATTTCTAATTTTTAGATCATAATATTTCTGAGGCATTAACTTGTCATTCAATGTGTGAATATCAGACAAACCTGCTTCTGACAATGTTTTGTATTTGGCTAAAAATCTTGAGATGGATAAATTCATGTCTTTACACCGGTCCTCTAGATTACTCATTATGTTTCTTTTTTTTAGGACCTTTTTGATTTGAAGAATGGTTTCTGTTCTATCAACAATTTTCAATTCTTCCAACTCTTCCCTGGTTTTACTGTTTAAAAAATATATGAGTTGGATTTCTTGGGCTGGTTTTTTGTCAATTTCCCTCTTAGTCTTGTCAATCTCTGCACTAGCAACTTGAAGTAACTCCCTCTGTTCATAAATTATCCGAATTGAAGGCCATTGAGAATGAATGCGATCAATAATTTTGGTCCATAAATGATTTTTTATAAAGGCCACTTGATCTGTAAGATTTACTTGTGCTTGCAAAATCTTTACCTGTTCTTGTAGTCGATCATCCCTTTGCTCATGTCCTCTAGAAGTATTCAAGGCATCATTTTTGGATTTTTCCAAATTTTTAATAGTGCCTCTCAAACTAAGAATCTCTTTATCTTGGTCTTGTGGTGTGGTCCTCTATGAGGATGAAGAAGAAGAGGTAGAGATTAGAGAAGTAATTGGCACTGCAGTTGGTAGTACTCCGTTCGGTGCCAAGTGTTCTGCCAAAGTAGATGGTATAGCAGTGTTTACAGTGGGGATCACTGTAGGAATGACCATTGGTTGTGCTTTTTTTAGTTCTTCATTCTCTTTCAGTAGAGCTTCTATTTGACTTTCCATTGTTTTTATCTGACCTGTCATTTGATGTACAAGCTGCTTTAAATCATCATTCTCTGTTTTTTGCTGTAGAATTTATTTTGCTTGAGAGTTTTCACTCTGAGGCAACTTCAACTATTTTCTAAGAGTAGCTATATCCTCATTTTTCTGTTTAATTAAGACTTTTGCCCCTTCAATGTTGGCTGGGTCACCCCCTGCTTCAATCACTATATCTTCTAGTGCTTTTATTCTTAAATTATTAGCATACAATGAGGCTTTGTCCAACTTCATTTGATTTTGGAGGTTGAGCACTGTTTTCTCAAGCCTAATTGATTTCATAGTTTTACTGACAATTTTGGAATATAGCATTTCAGTATTGCTCCTATGAAATTCAATTTGATCTAATTCATGAATGGCATCTGCATCCAGTTCAAGATCTGTTTTGAAATAGTCTGCCACTGATTTTGGCTCAGCCATTGTAGGCTTCAAGAATGACATTACCAATTTATTGGATGAATAATGAAATGTTGAAAGAAGCCTGTCCTTGTTTCCAAGATTTTCCTTAAGAAATCTAGAATGAGCTTGATTCTTGAGCTCTTCATTCTTCTCTTTAATCTATCTGAATCTGATCTGAATCTCTGACTCTGTATTGTCATTTTCCTGAAAAGAAGGAGGCAAATCGACAATAGCCTGGTTTTCCTTCATGACTGTATCTTTTTGTTGTGTTCCAATTTTTACATTTTGAAGCTCTTTTAATGTTTGAGTGACTATTCTTGTTGCTTCATCATTTATATCAATATTTACAGCCTTATCCTTTTCTTCTTCTGTTGACTTGCTTCTTTTACTATAAGGAGTTCTAAATTTTATGTTCTCAATAGTCTCAGCTATGAAACTATCTCCTTCTCTGTCTCTTTTATGTACATTATATGTATCTTTGCTTGTAGAAGCCACCTGTACTGTCTGTTCAATCTGTTTGCCTTTGCCACTGTCTACCTGTATTACCTGTACTGCCTGTGAATCATCATCAGATAGGGTGTTTGGCTCCCATTCAATTTTATTTACATATCTTTCAATATGGGGCTTAGGATCATGCAAGTAAACATGCAACTTACATTTTACCATTATTGCACTCAAAATACCTTGTGGGTCATACTTCCATGTAAAACTACATGGGAACTTATACTCTTTAAGTTTGACATTTATCTCATTGGCAGCTTCTCTGTTATTCACAATGAATGGCCCAATTTGATTTTTCAGCTTAAATTGGGTCTTTTTCTTTAAAGCTATGAAGTGGATTTCATCTACATTCAATAGTTGTCTCAGATATTCTAAAGCAAATATTCTTGTAGTAACAAATCTGGGTAACTTATATGGGGCCAGGGATGAGCCATACGCTCTGATTTCTGTATGATTTTTATATAAATACCAATCTCCAGTTTTGTAGCTCTCTGATAACTGCAGAATTCTTCTTGTCTCATCATTGATCCTAGGGTTCTCCTCTTTTTCCAAGAGATACATAGCAGGGGCTATAAATGAGTCATTGAAATCTGTAAAACTATACTCTTTGTTCCATTTCCTTAGAATAGATGACCAAAATACTACTGATAGAAATTTTCCTTCTGCATCCACTTTCTGAAATTCAATTGGAAACTTATCTGTTTGATAATATAGGAAGAGGTGTAGTAGATAAGAGGAGTATCTGAAAACTCCTTCTTCTGATAATTTGGATAACTGATAATGCATACTTTCAGCAATAAATCTAGAAAAATTGAACTGAATGGATGGTGATTGACCAGGGCTTAGAGTTGACAGAAAACCTAGGATAGCCACATCAGTGAATTCATCACTGGCGTATCCTAGTATGAAGGAGAGCATTGAGACAATCTGTCTAGTTTCATTTGGGAAATCAACGGTGTTGAAAGGAGGATTTAACTTAGGAATGTCAACTTGATTTGGACAAAAATTCTGGTATATTTTGAATCTAGCATTGAGATCCAAGTCAAGATATAGTTGGGTTAAATCTTCTATTGATAGGGAAGCATAATTGGGGTCATGATTCATTTGCAGCATGGAATTTATCGACTCTTCAGTGATGTAAAACAGGGTTTCTTTTTCTTTGTTTACAATACATCTTTGTTCTGGCATATAATAGGCTTCGCATAATCTGATAAAGTCAGGAACAGAATGAGTGAGAGGGACAATATATCTAGGCAAATTGGATTCCCAAATTGGAATATCTTTGTCACCCTTTTCCACTGATTTTCCATAGCACCAATTATAGACATCAAGCGGGTTAAATTCTACATTAGGGTCTAGTATTATATAGTCCAGATCAACTAAAGTGTTGTTCTCTGGAGAAATGACTGGAGGCTGGACTGGTCTGACCACTTTTGTAGAATCAGCCGTGAGTGCAGGAGTTGGTTTGTCGATTTTGAAGGACATAAGCTGAGGAATCTTTGCAGAAGACTTCTTTTGAGATTTTGGGCCTCCATTCTTGGGGGTTACCTGTTTCTTGGTCATTTTTAATAATGAACGAAGCAAGCTTAAATGGTTTGCTAAGTTCCTTTACGAGAAACATGGGTTTCTTGGCGAATTTCTACTGAAAATGGGGTTTCTGAGCAGGGTTTTTAGAAAATGCAAGGAATTTAAAGCTTAGAACGTGTATTTAAAATCGATTTCAATAGCAAAACGGACCAGGGTATGGAAAAAACTGCGAGAAAGAGAAATTAGGGATTCCAGGGAAATTTTGATAGAGTTTTCCCTGAAAAATGGACACATTTTTGCAGTAACTTTGGTAATTATTTGAAATCAACAGGAATTTTGAAATCTCAGAGGGAAACTTCAAATAAAATTACTTGGAGAACCAGCAGAATTCGGTTGAAGACGTTGCAGAGGTGCCCAGTCTTCAATTTTTTGAAAATGGCTTCGCAGAGGACAATGTAGTACTTTGTAATGGAAATTCAGGGCAATGGGCGTCGAAAAATGGTACTGGTAGGTTGAAAATGGCTCTGCAAAGTTTCTCAGGGTTCAAACGGCGTGATTTTGAGGAAAACGGTTATGCAATGTTTTTACAGGTTTAAAGCGAAAAGGTGAAAATTTGAATGCAAATAATAATTTTAATGTTATCCTTCGATGGTATAACCATATTTAAATGACATTAAACTCGGGTTAAACGGGTGAGGTTTAGGGAATACCGCCAGTGGTATTCGCGATGGTAAATGGTGGTAAGTGGAAACTAGCTTTTCAAACCTTATACAATGTGGTGGCGACACGTAAGCGTTCGCGTGGCTTTGCCAAAACATCAAACGATTACTTTATGAGCACGGAAATGTATTAGTGTCGTCGGATCTGGATTCAACGAGCGAATGGCCACGATGAAAAGGAAAGGTGCAGGGAAAAGGTAAGTTATCGGGTTCACTTTGGGCCATTGATCTTTGGAAACCGTCGCTATACCGATATTTAGAGAAAATTCTCGCAATACCGACACTTAGAAAAAGTGTCACAATTGTAAAAGTGCGACACTATTGCAAAAGTGTCACAAGACCGATGCTTTCCAGAAGCGTCACAATATCGACGCCAGGAAGAACTGTCGCAATTCCGACGAAATGTGGTCCGAAATTTTGAACGTCATGCTTCCGACGTTTTTCTGTCGCTCTTCTGACGTTTCTAGAACTATCACAATATCGACGGACATCACAAGACCGACGAAAATGGAAATCGTTCAAAACGTCAGAAGAGCGACGCTTACCGAAAAGGTAAAAGGTAAATTATCGGGTTCACTTTGGGCCATTGATCTTGGGAAACCGTCGCTATGCCGAAATTTAGAGAAAAGTCTCGCAATACCGACACTTAGAAAAAGTGTCGCAATTGCGACACTATGCCCCAAAGCGTCGCTAGACGGCTGCCTCCAAACGTCGCTATTATATGTTTTACGAAGATATGGTAAGTAACTCTCTCTTGTTCTTCTTAGAAATAATTATATATAATTTTTATTTTATTTTCAAAATAGATTAAAAGAATTATATGAGAAAAATTATTAATTCATCAATATGTGTGTGTTGTGAGGAATAATTTCATAGTTCAACTTAATGGTTCATTATATAATCATGTGAGCATCACCAATGATATATCTTAAAAATCAACTGAAAAGCCATATGTACAAAATCGATGTATACTCTAGAGAGTGGTTCTCATATCACTATGTAAATTGTTGTATGCTACTTCAACAAAATTATAAGATAAACTGTAATACGCATCATATATGCACCATAACAATTGCCATACAACTAATTTGTTCTAGGATACATGTGGCATTCTAGGGGTAAATTCTATATGATGTGTATATCAATCTATTAGGTGTTGGTAAGTTTTGATTATCTAATAAATGATAAGGAATATCCATACATCATGATCTTGTAATGTGATTATAAATTGTGTCTATAATTTCCATAAAATGTATAAATGATTTGTTTTAAAAAAATCAACACAATCAACCCTAAACAATGCTCATGATGTGGAATGTCATTGGAAAAACCAAAATGATGGTCACATGTCCCATTTCTATGGTAATGGTGATCATATATATGTTGTAGCGACACTTGATGAGTAATTAAATAAATCTCAGAGTGTGACTCATTGTGCCATATTTTTTTAAAGCATGATTTGTTTTCCTAGTTTTTACTAATTTGTTAACATATTGTATTCATTTTGAAAGCTAATTAATGATACTTTAAGTAATTAGGACCTAATGAGAGATCATCTTCACATCTTCACTGAAATATATTGGTAATTGTAGTCACTATATGGACTGCACATGCATGCTACTTAAGAAAAATTGAAATATAAACTATAATACACATCTTATATCTACCATAACAATTGTCATACAACTTATTTACTTCTAGATACATATGAAATACTTCAGGTAAATTCCATATTATGTGTATACCAATATAGTAGGTGTTGGTAAGTTATGAGGATCTAAGAAATGATAGGGTATCCACACATTAGTAGTGCCCTGGTGATTTTTTTGCATAATTTTCTATTTGTTGTAATTTTGTTGCCTGGATTTGTTATAGATTTCAAATAATATATACAATTATCTACCAATTGTTCTTTATAAAGAAGAATTACAATAATTAGTCACCTAAAAGTGAGCCATGTGAAAATATTGGTAACATGAGTAACCTGGTAAGCTGTAAATGAAAAGTGAATAACCTCCACTCACCAACAAGTGGTAGGTAGGGTTGGAATTTGGATTTCTCTTTACCCGTCACACAAATTTTTTTGACGTTTTGGTCATTTATTTTCTAGTCAATAAACGTTACGTTTAAAATTTTTCACTTCATTAATGATGTTCTCGTAATAAATTAACCCTTCACCAATAAAAGTTTGATTAAAAAAATTGAACGCTCTTCCATTTTCTTTGGATTTTGGAGTGTGATATATCTGTGTCATGGAATTTTAATACCTAAAGTTTCAAGAGAAATAACCGATTCTTGTCAAACTAATATTTCCTCAATATATGCTATGATCTACTAAAAATTACTTCAAAAATCAAGTAACCTTCCAATATAAAGAAAAAAACATGAACGAGCTTTCCCTAAATTGCAATAAATTTATGTTTATTATTAATATTGCATAATTTGTCTTATAAAAATTTCATAATTGGACTAAGAACAAATCCTCAGTGCATTTTTTATTGTTGTTGTGATTAAAAAAATGACCCAAAGAACGCTAAGGCACTCAGAGAAATCAATCTATGTATTATTTCTCACAAAACATGTTGAGTAGTGGAGACTAAGCGCTAGATTTTTTTTCTGTCCTCAATCTCTCTATTAATTATGTCTATGTAGTTATAAGAATAACAAGCCAAAGAAATCTGAGGCTTCCAGAGAAATTAGTCTTTGTGTGCAGAAATTGATGATTATTGTTGACTAAATGTTATACCATTTGAAATTGCTGAGCGAAATTAATCAGACCATGATGTACCATTTGTCAGTATCTATTTTCTCATGTATGAAAGTTTTTTTTTTCTAAGTAAAATTAATTCTATTAACAAAAGGAGTACAGTACAGCGGGCCGAAGCCTGATCATTGCCGAGTGTTGTGGCATTTGAAACAAAAAACCATAGTTTGAAGACTGCCCTGCAACAGGGAAACCAATCTGAAACAGTTCATTTGAAAAATCCCGCGCAGGGGAACCAGAGAATTGTAGTACTGGAGACCATATCGAAGCAAAAAAAATAGATGCATTTTCAGAGACAGCAAGAAAGACATGAACAGGCCCATGAGAATGGGCAGAAATAGAGCAAAAAACTAGAGTGAAGAGGAGGAGCTATTCATCAAGAGGTTCGTAGACAACTCTGCACCAGAGTTCATCTGGTTCCCCGTCAGCATTATACAGGTCAGCAATAGAATGGATCACCTTCCCGGGAGGAGGAGGAGTAATCTACGCCTCGCTCGCTTGCACTACGTCCTGCCTCTCAATAGGTTGACCCACCGCTTCCTTGTTCGCCAGGTCCTACGTGGCCTTGCCCATCTGACCCTGCACGTTCGCACTATCAAGGTGCTTCAACCCAACAAACTGCGCTGAATCCTGAGTCGCCGAGAGGCTGCATTCCGCCGGGCAAGAACTGGGAACAATTTCCTGAGGCTCTTCACGAAAGACGATCGTAATTGAGGCAGTCACCCTGGGTTGATTGAGAGTGTTGTTAAAGGAAAAATGTGCGGTGTGGGTTTGAGCAGGAGGAGCGGAAGGAGTGGGGGAAGCAATGCGACGGCCCGAGCGGAGAAGGTGCCCTCTAGGTTTACTGTCAGAGTGGGAGATAGATGGAGAGGAGGTGCCAGAGGTGGAGGGAGAGCGTCGAATTTGGCGCCTCGTGGAGCCTCTTCGGCAGCGCATTCTCTGCCTGAGGTGCGGCATAGTCGCACTCAAGACAGCAGGGCATGGAGGCAAAATATGGACAAAAGACTGAGGTGAGAGGGGAAACAGGGCGAAAGAAGCAAGCTTGCAGGAACCAGCATGGGAGAAGTGGAGATTTTCTCCAAAATCCAAACAACAATTGAGACAGCTCCTCTTACCAGTTACAGTGCGAACATTAGAAAGCCCTGCTCCTAGAGCGCACCACAGATTCACAGGCGGGGGAATTCTCTTCAGAACAGAGGGACGTTCCATAATAACAACCCAGTCTACCGTGCAACTATGAATCGACTACAATAAACCACCATAAGTATGAACTGGAGGCTGAGTCATGTCGCGGCATGCGAATGTGTATCGAGGAGCGGGACTATGGTTTATTCGAGCACCAGGAGTAAATGGCATTAAACGCTGATCAGTCGACATTAAGAACTGAATGACAGCACTCTTGCGGGTGGGCCAGTGGCTTCCCCTTATGCCACACCCCCATCCCATCACGTTAAACACTACCAACTTCACCCGCATCCAGGTTCTCATGTATGAAAGTTGATGTACCATTGAAAGTTTAATAATTCTATTGAAAGTTTAATAACTATAATAACTATATGTATATATGTATATATATATATATATATATATATATATATATATATATATATTTTTTAATTTAATGATTAATAATAATTAAATTAAAATTCTTAAAAGACAAAATAAAAACTTAATAATCACGAACTATTATGATAATTTAAAAATATAGAACTCGGGCTGAACATAGTTACAAAGATACCAAGAAAAGAAGAGTGCATGTGCATGATAACCTCTTTCTTGACAACATATGAATGCCATTCTCAATGAAGACTCAAGACTCAACTAGATTGGATTGTGTATCAAAACAGTAGGAATGAATCAAAGTTCAATGAATGAATAACTTGATCGAGAAAATTTCTAGGGAAAGGTAACTTGACTATCAATCTACTAAACCTCACTTCCATGATTAAAAAAACACCCCCACCTTCTCAGTGGTCCCATCATGGTCCACCTATTGAAAAACAACCAACAAATATATATATATATATATATTTTTTTTTTTTGCATGGCCATTGGACAATGATTTACTATGGTTTTCCTACTAAATTACAATGGATGATTATTCAAAAATATTGAGAATTAGTTTAGTCTCAAGGCATAGCCAAGAGTCTTACTGGATAATTATAGTTACCTCTCCATTGGATGATTGTACATTTTTCATCTACTTTTTCACGTGAATTTCAGTTGATGCTAGATCTTTGCCTTCTATTTATTTAGTGAAGCTAAGAGTTAACTTTGATCTTACATTAATAACTATACTTGCATGAATATCCATGCTTTTATACTTCCCCACTATGGTCAATGTTGATGTATGGCCTTGGCCCATTGATCTTACAATTAACTCACTATTCATATTCAATTTTCTCCAGTTCAGCCCAATAAAATAAGGAAAGCAGAAAATGAAGTCCTGATTTATCTTTCCAGTGCTCCTACATAATACAAATACTCTTAAAAACTAATTAATATATAAATTGTCATCATTCACGCTAAAATCAGTTTGAATTTTTATAATGAATCTACTTACAATTAATAGATTACATTGCTCACAGAAAAAGAGATAATTTAGAACTATGATTTCACAATAATAAATTATCGGGCTCCCACAGGGCGATGAACTTGGTCGGATGTGACCCTTCTGCAGTAGCTCCTGAATCTGCCTCTTGATTTCATTTTTCTCCAGAACAGAGCACCGATAGATCGGTCCGTTGGGTAGCGGCGCACCTGGGGTCAGATCAATCGGGTGCTTGACTTGACAGTGTAGAGGAACCCCTGTGGGTGAGGTGAAAATGTCCCCGTACTCCTCCACAACCTTATCCATTTGTTGTTGTCGTGCAAAGGAGCCTTTTCTGGAGGTCGTGGCCATAGTCTTCTTCTTTCCTTGGGGGCGGATCATCAGAAAAATGAATTTCCTAGTTTGGGAAATGAGCTTATTGCATTGTTTTGCAGTAACCAAAGAGATAGTAGCAGGAGGTGGTACCTCTAGTATCCTATACAACTTATTTCCCAAAATAACAATAACAGCACAAGGCCGAGACTCATACACCGCATGACGCTTCCACAAGTATGGTTGTCCTAATAATACATCAGAAACATCAATAGGAACAGCGTCGCATAATACCTCATCAAGAAAGGGCTTGATGCTATAGGGAAGGCGACACTGCTGGCTGACATGGAGATCTTGTATGGATGTGGGTGAGCTGTGGTCGGCAAGCCCAACCGCTTCACGGAATCTGCCAAAATGAGGTTCTTTTGGCTCCCATTATTGACAATGAACTTTACCGGGGAGCCCTTTACCCACATCTGGGAGTGGAAGAGATGTTCCTCCTTCTAGATCTTTGTAGTGGCAACAGTGGCATTGGGCTCCGCATCAATAACCTGTTTCCCTTTGTCATTCCCCTTGTCAGGTTCTGATTCAGAGTTAGAGCATGCATCTGACTCAGAAACCCGCATCTCGGCCACCAGCGACTGCTTGGCCCGACACTCACTTGTGTTGCGAGTGGAGCTCTTAATATGGAACTCACACCACTTTCTCGTGTCCTTCTTTGGCTTTGCAGTGTTGTTCTTTGCTTGTGGCTTCGACAGGTTGTCTTGAGTCACCGTGCCTTGGCTCTGTCCTTTGTTCTATGGTTTGGGAGCACCTTTCCCTTGCTTTTGATTCGCAGATCCAAAGTATTGCTTCTTCTGTTTGAATTTCTTCTCAATCTTGGCAGCATACCGGTATGCCGTACCAAGCGAGGAGATGTCAAGGAACTCCATTACCTCCTGAATGTATCTATGCAGATAACTGCGATACTTTAGCACCAGATGTTTCTCTGAATCTTTGATACCCAACTTGGTGCGCAGGGTATGGAATAGATTCATCAGCTCATGCACATCTTGATCCCTTTGTTGCCGTAGCGTGGTCCATTGTATGTACTTGTCCTCATAGCTCCCCACGGGATAGTATTGTTCCTTGACAACGTCTCGGAAAGAATTCCAAGTGGGTACAACCGAGAAAAAAGAGGCTTTTTTCTCGTCCTTTTTCTCACAGTGGCTTTCCCACCAGTCCTTGACATGGGGGGCAACTTTGAGGAGTGCAAAAATAATCTTCTCCCTATCGGAAAAGTCATGAACCGAGAAATATCCTTCTAATATATTCAACCATCCATCTACAGCATCTGCATCTATTTGACCCTCAAATATGGGAATGTCAAAATTTACTTGTACCTTAAAAGGAGTCACACCTCTAGAGTGGCTGCTGGATGTAGATGCGCCACCGGTGGGCAACCGTTGAAGGATCTGGGAAAATTTATCCATCATCGCGTTCCTTTTTTTTCGAGGGCCTCCTTGAGCAATATTTTGATAGGATCTCTTGCTCCCTCATCTTTCTTTTCATCCCCCATGGGCGTCCGTCGGGGTTTGCGAGGCTGAACTTGCAAAGGTTCCACCAGATTGAGCCCTAACTCCTTATACCCCGACCTCATTGGGGACATGCAAAGAAGGATCGAGAAAAAGCATACCACTCTGATACCATTGATCCGGATTTATGCAGGAATGCAACAGAATAAACACATAACCATAAATACAGAGATGCAGTGGAAATAACACTTCATTTTATTAATATCAAAGAACTGAAATTTTCTTATAGACAGAATGGAAATAAAACTAGCTAGGGCGCTGGTAGCTATCTCTGACGAGAGATGAGGGAGCTACAGGCCTCTGAACTGAGTTACAATGAGGCCCTAGAGCCTATTTATTATTTAGAAACAATGGAGAACCCTAAACATCCAAAAACCAAACCCTAGGAGATGAAGTGCCAAAACTATGGGCCTCGTTTGGGTAAATTGGTGTTTCAACTTCCCAGGGACGTAACTTTGGCATACTATCTCCGTTTGACACACATGATACACCATTAGAAAGATCTATCCGAGGACTAAAATTTTTGCCATGAATGTAATTCCAAAACATAATGATACATAATGATATTCACTAGAGGCGCGACGCCCAAAAAACGTCGTTTAGGGCCTCAAAACGGCTCCAGAAGTTCAGGACCCGAAAAACTGCTAAAAATAGTAAGTTGTGCCGAAACTGAAAAGCTGAAAGAGGCAATGGTGGGGCCCCAAGTGGAATAGGCAGGTGGCCACCAGTGTCCACTTGGATCATTGAGTGAGCCAAAAAAGTAACTTTCCTTACTTTTTGAGTACAGCCTTGCAATTGCGAAGAGGACTAGTGTTGCAAAATTATTGGTAAGTGGAAATTAAAGGGCGTAAGAACGTTTTTGAAAAAATTTCAAACGTCAAAATTAAGTATTCTATCCTTCCTAGCACCTCATGGAAAACGGGAATCCGCAAATTCTAGTCGTCAAATATGTGCAAAATGCCTTATGACGGGCAAAATGGAGGACTGGTCCTATGCTGCTACATGAGTTAGGGTTTCATGTGGCAACAGGGAACCTTGTATAGTTTTTCAAGGATAGGAAAGGAGAATATTGTCATTTAATCATCACATGAAACTTCATCACCATTTGAAAATTGTGTCCTAATTTGAAACAATAAGACTACCCAACTATTTCATTATTTAATTTTGATTGTGTAATACAAAAAAATATCCTAGATAACTTAAATAATGTAAGCACTTTTGCAAAAATTTAGTGGAGAGAACTTTCAATTACATTTATTTTGAAGTTCCACTTGCATTTTAAGCCATTTTAATTAGTCTTTCATGGCTATTCTAGTAAAAATTTCAACCTCTTGTAGAAATTTGTTTGTCACTTGTATTAGAAATGCAAAAATCAAATGTAAATAAAAATGATTTGAAATGCTAAAATTCAAATGTGCGCTACATAAAAATGATTTTTTTAAAAACTACATTAACGTCTAATATCACGCGCGCATTCGCCCTCAGCATTCGCCCTCAGCTCTTGTAGAACAACATTCGCTCTCAGCATTCGCCCTCAGCTCTTGCAGAACAGCATTCGCCCTTAGTTCTTGCAAAATGGTAAGTTCTTACTGCAGGCCCTTCCTCCTGTATTAGGGTTGACCCTATTTGGATTTTTTTGGAGCCTCTAAGAATACAAAGGTTGTGATTGATTACGGGGCACTGCCTATATTTGTGGAACTTCTTGCCTCTGGGAATGATAATGTTCGAGAACAGGTAGCACGTTCATTTTAGAGGCATAAAATTATTCTTCCCAACTATCTTTATACGTCTATAATTTTGGAATTTGATTTAAAAAACTACTACCCAACTTTGAGTTCAACTGGTGTTCGTGTAAGGCTATTTGGGCTTTGGGAAATATTGCTAGAGACTCTGCATCCTTTATGGATCTTGCCCTCAGTCATGGAGCTCTGAGGCAGGTGCTTGCCCAGTTGAATGATACTGCCAGAATTTCAATGATACGAAATGGTACATGGGCTCTGTCAAATTTTTGCCGTGGTAAACCCCAACCACTATTCGAACAGGTAAGCAGAATACATTTTCTGCCTCTTCTTCTTAGTTCGCAGATACTGTGGATTTTTTTTTACAGATCTTGGTGCTTGGTAGATTTGGACGTAATATGGACCTAGGCGCTTGTTCATTACAATGACTCCGTCATCAGGTTTTAGAAAATGCTCAGAAATTTGGGTTTCACAAGGGGATTACCCTTGCTTGCAATTATTGATTATCAATCACATTCAAAAAAAGTCTTTCGTAGCATTGCTGAGCTCTTTGTAGGTGAATTTCCGAGGAAATTTCACAATATCTAAACTAAATTTGTTTGTCCTTTTCAATACTCTGCGCTTGTAACAGAACCAGACAAACAATCTAGTGGCCAATGCAACAACAACAACACCTCCTGTTGCAATGCCTGCAATTCGCCCTCTCTTCACGCATGAATGACTATGGCACCCTCTTTTGTGAACGGGTAATGGAGCTGAAGGTACTGGTTTCCATTAGGATCGTGGAATTCAACATCCAAAATAGTATCAAATTCCACTGCAATAGTATTCCCCAGCGAGGGAAACAGTTCATTGAGACCTATTAGACTCATCACCCCCAAATAGCCTCCAGGGCTACCCAGAGTGTGATCATCTGGAGCAATAACAAATGCTCATCCATCCCTAATTGAAACAAGAACAGGACCCACATTGGTTACAGAAAAGGAGAAACACGTTTTGAAAGAAGAAGAAACTTTTGTATTAGGGTCCAGAAATCTAACTTGTCTATTGTACAATGCCCTACTTGCACTTCAAATTGGTACTCCCAACTCCATGCTAAGGCTCACTGTGCCATTCTTCAAATGAGCATCTTAACCTGAAGTTTGATTCCCAAAAACCCAAGTCCCCTGTTCTATGCCCAAGACCTCTGTTACAACAAGTAGAGTTCTGAGCGAAATACTTCACAATAGGAAGCAAAAGAAACATTGCAAAATTTCTCCGCTTTAGACTGATAATTTTCTGTGTGAAAATTCAACTGCGGACAGTAAAAACATAATATCAAACACAACCAATCGACAATGGAATTTGAACATGAGGATTTATAACCACAGAAAACCCTCTCCAGGTTAAAAGAATTCCAGAATGGCTTTAAGATTCCACTAATGAGCGCTTACAACAACCTAGCAATTACTGTCACAATGAAATCTGCTGGAAGCAAAGCCCTTGTACAGTTTCTACATTTCCACAGTGGAAGCAAGAATCTTGCTATCTCTCATGATCTGGTTCTGTGGTCAAATCCTTTGCTATGGCTGTCTTGTTCTGCTAAATGTGGATCTGTCTTAACTTTGGCTCTAGTTCTCATTTAGGATCGTGGCTATCTGATCTTGCTGTGGCTTTGACTATACAAACTTGTTCAGTAGGAAAATGTTGACTCTGCTATATATAGGAGCTTCAATGGGTGCTCTCAAACACTTTTTTGGGCAGCTTTGTTTTGTCTCTGATTCAAGGTAGAACTATGTTGGCCTTGGTTTTTTAGTCCTTGGAACTTAGTTCTCTCATATTTTCCATCCTATCCCCAGTTTGCTACCGAGAAAGACATAACTTCACGATATCAAAATTGACTATTTTTGGCCATTTATCTTTAATAATGGTACAGCCTTAATTTGGTGCATTCGTACAGTATCTGAAGAGCACTCTCAAGCTGTTATTTAGTATTTTAGCATAACTACTACATTTAACTGCCATGCTCTAATATTTATATCAACCATAAGCATTCTTAAGGTAGTTCCACGTTTGTGAAGCAGAAGGAATGCTTCTGACAACTTCTTATCATAGTGGTACAATTTTGTTCGCAGTTTATCTTTTATAAACCTCCAATTTTCCAAACGTAGTAGAGACTACAGTTTGCATCTGAAATTTTGGACAAATCTGTTTAGTATTCTACAGAAAATGCATTAAGAATAAAAAAAGCCCACAATTTGTAAAAAGCCCACAATTTGTAAAAAGCCCACAATTTTGTAAAAAGCCCACATTATGTAAAAGCTCACAATTTGTAAAATGCCCACTTTTATTTTCTTTTTGCTTATATATTGAGCTCCCATTGAGTTCAACAAGTCTTGGGTTTTCTACACCATTGAGAGAGATTTATTGTTTTCTTTATAGGATAATTTGCATCAATGGAAGAAAACATTGGAGCTGGAAAAAAAATTCAAAAGGGTGAAAGGGGTGATGGCATAGTTTATTGCCCTTGTAAAAAATGTTGTATGAGAAATAATGTTAGAGTTTTAATAGCAACAACAACAGTGCATTGTAGGAAATATGGGCACATTGATGGTGGATCGAATGACTATCATCCCGTGGTAATTAATTATCTATCTTCATTTTGATTATATCGTAAAATTTTATATTATTTTAATATTTTTATATGCGCACTAATGTTTAATTATTAATGTTTGTAATTTTCGTAAAGGCACAGTTGTCCCCCAAGCTTTTGCAGATGATCAACCAGCTTCCACATAAAAATAGTAGTAGATTAGATGATGTTGCACCAGTACAAGAGAATATTGCAGCAAATATTAGTATTGGAAATGATGTTGTACAAGGTGAAGAACATGAAGCGAACGATGAAGGTAATTTTAATGATCCCATGGAGGTAGATCATGATTACAATACTGAGACAGTTCACATTAATGATGGGACAAATCAAATTCTCCAAGACTTGTATGGTGAGTCAGATGATGATGGTGGAGATAGTGACGGTATTTATGATGTACCTCTGATTAAAAGGTCAAGTGAACGACTTTTTGAACACTCAAATGCAACTCTTCTCTCTGCTACATTGTTGCTGGTGAACTTAAAGGTTATGAATAATTTGTTGAACAGATGTATGACACAACTCCTAAGGTATGCAATATGTATATATGATCACATATATGTAAATGTTGATTATTTTCCCTTTTTTTAGTTGTAATAAATGTGTAAAATAATAACTTATATATATATATCATAGTTATCAAAACCGTCCGGTCAGGACGGCTTCCAGTTGGAACCAGCCTTGCAACCTGGTCAATAGCCTATTCTCACCTATCTTGGCTGGTTAACTAGACCTAACCGGCCGGTTAAGTAAGGAACTGGCTGGTTTATGCATAAACCGGCTAGTTCCGTACTTAACCGGACGGTTAGGTGCTCCTCCATGAGTTGCAAATTCCTCAGTGTCTCCTCCATGAGCTGCAAATTCCTCTATTATACTAGCAACAAACTTGTCTAATAACTCATATTCAACACCTTATAGTAGCAACAATACACATGATGACTGATAAATACAAGGCTGGCTAGCATAAAATCCCTGGCAGCATGCAACTCATCAAGTGTACTTGATGACAATTTCTGTTCTCAAAAAAATCAGCAGCAACCTTATTTCACACTCGGCTAGGAACTATCAGACCCTCTCTCTCTACTCACACATAGCAGCAGCATAAATACAAAACCTTTCACACAGCATACAAGCAATTTGATCATGGCATCAAGACTGATGCAAATGGTCTGACGCCACTCAAGGGACAAAAACATACAACCTAATGAAAATGTGACTGGCAATAATAAATTAACCACTAGAAAATTCTCGCTTGGAAATGCACTAAACTGGCTACTAAGTTTTCTGGGTTTTAATGAATCTTTTCAGTGATAAATTTTGTCAAACACATTGTGAGCAGACTGTTGAAGTTGTAATGCTCTCTCAACTTGTTACAAATAGCACTAATAGTGGGTTTCATAAACCAATTCAATACCTCTAAGTGTTGTAGATGTTTTTCTAGAAATTTATTGGCAAGAAAACATACATAATGAAGAATACAAGATCTTCAAAATGCTGGTCTGATATATATATATATATATATATATATATATATACTAAACCCAGAATTGTCTTTAAGGCTGATACAATGAATTGACAACAGATCTGAGCAGGGACAGATTGTATATTATAATATTAACTCAGCAATAAAACACAGTGAATAATATAAGAGAAACCTAATACATTACTTCAACAAGTTTGCTTATGTATTTTTCGATGATATGTATTGCATTTGCTGCCATTTTGATATATTCACCTTTGCATGGTATATAAATGAGAAAAAATTTCATATTTTGTCTCTATTGGCTTGGAATCATGGTTGCAAATCTTAAAAATAGTTTTTATTTATTTATTTATTTTTCATTTTATTAAAAAATAATTATTTAATGTATTTTTTTTAAAACCGGTTCATTGAGATCTGATCGCTACCGGTTAGACCGGTTTCGATTCGAAACTCGGTTCATTAGCTCCACCGATCCGGTCACCGGTTCCGATTTTAATAACTATTATATATATATATATATATATATGTTTGTGTGTGTGTGTGTGTATATATATATGATTAATAATCTTTACAAGACACTACTTTTTGTTTCTGTTGTAGATTGTTGGGTGAATATTTTTTACCATCGCCAAATACTTTACCTCGAACATATCGAGATCTACGTGCTATTATGAAACACTTTGGAATGGAATATAACACTATAGATGCATGTCCTAAAGATCATATTATATATTATGGATAACATGCGTTGAAAACAGAATGTCCGAAATGTGGTACCAGTAGATATCGAACATATCAACTAACCAAAAAGGTGCCTCAAAAGGTTCTTCGTCATATTCCCATAATTCCACATTTGCAGCGAATGTTCAGGTGTAACAGCATAGCACAGTTTATGGATTACCATGCAAATAATAGAAGTGGAGATGGTGTTCTTCGAATGCCTGCAGATGGTTCTGCATTTAGAGAAATCGAGGAAAAATATGCAGATTTTAAAAATGAACCTCGTAATGTTAGGCTTTCATTGGTAGCTGATGGTGTTAATCCATTCAGAGAGCTTAGATCTACTTACTCAGTGTGGCCTATTTTCGTTATCAACAATAACATTCCTCCTTGGATGTCAATAAAGAGGGAGCACATAATGTTGACTATGATTATTCCATGTATTTGATACATTATTTCTTTGAATGTAACATTTTCATTTCTCTCGTTGTTTGAATAAATATATATTTTATTTATTTACTTACTTATATATACATATATCATGGGAGTAATTATTATGTACCGTAATTTTGAACAATTAGGTAAGTACCAGGTCAAAGATATGAATGTATATATTGAGCCTCTTATCGATGAGGTAATACAGTTATGGCATGGCATCACTATGTATGACATCACTAAACCAATCAAGCAGAAGAGATGTCAATGTCATGGAATGCTTGTATGGACAATTCATGATGCCCCAGGACTAACACATGTTTGTGGTATGTAATATTTCATTTCACTTTAATATGATACATAATTATATAAATTATATGTACCATATTGCATGTTTTAAAAATGATCTCATAGTATATTAATTGTTATTGATCCATCTATTGCAGGTCTTCAAACAAAGGGTATATTTGCATGTCCAGTTTGTGGCCCTAAGATGAAGTATCGTCATTCGCCAGACTTAAAAAAGATGGTGTTTGATGAGTTTAGGCACTTCCTCCCTAGGAACCATAAGTATCGTACTACTGAAAAACATCTTTTCAATGATAAAGAAGAAACTAGATTAAAACCACGAAGAATGACACCTCAATTGTGGATGTTGGAATATAACAGAATTAATAATCGTCGAGCAGCTGGTACGTAATTTGTGTGTGTATATATATATATTATTTGTTTATGTAATGTTTGGAATTTTTGTTTTAACTAATGAATTTATTTTATTGTATTTTATAATTAATATTGTTCTGATTTATTTTATTCTCTGATATCAAGGTCATCGTCGCCGTGAAGGTACTAATATTGTACTTCCACCTGGAATGAAATGTTATCCTTCTCAATTCACGAGGTTTCCCTACTATGAGGACCTAAAAATAGCTCATTTGTTTGATACAATGCATGTCGGGAAGAATGTGACAGAAATGTTATGGCAAACCATAGATGGTGCACATGAGAGAGATAAAATTGACAAAATTTGTGCTGACATTGAGAAATCAAATCATGCAATGAAAAGTGTGATCGACGGATCAAATAACAATGGAGGTCAAAATTATAATAATATTCCATGGTTATTAACAGAACAACAAAGAAATGATGTAAAAGAGGTCGTTAGAAGAATTAAATTTCCAACAGGTTTTGCTTCAAACATAAATAATATCTTAACGAAGAAAGGTGACTTCAGTGGGGTGAAAACACATGATTTGCATACCTTTGTTAAGGTAATTTTTTTGGTATACGTTTTTGTTTGTTATTGCTTGAATACATATTTTAAATTTTCCTTTTTTTCAGTTTAATTTGGAAACCAATAACGATTCATTTTTTGTTGTTATAGTATGTTCTACCTGTATCTCTCCCAAACAACTTTGACAAAAATGTCAAACAAGTTATATATGGTCTTAGTAAATACATGAGGTAAGTAGTTTTGATTTATACGCAAAATATAATTGCTACAATTTATTTTTGTACTTGATGAAATGATGTATTAATTTACTTGTAATGAAATATATATATTATGTTTCATTGAAATAACCTTGCGTAATGATTTGCAGATGGTTGTCATTGAAAGAAATCCATCAAGATGAAATAAAGTATTGGAAGAGAGAAATTCCTCGGCTAATGTGTGAAATGAAAAATTATCTACCTCCAACATTTTTCAATGCACAAGAACACTACTTGATACACCAAGTTGAGGAGATTGAAATGTGTGGACCAGTACACACAAGGTCAATGTGGATGGTCGAGAGGCACTTGAAATCCTTGAAGGCTTTGGTTAGACAAAGAGCACGACCTGAGGGTTCTATGGTGGAGGGATATGTGGTATATCAATCCATGGTGTATATTAGTCATTATCTTCCTAAATTAGCTGCGCCAGTCATGAAGGCGGTGGATTGCATTTGGGATGTGAACTCCATCAAAAAATTTGAAGAGGAGCAACTGTTGGGAAAAGGTAGAATGAAGAAAGTGAGAGGTAAAAGATTTATTATGTATAATACATATAATGTTTCATTTTTTTACATCATGTATATGATCATAGTTTTATTCTTTCATAGTTTATTAATTAATATAATTTACCATGGTTATAAGTAATATTTATTAATATTGGTGAATTATTGTTTTTTTATTCAGGTGCTCAAGATTATGAGGCACTACTTTTATACATTGCAAACAATCTTGAGTGGATGAGTGAATGGATTGAAACATGTAAATCACGTAACGACGGTAGGTTATCATAGCAACTACGGTCTGAATTGATTAGAGAAGTGTATCGTAGTGGAGATGGGAATGTTACGGACAGGGAAATCGATTTAGCATATGGTTTGAAAGATAGAAAGGTAAGCAATTAATTCACCTATTTTATTCATTACTTATTTTATACTATATTTATAATGTGACAAGAAGTTTGATTTTTCAGTTAATTTTCATGTTGTGTAAATTATATGTTTAATTATTAATTGAGAATGCACCTTTTTCATGTTTGGCATATTGCAGTTGAAACACCACAAGGCTATGTGGTGCAATGGTCGTCAATTTCGCGTTAAACAGTTGGATGATAACAGGAAAAATTCTGATAGTGGGATAGCTGCAGTATTCCGGGTCACTAATGTTTCCTCCAGGAGTGACAGACATCCTCGAGAATCTGAAAATAGATATTATGGGTTCTTAGATGATATAGTTGAGTGTGACTTTAATTCCTTCAAAATAGTTTTGTTCGACGTCAAATGGTATAGGCTACGAATGAATGTACGTGATGATGACAGAACACTTATTCAACATGACAATGGATTTCCAATGGTTAAAACATCGCAGTTTGAAGCAGGAAAAGATCGCTATGTTTTTCCAAGCCAATGCGAACAAGTCTTTTACTCAGAGGTTCCAGGTGAGAAGGAATGGTCATTTACTATTAGATATGATCCAAGAGGAAGGCCAATAGAGTATACTGTAGAGGAAGAAGATGATATTGATCAAGAATAAGATGATGCAGTGGCAGATGAGTAGGAAGATGCATGGACAGACGAAGAAGATATCTTAGAAGATGAACCAGGCATAGGAGATGAGGCAACAATTATTGATGATGATGTCGATGAGGATATTATTGAAAATGACATAATTGATGATGATTATGACATGGTCGATCATTTCAACACCATTTCTGAATCAGATGTTGATATAGATGTCGATCAGTTGGATGAAGATCAAGAAGATACAGAAGAATATTGATACAGATGTAATGTTCGAGTATGAGCTGGTATGTTATAACTTTGTATTTTAATATGTAGGAATTATTGTCTGTTGGGAAAAATACTGAGAGGGGGGGTGAATCAGTATTTAGGGTTGACTGAAAACTTTTCACCAGAGATCTTATTATGCTGTTAATTCTTTACCTGGATTATTGCATCATTCTTTTAGTGAAAAGAAATAACAGAATAAGCCATTACACAAAAGGAACACATATGAACACCAGTATTTAAGGTGGAAACAAAATTTGGGAGAAAACCACCACTACTGTCGTCTCAGTGTTCAATATTTATTATAAAGAAAACATCTTACAATTTTGTGCTGGTGCAGACTCATACTAGCACGCAGGCACCAACCTGCAGAAGGCTTCAACCTTCTCTCGTTCTCCAGCCTCTCCTGGAAGGGAGCTTCGACCCCCTGATTTAACACCAGCTTGAACTGGCAGAAAGCTTCCACTTCTATGCAGAAGACTTCAACCCTCAGATCCACTGAATTTCTTCAATTTCTTCATCAGACTTGCATCAGATCTTTATTATTTCTTTGTTGATCTTCCTAGAGCTTTTTCATTTCCTCGATCAACTCCATAGGTGCATCATGGATTCAGCGTTATCAGAAAACAGAGTTCGATCATGCAGATCTCATAAAGAGATTTTTATTTACAATGCCTCTGCATGCACACCTCGTACTATGATTCTCATCACCTTATATAGTTTTTTCCTTTATTGAAACCATGGGTCAAAACCATTCAATTGCTAATGGTATTATTAAAAGTCGAACCAATCCAAATTGAAATCCCGATCTTTGTTGTTCCATGCTCGAATTGTCCCAAAGGTAATCTCTATCTCCGCCAAATAATACTATAGCCAAGGTAAAGTACCAATAGCGTGCTGCTGATGGTTTCCTTTCTTTTATTTATCAAATTCGTGGAATTTGATAAATAAATATTATTCACAACCTTTGGCAATTAAATATATAATAGAACTTCCTAGTAATAACCAACGCTTTTATCAAAAGGCTTTTAAATAGACCTTTGGTTCCACCCCACATACATAATCAACAGCCCAATCAATATAATTTAAAAAACTGGGGCCCATTGCTTACGATCGTTTCCATCCGACGGTGGAGAACACATCGCTCGGCATCAGATAATCCGACTGATATCGTTCGTTGATGATGCACGAATGATAACGCACGATGGCGCGCCGTACCTTGGGTAACTTGCACGCATCTATAGCAAATGAACACCGTCTGATGACCCCTTCCCAGATCAACGGTGCTTATCAATATCGCTGGGCATCCTGGGTCGAGCAATAACGTGCGATGGCGCGCAGTGACAAGCAGTTTTGTGGAGTCGTACAAGGACGCGTGTCGCACGTTCTATGGAATCGCTCCCAGACCACTTGAAAACTGCTTGCCCGTCGAAGGTGGTGCGATAGAAACCACAAACCACCTTTATTGTTTTCTCGGTCATAGTTCCACTCTTCCACGCAGGGTTCCGTCGCACTTCCGTTTGTTATGATCCACATCTTTCCTTCCAGGTTCCGTTCATGATTCCAAAGGGTTAGTCCGTGTTCCACCGAAATTTCAATGCCAAATACTTTGTTTTAGTTATTTCGCGTTATAACTGGTTTGCTCTCGCTCCTCGTTCCTTTCTCCATGAAAGCCAGTCATCTCCTTACTAATAGAGTAGACCCTTCCATCATATATTTAATGAATATATATAACTCCACTGTCTACCAGTTTGGATACACTGTCAACCGTATTAACATCGGTTCCTCGATCAACATACAGAGCACAGGGTTTCTTACGGATGTCAATTATCCTTCATCAGGATGCATACATATGTTCACACATGAATTAACTCGTCCTTATTTATATCAATTCTCCATTAAATACAGAGCTTGCCATCAAGGACAATCATATAATAGGATACAGGAAACATATTGCCAACATTGTCTTTAAATAATTTACTAATTATGCGGGTTTGTTGCATGTTGTTTATTATTTCAAACCAATAAATAATGGCCTTACTATTGTTTATTATTTCGCAGGATTCATAGGATTCATTTGATTCTATGGTCAGGTCTATGAAAAAACCAATTAAACACTTAAATAGTCAAGATCTGGAAGACAGGCTTTACCCCCACCATAAATTGCTGAAAAACTGGCCTTCAGTTCAGCTTGCTGTGCTGAAGACGAGGGTGGATTTGCATGATCAGTTGAATGAAAATGAATCAGATATTCGGGATGCTTTTGAGGGCAAATCCATAAGCCCCATAGATGAAGATCCCATTGCTGCAGAATTTCTGTCTGCGTTGAAGCACAAGTATAGTGTTGTATCGGAATACAAATTAGAGGACAACTATACCAAGTCTAAATCAACTGAATCCAGTTCTAGTGCTCTTGAACTTACCGAATTAAAGCCAGAAGCGGGATTTACAATCTCTAATGGGAACGGGTATGGTAGTTCCAATATTGGATTGGATGTCTGGAGCTCTGCAATAGGCACTGGACCTGATCGTAATGAACCCCAACTAATTCAATGTGACGAAAATATGGACTTTGATGATGATCAGGAAAACAAGCCAGAGCATTTTGGCAATATTGAAGAAACTGAAGAGGTTTCCTGTGATCGATTGAATCAACTCAGCCATAAGACATCTACTGCATGCTGGTTTGTATCAGAAGGAGAATTGGTTTTGCTTTCCCATGATGATGGATGTTGCTCTTTTCACGATATAGAAAATTCAGAGGTGTGGAGGTTTTAATTATTGTACTTAATTTTGGGGTTTATGGGTGTTATAATTTATACATTTTGGCATTTTCTATTAGAAATAGGGAAAATCCTAGGGGTTAGATTATTCTCATGGTTTAAATTTCTATATTTGAAATAAAATTCACCAATTTCCATTTAAAAAAATGATTTTCCTAAATATTTGATGTAGTTTAAATAGGATGTAGTTCATTTCAAAGACTGTTGAAATTTTCTAGAAACTATGATTGGGATTTCAAGAATATTTATGCACTCTTTAAATTTTCCCTTAACATAAAGGGTAGTTGATGTATGAGTAATACTCAGTATTGTTATTTTCCAATCTCCAGTAGAAGGCTGAATATAAAGCTCCATATGGGCTTACCCCAAACATGTGGGGTGATTGTTGGTTGATCAGAGCAGCTGGTTCAGATGGTCGCTCTAGTAAATATGTTGTGGAAGCATCTGCAGGTTGTACATTGGACTCAGTTTTCTGTTCATGGGACTTTTATAATAAAGAAATTATGGCATTCCATACTGAATCAGAGGCCTTCACTTCAACGTCCAGTACCATCTCTCCAGTTTTGGCAGAGAGGGATGTCTCGGGGAGAAATTTTGGCTTTGCAAATGTTGTGCTAGAGAATCAACATTGGTGGTACAGGCCATGTGGGCCTCTTATGGTATCTACTACCAGTGCCCAAAAGATAGTTAATATTTATGATATTCGTGATGGAGATCCTGTGATTTCAATGTGTTTGTTTTGAAAGTTTACGTTTCATAGTAAATCATCAATGGGCTCTAAAATAAGGCCACATTGAAATCTTGGATACATGTTTCATGCCAAAATCAGTTGTATCTTCCATAAATACACAATCTTGGACCACTCTGTATAAATCTGCTTCTTGGACAATATTACATCTCCCTCATTATACGGGTGGTGTTCTTACATGCATAGCAAAGGTATTGTTTTGGCAATCATTTTTTAAGTCACTAGATATTGTGGGTACAAGGATCTAGGGTCTCCACATGAAACTGTGTTGCCCGGAGACTCACTTTGCCTGTCCTTAAATTTGTAAACATAGTAGTATGCCAATGCTTCTTTCATTTTGTATGCATAAGACGATTTTTTGTCAAAGTCCATAATTTTTTTTAAGTTTTATCCATCCCATTTTTGTTGTGAATGCACAGGTTTTTGGCTCAACACATATATGTTATATCTTTGTACTTTTCCTTTACTAACTATTTGAAATTTCTAGTTATATTTAGAGGTGTCTTTTAAGGGATGAGGGGAATTACTTGGATTTAGTGCTGCCAGGCTTATCATTTATTCTCCAAATGAAGCCCTGTAATATGTAACACTATATGGGCATGCAACTCACTTGTTAAAATATAGTTGATACAATGCGTTGTACATGAAGCCTGGAATTGTGTACATTCCTGGAATATATTAATTTGCAGGCATGCTTAAAAGAGAGATAGGTTTTGATAAAATCAAAAACCCTGAACATGAAGAAAAAAAAGAGGCAATTATTTTATACAAATAGAACCAAGACACTATCTCCTCATTAATAACAAAACCTCAATCCAAAAATCATATGTACAAAATTCTAGAAGTCGAAAGTTGAAAATTTCTGAAATGGAACCAGGCCCTTTCAAAAGAATAAATTTAGTAAAAACGAGGGTGAAGAAAGTTATCTTATCAAAATTTCCACATACCGTGTTAGCAAGGAATGACTACGAGTCCTGAGCAGTGAGAGTGAGGAATTGCTCTTTTGCTGCAGGTTGCAGTTCTCTTCTCCAACACGATGAAAATAAAATTCTTAGCTTTGGAGTCTGAAGCCCGAGTCACAACTTGGAAGTTGGTAAGGAAAATTATCAGGGTTGTTGCCAGTTGGCTTGGAGTTCGCATCCTCATTAATTTTCTTTAATGCATTTCCTTCAATGTTGCGCCAGTTGTCACTGGCCAGCAACCTTTACAATAAAATTTATTAGACCCGTCACGCTACGAGGAAAATTTGACATGATCACTGATCATTGATTTCTTATTGTGATAACAAACATTGGAGATTTACTGTCCGGTTTTAAAGTTTTTTTTTTTTTAAATTGAAACCTTCGTTGGTATACCGACGCCTTGTAAGCGTCGCTCTTCTGAAGTTTTGAACGATTTCCATTTTCGTCGGTCTTGTGACGTCTGTCGATATTGCGACAGTTCTAGAAATGTCGGAAGAGCGACAGACAAAAGAGGTCGGAAGGGCGACGTTCAAAATTTCGGACCACATTGCGTCAGAATTGCGACAATTCTTCCTGGCGTCGATATTGTGACGCTTTGGAAAGCGTCAGTCTTGTGAGACTTTTGCAATACGTCGGTCTTCTGACACTTTTGTACGGTGTCGGAAATGTGACAGTTTAGACACGTCGGAAGAGCGACAGTATAAAGACGTCGAAAGAGTGACGTTCAAAACGTTAGACGACATTTCGCCGGAATGGCGAGACTTTACAAATGTCGGAAGAGCGACGTTAAAAACGTCGGACCACATTTCGTCGAAATGGCGACACTTTACAAACGTCGGTTTGGGAAACGTCGGAAGAGCGACGCATGTTTGGAAGCGACGGAGAAGTGTCAGTAGTGCAAAACTTTGTAAATGCGTCGGAATTGCGACCGCACGACAAACCATGTTTTTCTCGGCCTCTAACTGTCGCTCTTGCGACGACTGTGTGTCGGAATAGCGATGATTTGGCCATCGGAAATTGCGCCAAATTTTCTAGTGTGTTATGCTCAACGCTTTGGTGAAGGCCTTAATCCACAATCCTTCAAGCTCCATCCTCACTCCTAATGGAATTCAAATACTTGCAGGTGATTAAGGGATAACAAAAAACATGATCCAATACAAATCATACATTGAACATAAATTACCTAATAGATCAAGGAGCATTAGGATAAGTTGTATGAATATTCAAACAAATATAGAAAGTGAAACACCAAATGTATTATTGATAATATAAAAGAGGAAGCTTACAACCATGAACTTGATGTTGGAGGCCTCCCTTTGGTGTAATTCGAGTCCAAACCAAGGCTCTTAAGCAATCCTTCTACCGAATGACATATTATAAATTAACACAACTTAGGGATGCAAAGGATGAATGATCAAACCATCCCAACAATGATGACCAGTAGTGGAGGGATGGGGATCAAATTATAGGAAGGGAAAGGGAATTAGGAGCCCATGAAAGAAGGAGAAAGGCCCACTTCTCAGGGTATAATCCCTTATTGATAAGATCAAGAGCTCCAAATGAGAGAGCTTGATCCTATCTCCACCAACCAAGATCCAACTCACCGTCCTGGAAAATTCTAGAGGTCAAAGCTTCTCCTCCATTTGAGGAAACACTGCAAGAAAGGGTTCAATGTGGTTTTTCTAGTTAGAAGAGCACTAATAGCGCCATGCTAAAATGGGCAGCCTTCTATCATCACGGGCAGATAACTAGAGAAAAGAGCTAACCTAGAAATTTACGGTTTGATATAAGCTTCTTCAGGAATTCTTCAAGGAAAAATTCTTTTACTCTTTAAAGGATATCTTGATGTATTTTTCCAAGGTGGATATACTGCATAGTATTCATCATAGGTAACTTCAGGATCGGGGACAAGAAGTGAACAGGGTAACAAATTACTATGTAACAGAACATGGAGTGATGGGTGAAATGCTTTATGAAGCAAGGAAAGGACTCAGAAAACCACCAGGAAACCTACAAAATCAAACACAATACAATATATGATATATTTGATATGAATATGCATAATAACATATCACTGAAGAGGGATAAAATAACACATGAACCCACGGCATGGTCGCAGCCATCCGTCTAAAGGAGATCATGGTAATGGATCCATGGTATGGTTGCAGCCATCCGTATAGAAAGGATCATATGTACGATCATGAATACTCAATAACTCCATGCAGCCTAGATAATAACAGATGTGATCCAGGGTCTTCGTCGCAATCTTGATCTACCCAATGTATGAATCTAACCATGTGAATAGATGCGCTGATGTCGAACATGGTATAAACCACGTGAATATCGATCAATGATGAAAATTGTTAACAGGCACGAGAGAAACCACCAATAATGAAAATGGCCCTTAAGGTACAACAACACAATCTACAAGTATGAATAAATTCATTTAGGTTGAATACTTACATAATAATCCTATCGAAGGCCAATGAGATGAGCCTGTCATTGAACACAAAGAAATTTCCATTGAAGCATGCCAGCTCCAAGGTGCTGAAAATGAGTTTCTAAATAATCTTCCTGGATAATGAGCTGAAGTCGACAGGAAGTGATCTCTTGAAGGATGGCCATGATGATTCCCACATCACTGACATGAAACAAAGGACTTCTCAAGGTAATGGGATTGAGTCAAGACTGTTGTAGAGAGGATCAGATAAGCAGAGGATGTTTGAATTTTACAGAAAGGACTTCTCTTGAACATATTGGCGACACGACTCTGGAGTGTGGGAGGAATTTGAATCAAATGGGATAAGAGGTAATGATGACATAAATGGTGATCGAATGATAGGAAAATTTAATTCCCAAACCCAGGATGGAAATTCATGAATGAAGGATATCCCCAACCCAAAACGAAATGAAAATGAGTGTCATGTTCAAGAGCGACAAGATGCCTAAAACACATAAGACATTCCACTTTCAATTTAACCCCATTATTTCTAACGAGTACCTCTTTATTTTTTATAGCCAGCATGAAGAGGATATCATATGTTGAGCATGTAAGTTCATTCTTTGAATGAATCCATTCTATTAATTTTAACAAGCCCTAGGAAGGAGGAACTTGGTCTCGTCATGGTGACAAGTGTTTCATTGTTTAATTTTTAACGAGTCCGATGGAAGGGTAACTCAGTGTCTTTTTCATGTTTAGGGAGTTTTAAAAATGAACGGAAAAGAAAAATAGATCATGTCCCTTTTCTTAAACCGTTCCTCGAATGTGAAGAGGTATAAAACAATATCCGAGAGAACCTCTTGACCATGTTCTATCAAGGTATTCATTTTTCGTAAATAGTTAATCTCAGCCCAAAAAAGAGGTAAACATCTATTGAGACCACGTCAATTCATTTACTTTAATGAGTTATAAATGACATGTACTCGACAATATTTTCATATTTTGTGACTCTAGAAAGAGTTGAAAGAGGAATCCTCCTGGAGGAACAAGTGGTATAAAGGGTAGCAACTAGTTCCAGTAATGGTGAAACTAATCAAAACACACAAATGTCAAGAGGTTGGATAACAATACCACTCATCGAAATGGTTCCCAGGAAATTTTAAAACAACCAAGTGAAAGCTTATGATCAGAAAAAACAAATGGTGTAGCTCAACCATGACAAATTGGGATAGTAATACATCTTCTCCTTGATCAAATCAAGGGTCCTCTGTGCAGTGATAATTTGCTGCTCCAAATCAACAAGGTGCTCTAATCCTTGGTTATGCACTTTCCCTGATGGCATGGTCTCACAAATACCAATATGAGGTACTTAAATAATATGAGATGAAAGTATGTGCAAACCTTAGATAAGCTTAATCTTTGGAACATCTTGCACATCTACAAGAGTTCCTCCAACCTCTGCAATGCTCTCTCCAAATGTTGGTAATGATGGTGGCTGCATCTCTTCAACTGTACCAGCGTTGGTATTTTCCTCCTCCTCATGCATCTCATGAATCATGCACGGGGCTCCAAATATTAAGAACTCAAGACCATCTTGCAAAGATGCAAGTGATCATGCTTCTGATGTAAGTACATCTACAACTGGTGGTGGTGGTAAAGGCTCCTCCTCCTGAGTGGTGATGACATATTCCTTGGTATCTTCATGTACTATATCCTCAATGATGGGAGATTTCACTATGTGAGATGTCTCCGGTTTCTTTCTACAAAATTTCTTCTTCATTCTTTGAATGAAATTTGCATGCGGCAGATACTTTCATATGTGACAAATGACTGAACCACAAATCTCTTGCTTCACCCTCTAGGTATAGTGCTTCAATATCCACAACCTCTCTTTCTGCTATAGGGTATTGTAGCAAGAAGGTAGCCAATTCTTTCCTCCAAACCCTCAATGTGCTTGTGAAGATCCATCAAATGTAGGCAAGAATAATCTATGCCTATTTCTTCTATTACTGCTTTGGGATCTTCTTTCTTCTTTGAGTTGCAAGAACTATAGGAGAGAGAGATTATCCTTCAAAGCTCTAGGATGTGCTTTGTATTCAGATAGATATTTAATTAGGGTCTCACGCCCCAAGTATCCTTCATATTCATTCCAATCCTCTCTCTTATCAAAGAAAGTGGATATAGTCGAATAATGTGAAGCTCTTTGCCTCTTTGGTTGCTTCTCATGCTGATAGGAAGTGTTGGGACCTTCCTCATCAAATATTCTTGGATCCATTTTTTGCCTTTATCTATTCATTTGATTGACCTCCTTGGAGACATATTGCACAGATCTAAAGAGAAGAGTGGAAAAACTGCAATCCTCCTTCATGATAGATCTCTATTATCTACTTCTTATTTTGATGCAAAAGATGAAGTGCCCACAAGTTGAGCCAAAGATCATGCTCTGATACCACTATAATATCCCAAAAGGGAGAATGCAGTAATAAAAAAACACAATATAATAATTGCAACAAAGTAAACAATAAATATAAATACAACAACAGAGTGTACAGAATAGCTCAACCATTTTATTAACAAGGAGGTGGATAAACTAGTAAAACAATGCTCAAAACATGAGACACTCAAGCAAAACAGATGGCCTAGAATGACCCTAAGATGACACCACAAGAGGGATTGCGTAACTGCTGGACCGCTGGAAGGAAAACTATGATGTCCCTGTTGTAACTGTTGGGACTACAACTGTCGAAAAAATGTAAATTTAGATCTAGGCAGTTTAGGAGCTCCGATGATGCTGAAAATAGAGATCTGGGTTCTATGATGGATACCCAAGATAACCCAGAAAGCATTTTCCATATCTATCAATCTAGGAAAATCACCCTCTTAGGGCTTCACTATATAACTACTGTGTATGCAGATTTGCTGCATAATCTGATCAAATATGGTTGCAATATGATGCTCAATCAGATCTATGCAAGAAGGGTTGATCCCTTAACTAGATTCTTAAGCTAAAATATCAAGATCTAGCTACTCTTTCCTCCTCCACTGAATATGGCTACTGATTTCTCAATAGCTTCAAAAACCTGCACTGTCAAGGAGGGAGAGGCTCAAGCTTGCTACTAGATATGTCAAATAAGCTCCTGAATGATGGAAACAGTGAGTACAAGGTGAGGAGATGATCCCTCATAGGATTTGCAGCTGAAATACTAGAAACTTCCTTCCTCCAATAGATCTACATGACTTAACTATGCAATCCTTGAGGGGACTGCTGCTGCATGGAGTTAAAATACAATGGCATGAATGTCGGATATAGATTTGTTGCTCCTGAAAGGCTGAACAAGAAGCACAAGGTGAAAGGATGAATCCTCCACTGATTCCTAGCTGGAATGCTAGAAACAGCCTCCACCTCTCAAACCCAGATGCAGGAATATGTTATTCTTGAGCATAAGAGAGTGGTATGAAGATGGCACCAATGCCTGATGATGAATATAGCTCAATAGAAACCTTCCCAGATTAGGCACTCGAAGTCCCCCATGGGTAAGGGTGGGATTTCCACTCGGAAACACCCTGTGATAAACATGTTGGAAACACTGAGAGGGGGGGTGAATTAGTATTCCTTTCAATTAGAACATTAGTTAATCTTAAATTATTATCAGTGTTGGTACAATGATAGCAGTAAACAAAAGGAACACAAATGCACATATTTTTTAAGGTGGAAACCCTCTTAGGGACAAAAACCACCTGAATTATTTTCTAATAATTCTTTAATATTCAACTCCAATTGAAAATAAAGCTCCAACTTCCTGGAATCTAGAAAAGCATTCTTCTCTAGCTCCCACTGGATGGATGCTCCAACGCCCGAGATTATTTAGTATTCAACTAAATGGATGCCCCAACACCCAATGAGCTACAACTCACCCTACCACCCTAAAGTTTTCACAGGCTTGAACCTGTTGGTGACTTCATGCACCAGCCTATCACCAGCCTACCACCCTATAGAAGAATAAAACAAGAATGGACTCATGTACAAGGGAAAATGGTCCACTTTACAATGATATAGAATGATGTAGAAGAAGAAAAAACACTAGACCATAACCCCAACTATGACACAACCACCTAATGATGATCCTAGACCTCCCAACACCACCTCTTCAACTCTTGGAAAATAGACAGTTGTACAATTTTTATAGTGATGCATTTACAATGACTTAGTACAATGATACATTTACAATGATTGTATGCAGTGCTGCCCACTTGAAGAATTCATGTGTTGAACTTCTTGTTGTTGTTCTCCAGCTTGATTGATGCTCTTGTCATGCTACCCTCTACTGCACCTTGCTTTTCTTTGCTGCCCTAGAAATTTTGTTCCTTTGCAACCCTTGACAACACATGATCTAGCTTTTTCTTGCCTTCTAGGATATCGATATTGAATCTAGTGTATCTATGTTATTTCAGCTCCCCAATATGTGATTTTCGGTTATGTAGTAGTACTATGTGTCTTATTTTCAATGCCACGGGTCTGATCTAATTTGGAATATTTAAGATAAAGTTATGCCCAATCTCTCACAATGACCTAATTATGGATTTTTTCAGTAGAGCGAAATTGTACGGTGTGCCACATATAACTGTTTCTTCATTCGGCTCTAAAATTGATATATCAAAAACTACAGCCTGTGCACTATCTTCCACTTTTTACAAAATTCCAATCCGATACTCAGAGAGAGTTATGATTATTTTACCAAGGTCACTTCTTTGAGATGAAGTTCAGGAGCCTGCAAAAATACTGACTTCCACAGATCATATCTCAGAAAATATTGCGTACCCGGATCTAAAATTTTTACAGGAGCTTCCTCGGGATTTCGGCTTCACCTCATAAAAATTTCACCTTCTGTACCTTCGTATAAATAAAGTTAGAGTGAAAATTCCACGATGACTTGTTTCAGGTAGCGAAATCCCTACATAAGGAGGATATGAGGATCACAATTTATATAAATGCTTACGTTGAGAGGGTGTTACACAACATTTTGTCACTATCCCTGAAATCCCCATCCCACACATTGGAGGCTCATTTCTGTGATCAAAATAAATTTTCATGCCTTGAAAATACCATCATTGCATCCCTTGCCATGAGAACAACATTCCATCTGTTGACCATTTCCTGAACAAACTGCTAAAAACACATGTTTTTGCCTTGGCGCTGGTAGCCCGTTATGCCCTCGCGTCGATGAGGCAAATTAACACTGGCCCCCACACCAGCTGGCGCTCTGTCTCAGTTAGACACCGTGCCAATATATTTATGGAAATTTTTTTAAAAATAGAGGTGAAGTTTCGATCACAAAAACCTCGTGTACGAGTCATAGGGAGTGGTTCGAATGAATAACCACGACCTTCCTCCTTTGGCCTCTTGTTTCCACCATTTGGGGAAACCTCCCAAAGTATAAGGCCTCCCTACCACCATAGTAGGGATCCCAACCTCTTCCTTTCCCTCTATAAATATAGCCATCCTCCATTGATGAAGCTAGTTGAACTAAAGATATTGTAGCAGAAACGCTGGTGAGATTTCTATTCAAGATAGAACGGAAGACTCCCTAATTGAGAGAGCTTAGGTTTGTGCCTTTACCCCATCCAAATTCCCTGACAATCATTGAGACGTGCTTCATCTGAACCCCGCTGAAGGAGGCTGTGATGTCAAGGCTTGGTTGTAACTCTTTCTTCTATTAATAAATATGTATAACTATTGTCTGGTTCCCATGTCGTGTTGATGTATTTTATTGATACAATATGCTTAGCCCTCCTTGACTGGTTAGTAATTATGAATGAGATTTTTTCTTCATCAGCTACTCTTGTTTGTTGATCTTGTGGAGGTATCCAAGTATCGCTGCGAAAGGATCATGACTTGCCGAGATAGGAATCGAGAGGCCACCACTACAATAGCCACAACGACAACATTGGAATCCAGGTAGGTCGATCCACCTTGTCTATTTCATTTAGTAATTAGGAACCTACACTCTAGTTTGTCCTTTTGTTAATAGACCCACTCTAGGACTAGAAGGATCGTCTCTGTCCGTAGAGAGGATTTACTTCCATAAAAAATTGGCGACTCCACTGGGGATAGTGTGAGTTTGTCTTTTTGTCCTTGTCAAGTCAACTTCGGTCGTTTACTTGTTTATCTATATTTTCTGGTCTGCTTGCTTGATTAGAGTCCTCTTGTTCAGCTATAGAGTGTCAAGATTGAGCTCTGCTCATTAGATTTCCCATTCTCCCATAGATATCCAGAATGGCGCATTTTTGGATTGAACAGTCACGCCGATTGGCGCATGTTGCTTGTGTTGCACTAGTGCCAACCCCTGTTTGGCACGGATTATCGCCTTACAGTCGCGCCGAATCCTGTAGGGTTTGGTTTAACAGCTCTTTTGAGTTTTTTAGTCAGTTTTTCTTACCTCTGGGTGGTTTTTTTATCTTCAATTGTCCTATTCATAGACTTATTCTTCTCAGTTGTACGCCTGTTTACTTATCAGTGTAGTTTATGGCCTTAGGGTTTCTGAGTGTCTTAGCTCACTGAGCCTTCTAATTGAGAGTTGAGTTTTTTTTATTCTTGCCAGTCACATCTCTTGATCAATTGCCTTTAGTTCTTCTTAATCATTTGAGCGTTTGCTTCGATTGAATGATCATTTTGGGTTTCATTTGATTGTTCTTCTTGATGCTCCAAGCATAGATCACATTGCTTGTTTGGATAATTTCTTTGATTGGAAGAGTGTGTCATTAGTTTGAGTGCATTTTTTTGTTTGTGTTGCTTTCTTTGAATTATTCAGATTAGATATTTACATTCACAATCCTAAAACTATTGCCTGTTTTGTTTTTTTCACGTAATTAGTGCATTGTGTCCTTCATTTCATTGAAAAATAAAAAAATTTCATTCTTTCGTTTGCATGTAAAAGGAAAGTTCTTTTGCATAACTAGTAGCTGACTATCTAGGAAATATTTTTTCATTTTTCGCTTGATTGAATTAGATGCATTAGCTGATTTTTTCGTTTGGTTTCATTTGAATGCTATTGTTTGAAAGATCTATATCCTTCTCGTAATTAACATTCATTGAATGGAAAATCGTATTCATTTGCATATAGTTTTCATTTAGGAAATTTGAGATCGACATTCGGTAGGGCCTTGAAATTGAAACATAATTCAGGATCAACTACAAAATCATTTGAATTAACCTAAGGAAACATTGGAACATAACGCAAATATTTTAGTGGTATAAGGTAGAGATGTGTTCCGGCATCTTAAAACCTAGTAGCTATCATTCGCCTGTTGGCTTTAGATAGCGCTAGTACAGACTTGTGCTCCCCGTACCGTCGAGTATATAAAGGGATACCCCTATAGGTTCAAATCCTTTATCCATAGGAAACCGAGTTTGTCGCCTTGTAACCGTCATACACTGAACACAGCATTCGGGGAGACTACCTGCACGTACGGAAAGTCCTTAGTCATTTCTATTTCATTTGATCACCAAGGTGTATATGGCAGTTCACGGAAACTTGGTGAACCCTCTTTCTTAGATTACCAGAGAAGTCATTTCGATCTTTTCATGACTTTTTAAAAAGAGAAGAGATCATCGAGCACTTGTCCTTTCACGCTCGTTTAAAATTGAAGGTGGCTAGAGTCATATTTTGTCCATTTCTCGACTCTTAAAACATGAAACAGCAAAGTCTGGTTTCAATGTCATAAAATTAATTACCCACGATTACATGCCCGTTAAGAGTTTGTTACTTGGCTTGTTTTTGTTTTTCCTTAGGCCTTGGTCTTGAAGTTTTCTTGTGGCTATCTCTTTTTCCTTTTTTTTGTTTTAAACTATAGTCACAGTGGCAGAACCACCAGTTTCGTCATCTTCTTCACTGCCTCCTAGTGGTAGTTCCTTTCCTTACGTTTTTTACGAAATCCCTCAGTCCACTAGGTCTTCTGAGTTTTTGCAGTCTATTCTCTCGACTGTTTTACCTCTTGCTACTCAATCTCCTCCTGAAGAGGCAATTGAGTTAAATTGGCCTCCTTCATGTGCATGGTCTGGTTTTTGGGATGAGGAAGAGTTCCCTCCTCTTACTTCAGGATCACCATTTGTAGCTGCGGCTATACCACCTAGTCCTCGTCGTCTTTTTGACGATCTTACAACTTCATCAGATATGGATTCTTCGAGTCCTGTTGACAATGAAGGAATGCCTGTTTCCACAGGAGAATATAAACTTTTCCCTGACGATCTTCCACATGTTTCTTTTTAATCTTTTCCTCAATCAGTGTCACTACCACCCGATTATCGGACTTTGAGTCATATTATGTCTGGTGTTGCATCCATAGCACAGTCCAGTACATCAACTCCCTCTAGGAGTTCTGTCCTCCCTTCGTTGGGACTGTCACCTTCAACACTGAGTTCGTCGGTCATTGCTACATATGTCCTAGTTCGACCTACTGTCTATGTAGCCTCGTCTACGCCAATTGTTACGACACAATCGTCAGAATCTTTTCACACTCGTCGGTCCATCATACTTAATCCTACATGGCCTATCAATCACAGTCCGAGCAGATCACAAGCTCATGCTCCAAAGACTACACCCGCTATTTTGGTTATGACTACGCCTATGGTTTCTACCTATGCTTTTGATGAGCACATTTGGACTTTCACTGAAGTTATGCTCCTTCTCCGGATGCTCAATCTCCTGCAGCCCCGTCTGCTTCTAGTATGACCTCGACTATCCCTATGATTCCTGGTGGCCACACTTTTGAAGAGTATTTGTTGGTTTTTCAGCAACAGAAATCTCAGGGTTTTCAGCCACCCCAAGTTCCTGTCAATCCCCCACATCATTATGATGCTGTTGGAAACCCTGTTTATTCGTTTCCTGTTGATCCTTATTAGACTGTCATTCATCCAGGACCTTTACTATAAGGACAACCCTTGCAGGAACAACCTTTGGCTCAGCAAGGGCAATCATTTAGTCCTCCGGGACAACCTTACGGTCTGAAAGGGAAACCTTCAGTCCAACAAGGACAACCCACCAGTACTTCAATTCAGTTTCAACCAGGAACGGCGTATGTTGCCAGCGGGCCACAGGGACAACCTATTGCACAACAGTAGCAACCGTACGTACAATATGGCCAAAATTTTGTGCAACAAGGACAACCCTACGGTCTTGCTTCGAGTCAACCTAGTAATCAGGGACAACCTAGTCCATTACCTACATCAGGCCAACCTCTTCCACAAGGGCAACCTGGTGGCTCTCAATATCCAAGCCAACCTGTTCCGTAGGGACAACCTGCTCAACCAGCTCAACAATCATTTCAACCTATTCAACAACCAGTTCCACCTATTCAATAGCCTATTCAACCTGCCCCATAGCCGGTTCAGTCTGTTTATCCAATTTAGCAAGGTCCACCTATTCATCAACCTGCTCAACAGGGTCCACCTTCCCAACCCCAAGGTGCTTATTACCCACAAGGTCAATATCAACCAATATATAGTGCGCCTCAAGGTTTCAATTTTTACCCTCAAAGTCCATCTCAGTTGGTGTATAATCAACCTCAAGGCCATCCTTACATTCCGCAACAAAATCCTTATGTTGCTCAGCAAGGACCTCAATGGTATGCTCAGAATCAATATCTTGGTCCTCAAACCCAGTACCAGCAGAATTATCAGACATATAACCCCTATGGCCAGAATCCTCCAAGACAAAACATATGGGAGCAAAATTTCTCGCAGGCTGGGTGGAATGTTAACACGGGTCCTTATCAGAGACCTACAATGCCTTTTAACCCTTAATTACTATTCCTCGCTATGTTGGAACTGCCTGATGTGTCGAAGTTAACGAACGATCCAATTCTTCATAACCTGTATTGGCCTCCAGTTCCGACTAAGATTCCTGGTGATTGTCTTAAATTTGAGGGCAAGTTCGGAGAAGACCCCCAAGCGCATGTTATTACTTACCACTTATGGTGTTCATCTAACCCTTGGGTTGATGATTCCATTTGACTCTGTCTTTTCCAATGGACTCTTACTGATGCCGCTGCAAAGTGGTACATTGAGCTATCTCATGGCATTTTTCAATATTTCAACTCTCTCGCCATGGAATTCCTTACTCATTTTCAGTTACCAGTTCATTATGAGACTGGGACACACCTCCTCACATCCTTGAAATAGGACCGAGCTACTCATATCTCGAATCATATCCATGAATGGAGACGTCATCATCGTTTGATCAAATTTAATATCCCTGATCAACTTCTAACTGATTGGTTCACTACCTCCTTTGTCAATCAGATTGTGAAAAACATTGCTATGGGGGCATGTGTTACTGAGGAATAGGCCATTGCTTGTGCCCAGTACCTTGATCTTATGTACTCTTAGTCTGGCACATTGTACGATATCTTTCCTGATGCCTCTCGACCTGGAACTTCTAAAGCACTAATGACCCCATCCATCGACGGTATTATTATTTCTGTGTCTTAGACTTCTCAAAAGTCTTCTCCTTCAAATCCTAGGAAGCAAAAGTCTAATCCTTCCAATGATGTTTCTTCTCAGCCCACTTTGAATCCTGGTAAAACCTCTGAAGTCAATGTCATTCAGGCCAATCCGGCGGATAAGACTTCCAAGGGGAAAAATAAGGGTAAAGGTAAGGCCAAAGCCGATACCCCGAAACTAGATTCATCCAAATCTCATGCTGATGATGGTTCATAGCGCAAGCTAAAGTACCCTTGTTTGATTAGTTATGAAGAGCACTACACCAAGGACTATCCTCGACAGGCCGAAGTTAGTAGATTTATCAAAGGCACTCAGGGAACTACAGTTGTTCTTAAAGAACCTTTTCCATCTCAACAGACCCAGATGGTAGAGCAAACCTCAGTCCTCTGCCCCATTTGGCTCTTAGGTGTTCATGATGAACAGTTTTGCATCCGTTTCTATTTACACTTGATCAAAATATTATAATGAATAGCATCAGGCAGGAGGGAAAGAGATCGTTGATGGTCCTCCTCCTCCGCCTGCCTCTGGCCCTCTTCAAATTGAAAGGCCTAGTACTGAGTTCGCTGTAAGGCCACCTTCCAAAGGTGTACTCCACAAGTATTCTTATAATCCCAATGCCCATGCCACTCAACATTACAGTATTGTTGAAGATTTAGCTTAGGCACCATCTGCCATGTCTGCTCTAGAAGTACTTCAGAGTTGTCCATCTCAACGGAAAGCTTTGTTATCTGCGATTGGCGGGATTGATCCTACTAATACTAGCCTTATTTCTTTCAATTTAGAGAATTTCATTCCACGACTCCCACACGATATTGCACTCATTATACAGGCTTTCATTAATGGTCTCGATATCCATCAAGCAGTTGTGGACAAAGATGCGTCTATGTGCATCATGTCATCTTCTTGCTGGAAAGCCATCGGTTCTCCAGCCTTGACTTCATCACCAAATTCCCTGGAAGCATTTTATGGAAGAGAATCAAAACCTTTGGTAGTTCTCGCTATTTTACTGATTACTTTAAAAGGGAAGATAGTCAATGTCGAGGTAGAAGTAGTTGATGCCAAACTCAATTACAATCTTCTCCTCAGTCGCAGTTGGACTCACACCATGTTGTGCATTCCGTCCACTCTCTTTCGTGTCCTAAAATTCCTTCACGAAGAAAATATTATTACTGTTGATCAATTTTCCTTCTTCACTTCTTTTTTCGAGAACAATGTTCCATATGTGGATAAGATCCTTGTTCCCTACGAGAGAATTAGGTCAGGTCTCTTCAAAGATCTCGCCCTCATGTGTATTTTTCCTCTTCCTCCACCTAAAAATGTTCAGATCAATATGATCTCTCGGTCCGATGACCCATGGATCATCCCTTCGCCTGAACAGATCGAGTCTTTTGGGAATTCGATGCAGTTGAGTCCGATTGAGATTGACTATTGTGAGCTCATCGCGGCTTTGGATCCTCCTCCTTCTAATCATGCTCCTTTAAGTATGTATCTTGACGCTTATTCTCAATCCCCTTGGCTTGGTGATTCGGATTCATCCAATCCCTTACGAGAGATATTTCCTTTCGATGAAGCCATCATGGAAACTATGTCTCTCGAGGATTTACTGTGGGATCATGGCCATCATCATTCCTCGTTCATGCCTGACCTCAGGGCCATGTCTACGTGTCTTGAGTGGTTTTCATCTTAGGTTCCTTCTCCTCCACTTCAAACGCCTATTCTGACACATGAATTTTTTACGGAGGGTAATCTAAGTAACATTATGCAAACAATGCCTATTGAAATTTCCGTCAAACCAGGAATTGTCGAGAACATCCATCTCGGGGTTACCTATTCTTCAGATGAAGTTCAGGTTTATACTAGTCTTTTCCGTGAGTTTCGTGATGTCTTTGTGTGGTCCTACAAAAAAATACTTGGCATTGATCCCAGTATCGTGGTGCATGAAACTCCTACCTACCCTGGTTCAAAGCCTATTCATCAGCGCCTTTGTCCTGTGCACCCTCGGAAAGCTGCTGCCATTAAACGTGAAGTTGAAAAAATTCTCAATGCTGGTTTCATCTACCCGATTCCCTTGACAGAATGGGTATCCAACATTGTCCCTGTACATAAGAAACATGGTACTATTCGAGTCTGTGTTGATTATCGTGACATCAATCGGGCATGTCCCAAGGATAATTATCCTACTCCCTTATTGATCAGATCATTGATGACTGTGCTGGGAGTGAGATCTTTTCCCTAATGGACGGCTTTTCTGGCTATAACTAGATTAAAATTCTCTTGACTGATCAGCATAAGACCAATTTCATCTATCCTTAGGGTACTTTCACATATAAGAAACTTCCTTTTGGCTTGAATAATACTGGGGCCACATTTCAGCGAGCGATGTCATACGTTTCTCACAATATTAAACAAATAATTCAGCCTTATCTGGATGACCTTCAAACTCATTCAACTAAGCGTAAGGACCATCCTGACCATCTTCGTCAGATCTTTCTTCGTTGTCGATGCTACAATACTTGGCTCAATCCGAACAAATGCATCTTCTGTGTTGATTCTGGAAGAATTTTAGGGTTTATCGTGTCCAAAGACGGGATTCACCTTGATCCACTCAAATTCGAGGCTATTATTAATCTCCCCTCCCCATCTTCACTACATCAGCTGCAGAGTCTGCAAGGGAAGGCTAATTTTTTACGTTGTTTTATACGTAACTATGTTGAAATAGCTAAAGGATTTACACGGTTATTAAAACAGGGTGTCCCATTCCTCTGGGATAAGATTGCTCAGAAATATTTTGACACATTGAAAATGTTGCTTGTCAACGATCCTCTACTGTGCCCTCCAAACTATCATCGCGATTTTTCCCTCTATTTAGCTGTCACTTTTAGTACAATTTCCATGGTTTTGGTTCAAGACAATGATGACGGTGATGAGCATGTTATTTATTACCTCTCTCATAACCTTCTCGATACCAAAACATGTTATGCTCATGTCGAGAAGTTAGTGTTAGCTGCAGTTCAGGTAGCTCAAGGTTTTCATCATTATATTCTATTGCATACTGTGACTGTGATTTCGGAATGCAAGCCCATGACCTATCTATTGTCTTGACAATTGCTGGGGGGGAAATACTCCAAATGGATTGTCATCCTCCAAGAGTTCGATTTGGTATTTACTACGGCCAAGTCTAAGAAATCACTCATCTTTTCTAATTTTATTTGCTCCCTTCCCTTTGACTCCACTCCATCTGGTTTTAAAGAACGCATTCCAGACGATACGCTTTTTACGATCTCCACCCTCGATCCTTGGTACAGTGATATCATTGTATATCTTTAGACTTCTACTTTCATATCTGAGTTGACGAAGGATGCTCACTGACGCATCCGTCCTCAGTCAAAACCTTAATGTATAATTGGAGATACACTCTACCGTTTCGGATTAGATTCCATTCTCCGTCGGTGTTTGACCCTCGAGGAAGCTAAGAAAGTTCAAAATGATTGCCACAGTGGCACCTGTGGCGGTCACATGTCTGGTTATGCCACTGCACAAAATATTCTTCGTGCTGGGCATTTCTGGCCCTCTATCTTCAGGGATTGCATTCTTGCTGACCGTAAATGTCATGATTTCCATATCTATCAGTGCAAGATGCGCGAGCTGCCTGCACATTTGCACCCTGTCATTACTGTTGGTCCCTTTGCGAAGTGGGGCATCGATTTTATGATTTGTAACCCTCACTCAGACGGGGAGCATGCCTATAGTATCGTAGCCGTTGACTACTTCACCAAATGGGCCAAAGCAATGCCTACACTTGCCGCCGACGGTAAGACAGCTGCTCAGTTCATATTCAATCACATCATTTCTAGGTTTGGCGTCCCTCGAGCCATCATTACCGATCATGGTTCCTATTTTCGGTATTATATGGTGGCGGAGTTGACTTCCAGGTTGGGCTTGCATCACGACAGCTCAACGCCATACTATCCTCAGGCCAATGGTCAGGTTGAAGCTGTGAACAAATTTTTAGTAACTATGCTTCAACATACGATTGGGATCCACAAATCCAATTGGCATCTCAAGTTATTTTCGGCTCTTTGGGCATACCAAACCTCTGTCAAGGATGCGACTAGATTCACTCCATTCCAGCTTGTATACGGTCTGGAAGCTACCCTTCCGATTGAGTGTGAAATACCTTCGCTCAAGTTGGATATTGAATTACTGCCTAACACTTCACCTAAAGAAGAGTGTCTTCTCTACTTAGAGATACTAGATGGAACTCGCCGCTTTGCTGCTTTGGTCATCGATGCACAGAAAAAGTGGGTCAAAGCTCATTTTGACCAATCAGTTTCCCCTCGCTCCTTTGTAGAAGGAGACCTCGTCCTCCTGTACGATCAAGCTCATGATAAGCTGGGGGCAGGTAAATTTCAACCCATGTGGCATGGGCCTTACATCGTTAAACACGTTTTGAAGAATGGGGCCTATGAACTCATTGATTATGAAGGTCATCCTTTAGATCAGCCCAGAAATGGGTTGTATCTCAAAAAATATTATGCATGATTCATTCGTGATGTTTTATGTACATAAGTGTTTTTTTTTCATTTTTTTACATTCTTAGCTTGGTGTGTTTTGTGAGTGTTTTCCTGCTTATTGGGTCATTGCTTATTGTGCAGATGTCTATTACCCTTTATGTCAGTTTTTCAAATGGTGCTTCCCGTAGTACCCGGAACTTGTCTTCAGCAGCCTGGGTGATTTATGATCCCGCCGGGAAGTTTATATACCTACAAGGTATTTGTCTAGGACGAACTACAAACAATGTCGCATATATAGTGCTGTCATTGAACTCTTAACCAAGGCAATTACCGTTAGCATTAGAACATTCCTTGTAAACCTAGACTCTCAACTTGTTGTTCTTCAACTTAATGGGCATTATTTAGTTAGAAACCCTTACATTTTAAGGTTGTATTTACGTGTTCGTTTGCTGGAAAGACATTTTGATTATATCACATATCAACATATTCCTAGAGAAATGAATGCATTAGTTGATACATTGGCTAACATTGTATTGGATAGACATTTGCGTAATCTATAAAATCATCATCACATGAGAGACTCAAATCAAATAGGAAAATAGATGTATATATATATATCGAATTTTTGCATCAGTGTGCACCATAAATTTCAAAAAATATGTGTGTTTATGTTACATCCTGAGACACCATGTCTCATAACAACAAGTAGAAATAAAAGCCCAAGTGTCTAATCGACATGATGATCATGATAACATGTCACTGCTCGGACAAGCCACCTCAGTAAGCGGTGAACTCGGTTTGACGCCACTATAGTATGTCTTTGATATGCACGAGGAACATCTTCGAACCTCGCATATTCTGGGACCCCACGAGCAATTCCCTCCAAGTTGTGCACGATTTCCTCCTCCTCACCTTGAGGGGAAACATCAAAATCACGAGGTATTCACCTTGCTATCAGAGACATCCCTGCAGATCTTTCTGGGCCTACATATACAAATGCATGGATTAGTTGTCAGAACATACATACCCAAAAAAAAATCATAATACTCATAAAACTAAAAACGAGTCTTACCCAGTGCTTCATCCCAATCCTCTCCTTCCAGGAGTGGGAGGTCTGGATCACCAATGAAATCTGTGCCAGAATAGGGCTAGTCCTCCACGACAATCAGCTATCGATGGAGCCAATTAAAAAACTCCGGTCTCCAGGACATCTGTTGACTGCCCCCTAACCTTGGCATCAGAGCTTCCCATCGAGCCATTCGTGGTTCCAGTGCTGGTGGTGTTGGGACTATCACCTCTTGACACTGAAAGATTGGTAATCGTTCTATAATGAATGATACCAGGATGGATCCATAACCAAAATGTTTCAATTTGGTCTTCTTGCACTTTGTTAGCTGACATTTTATATTGATTGTTACTGCCTTTGCCCAGTTGTAGATGGTCGGTGACAAGTAGTCTACAGCAAGAAGTAGCTGTGTTTTTGTTGCTTCGTGCGGTACTTGTGTTCCTGTAGCTTGTGTGATCGTGTGTAGCATTACCCTTAGTGTTAAATCTGGGATAGTTTGGATATCCACCTTCCCACTTTTTGATCCTTTCCGTGCTCCTAGGCATACTCTGTCAATCACCATGCCCATGCTCTCCATAGTGGGCCGAGTGTCAGTCAATATTGGTGCCACCCCCCTCCACGACAGTCCTGTTATGAAATAAATATCAGAAGCATCAGTCTCGAGCTCCTGATCTCGGAGAATGAATTTTTCCTGATCCTCGTCTCAGATACTAATCAAGTATTGCAGTAGCTCCGGTTGAGCTCTGAGGCACAATTTCATGAAGAAATTCTTTAGTCCGCAGTCTCTAAGAGCTTCCATGCATCTTACATTTCCCATGGCAAGCTCATCCTCTTCACTGTGTTCTCGTTCCTTCCACTCTATCACCATTTTTTCACTCTTTCACCTGCAAATATGTTCATATGGAAATTATTAGCCAAATTCAAAGCTGAAATTTGTGAAATTTAGACTTGTTTTCTTGCATTGGGAGTTCTTTGAGAATTATGCGCGGTTGGCACGACTGTTTTGAAAACAGTCGTGCCAATGTGCACGCCCCAATTTAGAAAATCGGGCGGTTGGCGCAAGTCCGTGCCTGAAACCCGCGCCAACCGCGATGCCCTAATTTTTGCAATTCCCCCCTCATAAATCAAAACTGAAGGTTGTAGGAATAGAAAGAATGCTTAAAATATGGGGAAGGATGTTGGCTCTTACTTGGAACAGACAGATTCGAAATTGGTCTGCTAGATTGCCCGCTATCGTCGCCACAAAATCACAAGGTAAAATGGGTCACTATTGTTCCACAAGAGATAAAAGTGAAAAGTAATTCTTTTTTACCATTTTTGGTATTTTATAACTTTTTAGAACCCTAATTAGGTTTTAAGACATGTTTTTCGATTATTACATTATGTTATTTCAAGAAATGGGTTTTACGTTTGTTTGTTGTGCAACGATAGGTTTTTAATGCGATAGTGATGAAGTCACGAGTTGTATTTTATACTTTTTCAAACTCGATAAAAACATGAAAAATTCACTACTAGAGTCATCTTTCAGCTCTTTTCTAACTCCCTAAAACTAAAAAGATTGCTGAGACTCTTATCATTTTGAACTTTTTAAATGGCTGCAAAACGATATCTACCCAGTATACGTTTACCCCTTTTTCGGGCTTGGATAGATTATTTACGAAAAAGGAATACCTTAGTCTATCGCAAATAAGAGGTTCTTTCAGATATTATTTTCTACCTTTTCGGATCTGAGAGACTACTTACGAAAAGGGACAAGCTGGAGTTTTCTTTTCCGCTTCTTTTCAATCTCTCTAAACATGAAAAGATGTCGAGTTCTTCCCTTGTCAGACTCGTTAAACTTTGATGACATCGGACATCGTCACCATGACGTTCACCGAGTTCCTCCTTTGTAGGGCTCGTAAAATGTACTAGGTTGGATTTTTCCAAAGGACAAACTTACAGCACAAGCATATGTTATCCCCTTCATGCTTGTTTTCAAAAATGATCTGGGTACTCGCCAGAAATTGTGGGGGACCAGATTTTAGTTGTGTTGGCAGTATGTCACTCTTGAACATGACACTCGTCTGCATTCATGTCGGGTTGGGGACATCTCATTTCGTCATATTTTTCCTCCATGGTTTTGGGTAATCTGTTTTGACCTCTCATCTGCTCTTTGCCATGTCACCATGACCTCAAATCCCTTGATGTCAAACACTGCCAGATCCAGAGTCGTGTCGCTGATATGTTCAAGAGAAGTTTGCCTTTGCAGTTTTCACCCTCCCTCTGATTCTTTATTGGTCCTAATTCACTATCATTATGTTCCTATGTCTCATGTCGATCATGTGGGATACATTATGGCCCTCCTTTGACCAGGTCACTTCCTGTCGACCTCAGCTCATTATCCAGGAAGTTGGTCTAGATACTCCCTACTAGTACCTTGGAGCCTGCATGCTTCAATGGCAGGTTCTTTGCATTCGACGATAGGTCCACATCATTGGCCTTCGATCGAGTGATTCTGTGGGTGTCGAGTGATTCTGCGGGTGTTCGACGCCAGCTCACTATTCACATTTCGTGGATTGTACCTATTGTACCTTGAGAGTCATTGTCATTATTGGTGGTTTCTCTCGCACTTGTTAATAGCTCTCATCATTGGCTGGTAATCAAGTGACTTTCCTGCATGTTTGACTTCATCTCACATATTCGCATGCTTTAATTTGTACTTGTTCGAGTCAAGATGGAGCGCAATAACCTAGGTTTTGTCTAATAAGATCTAGATTGCGGGATATTATGATTTATCATGAATTTATTACATGACTCTTTTGATTGGATGGTTGCGACCATACCTGAGTCTATTTGTTGATCCTTACTGCTGGATGGTTGCGTCCATACCTCGGATCTTAGTTTATATGTACTCTATTATGGATGGTTGCACCCATACCACATGTTCATGTCTCAGAGATATTAGTTGTATTTGTCATTGAAGGTCTTTCGACAGCTGCATTTGGTTTGAACGCATTCTCATAAATAATTTCACCCCTTCCTCTCTCTCGGACCTCATGCTTTAGGGGGAATCTCTTACACAACATTTTGTCATTTTCCCTACAATCTCCATCCTGCACATTGGAGGATCATTTCTGTGATCAAAATAAAGTGTCATGCCTTGAAAATACCATGATTACATCCCTTGCCATGACGACAACATTCCATCTGTTGACCATTTCCTGAACAGACCACTAAAAACACCTGTTTTTCCTTGGCGATGGTAGCCCGTTATGCCCTCGCACTGATGAGGTAGATTAACATTGGTCCCCTGCCAGCTAGCACTCTATCTCAGTTAGCCACCCGCGACAATCTGTTTATGGAATTTCTTTTAAAATAGAGGCGAAGTTTCGATCACAACAACCTCGTGGATGAGTCATAGGGAGTGGTTTGACTGAATAACCACGGCCTTCCTCCCTTGGCCTCTTGTTTCCACCTTTTGGGGAAACCTCCCAAAGGATAAGGCCTCCCTACCACCATAGTAGGGATCCCAACCTCCTCCTTTCCATCCATAAATATAGCCATCCTCCATTGATGAAGCTAGCTGAACTAAATATACTGTAGCAGAAACACTGGAGAGATTTATATTCAAGGTAGAACGGAAGAGTCCCTCATTGAGAGAGCTTAGGCTTGTTCATTTACCCCATCTGAATTCCCTGACAATCATTGAGACGTGCTTCATCTAAACCCCACCGAAGGAGGCTGCGACGTCAAGGCTTGGTTGTAACTCTTTCTTCTATTAATAAATATGTATAACTATTGTCTGTTTCCCATGTCGTGTTGATGTATTTTATTGATGCAACATTCTTAGCCCTCCTTGACTGGTTAGTAATTATGAATGATATTGTTGCTTCGTCCGCTGCTCTTGTTTGTTGATCTTGTGCAGGTATCCAAGTATCGCTGTGAAAGGATCGTGACTTGCCAAGACAGGAATCGAGAGGCCACCACTACAACAGCCACAATGACAGCATTGGACTCCAGGTAGGTCGATCCACCTCATCTATTTCATTTAGTAATTAGGAACCTACACTCTAGTTTATCCTTTTGTTACTAGACCCACTCTAGGGCTAGAAGGATCGTCTTTGCCCACAAAGAGGATTTACTTCCATAATAGAGGGGCTTCAACAAGTGAACGTGGGAGGGATTTTAGGAGCTTAAAAAATATTAATTATTGAATTTTCAATGACCCATGCCACAACCCCATGGGGTTTTATCCCACTAACTAGGGTTACAAACTTTAAACATGAATATCTATCAAACCGTGAAGAATTACGTAGCGTGCCATATATCAACAGAAACATCTCAACAAGTAGAAACCATAAAAAGAATTATTGACCCAGAATATAATAATTTGGTAGGTCGAAATTCCCATGCAATATTGGGGTATCCCCTGGTGCTACTTGGGTTGACATCAATGACAATTGTTGATCAACAATCTCCCCCTTTGGCATTGATGGCAACACAAGTACTCCCCCTGTGATCATGACACCTCTTCCTACAACATTCTCTCCCCCTTTGACATCAATGGAAAAGGGTAACTCCCCCTGACACATAACCATCCTGCGGACCTGTACACACTTCCACTCTCCCTAACACACAAGCATCCTGCAGACATGTACACACTTTCACTCCCCCTTTATATTCTGAATAAGGAAAATCTAATGAGAACTTGGGAGAATCCCAAGCTTCTGGCGAAGATATCAAATGATTCACGAGGTAAAGGTTTAGTGAAGATAGCAGCGATTTGTTCTTTTGTACCAACATACTCAAGTTTGATATTCTTTTCAACGACTTGTTCTTTAACAAAATGATATTTGATCAGAATGTGTTTTTTTTTTGAATGCATGATAGGATTCTTGGAGATGCTAATGGCACTGGTGTTGTCACAGAATATGGGAATAGGCTCAATGAATTGTATTTGAAGATCTTGCGAAGTTTGTTTCATCCAAAGGACTTGAGTACAACATGTTGTCGATGCAATGTATTCTACTTCCATTAAAGATAACGAGATCATAGGTTTGATTTTTTCTCAACAATGATAGGAGACAACCACCTAGATAGAATGTTGCTCCACTAGTACTCTTACGATCATCAACGCTTCCTTCCCAATATACATCTGTAAAGGCTTGAATAATGAGATTTTTACCCTTGGGATACCACAAGCCATATTCTTATGTGCCCTTTAGATATCGAAGAATTATTTTGACAACAATAATATGTGATTCTTTTGGTGTTGCTTGGAATCTTGCTACTTGTCCAACTGCTTTCATAACATCTGGCCGGGAGGCTGTTACATATAGAAGACTACCAATCATAGATCTATACAACCCCTGATCCACATCCTTATATGAGTCGTCTATGCTCAATTTGAAACCTGTTACCATCGGAGTAAGGACGGGTTTGCAATCTTTCATTTTGAATTTCTTGAGCATTTCCTTGATGTACTTGGCTTGACATATAGATATTCCTTTCTCTTGCTGAGATATTTGAATCCCTAAGAAGTATGTCAGCTAACCAAGTAAAGACATCTCGAACTCACTTTGCATATTTGTAGAAAATTTCTTACTTAGTTGATCATCATTCATACCAAATATTATATCATCGACATATACCTCAATGATTCTTAAATTATCTTGGTCTATTTGTACATAAAGGTTGCTATCAACAGTACCTTTCTTGAACCTTTTTTTATGTAGCTATCCATCAAGACGAGCATACCATGCTCTGGGAGCCTGCTTCGGACCATATAGAGCCTTCTTTAACCTACAAACATAGTCTTCTTTTTCTAATAGTAGAAAGCCTTCAGGTTGTTCGATGTAAACTTCTTCTTCTAATTTTCCATTCAGAAATTCTGACTTAACATCCATTTGATAGACTTTGATTTTTCTTGAACATGCATAGGAAAGAAACATTTGGATGGCTTCCATTCTAGCAACTGGTGCAAATGTTTCATCGAAATCAATTCCTTCCACTTGTGCATAGCCTTTGCAAACCAATCGTGCTTTGTTTCTGGTAACCTGTCCATCTTCATTCAATTTCTTCCTGAACACCCATTTAGTCCCAATGACATTTTTATCTTTTGGTCATGGAACTAATTCCCAGGTGTTATTCTTCTTGATTTGATCCAATTCTTCATTCATAGCTACTACCAATGTTCATTCTGGCTGGCTTCCTCAAAACTATTAGGCTCAAAGGTTGCTAGAAAAGCAATGTGAGCTTGTTTTGATGAACGAAGTTGTCAACCTTCATTTATGTCACCAATGATTTGATTTTATGGATGGTTCTTTTGAATCCATTCTTTAGTTCTCTTTGGAGAAGCTTCTTGTTTTTGTTCTGGTATATATTGATGATCATTATTTAATTCTTCCTAGTTGATAGTTGCTTCTTGTTCTACAATTTTCTTTGTGTCTTTTTCAGCCTCTCTCTCAAGTTTCAAAGATTCTAGATCCTCATCATTATTCGTTAGAACACCATATTCATCAAATGTAACATTTATGCTCTCCACTATCTGTTTTCGTCTTAGATTATAGCATTATAGGCCTTTCTTTTGCGTGAGTAACCAATAAAGATACCTTCCTCAACACGTGATTCAAACTTACCCAAATTTTGATCTTCTCTTTTGATATAACATTTGCTTTCGAAGATTCTGAAATATTTTACAATAGCTCGTTTTCCTTTCCATAATTCATATGGGGTCTTGTTGCAATTATTTCTGAGAAGACTTCGGTTGATAATGAAGACAATCGTATCAATTTCTTGGACCCAGAATTTTTCATTCAATTTTGAGTCCTTCAACATTGTTCTACCCATTTCCTGTACCTTTCAGCAACCCCATTTTGTTGAGGTGTTCGTGCTGTTGAAAATTGACTTTTTATTCCATTTTTGTCATAGTATTGCTGAAATAATTTGGAATTTATCTTAGACACTTTATTTTCAAATCAGTTTCATTTTTTACCAACTCCTTGTAGATCTTAAAGCACTCAAATGCTTCAGATTTTTTCTTTAGGAAACTGTCAGTTGTCATTCTAGTATAGTCATCTATCATTAACATGAAATATAATTCTCCATCTAAGCCTTTTGTTCTCATAGGACCATATAGATAAGTGTGTATCAATTCTAATGGATGTGATGCAAAGTGTTTTTTTGTTTTAAATTGGATTTTTGTCTGCTTGTCGTGCCGACAAGCCTTACATAGTGTGTTGGAAGGTATTGATATTTTCAGCATTTCTCGTATTGCTTCCTTTTTGCTTATCCTGACAAGATTGTCAAAGTTTATGTGACCCATTCGTTTGTGCCATAACCAGCTTTCATCTTCTTTAGCTAGTAGACATGCTCTAGTTTCTTCATCCATAACATATATGTCATTTGGAGCTTGACTTGTTGTAGCCACAATTTTACCATACCAGCCTTTCCTGATTTCACATTTTGTGGAGTTGAATAGCATTGTGTGTCCTTGATCACACATTTGTCCAACACTGAGCAGATTGTGATTCATGTTTTCAACCAATAGAACATTCTTGGCTATACCATCTTTACTTCCGAGAGTGACGGTACCTGATCCTATAACATTTGAAGATCCATCATTTCCAAAGGATACGGTTCCATCCTTTTTCTCTTTCAAAGATACAAATTTCCTTCTATATCCAGTCATATGCGTTGAACAACCGCTATCAACATACCACACATCTTTGTTGTTTTGAGCCTTCAGAGCGAGAGCACAAGTATCAATCTTCTTCTTCTTCCATGTTCGTTTGTTCTATGGCTTCGAAGATTCTTCTGGAGGATATAATCCACTAAGGGTGGATCGAATCATTCATTTATAGAATATTCAATCTAATCTAAAATCTCTAACTTCCTAATTAAATAAGTTGAAATGGTGAATTCATATCAATGGTAAATGAATCCATCATTTTTTAGCTAATTCTATCTTCGTAAATTAAATTAAATTAAGGAAACCCACTCTGTGTAACAATTTTATAAGAACTTCTATAGGTCTCATTGACTTTGAAGAGATGTTTTTGCATCATTATTAAAAAACACTTGTTATTTTCTCCATCATGTTGTTTTCGACCCTTTCAACTTCAAGGCTAGTTTTTTTCAATTTAATTCCTTTGAATTTCATAATGGATCTTGTATGTAACCTAATACTTTAGGATAACATTAGATTTGACATGTGAATAACAAATATGAAAAGTGAAAACTTTAATGGGTTGACTCAAAAGAACTTGTCATATGTGGCTTATCGAGAATTGTTATGTAGAGAAGTTGATATGTGTGTAGATGATTTGGACAATGATAAATTAGAAAATTAAGATTAAAGCATTAAAATAGCTTTTGGAAGTATTTTTTTTTCAAAAATTTAAGAAATATCTATGATAAAAAATGATAATAGGTTCAAATTTAAAGTGGGAGAGTATATACATATTCTTAAATTTTAGTAATTAAATAGTTGCATAAAGACAAATCTTATAAATAAAAGATCTCATACACCAATTTAATGTTTAAATTAACTACAACTTTAAATCCCTCGTTACTTGACATAATCATATCTTCCTATATTGAATTAAATTAAATTAAATTTGTAAGAGCTTCTCTAGGTCTCGTTGACTTTGAAGAGAGGCTCTTACACCATTTTTTTAAGTCGGCACAAAAATGTTCTATTGATATGAAGAAATATGATTTACAATGGTTAAAGAGCTTATTAATTTTTCCACCATGTCATTTTCAATCATTTCAATTTCAACGCTATTTTTTTAATTTAATTCCTTTGAATTTCCTAATGGATTTTGTATGTAGCCCATGACTCTAAGATAACATTTGACATGTGAATAACAGATATGAATAGTGAAGATTTTAATGGGTTGTCTACTACTTGGAGGAACTCTATGATATGTGGCTTATCAATAATCGTTATTTTAGAAAAGTGATATATGTGTAAATGATTTGGATAATGGTAAATTACAAAGTTAAGAATGTAGTTTTAAAGTAGTTTTTGAAATTTATTTATTTATTAAGTTAAGAAATAGGTATGATAAAAATGATTATAAGTTTGAATTTAAACAATAAAGTATGTATAACTTTACAAATTTTGATAATCAAACTATTATTTGAATGGATATTTTTGTGAGTAGAGTTATTTAAAGGTATGTTTTTTGAATCTATCACATAAATTATTTAAGTTGCTCATGTGTTTCAAACTAGCTAATGTGGTTCATTTTCTCGACAATTAGATGAAGAGAATTTGATCCAATAAAGGAAATAAAAAGGTAGAGAATTCCTGCCAGCTCAAAGATTAGGTCAAAGATAAGAGAAAACATTTGTTATGAAATAAATAAAATAAAATAAAAATATCCAAAGCCAAATTTTAAGGTTAATAATATTAAGGGGGAATAAAAAGGAAGACAATTCCTACAAGCTCAAAGATTAGATTAAATGTGAGAGAAAATAATCGTTAGGAAATAAATAAAATTATCATAAGCCAAATTTTAAGGTTAATAATATAAAGGGTTAAATATGCAATAAATACATAAGAATCCTAAGACGAAGGAATATAAATCAGGTTAATATTAAGGGATAAAAATAAAAAATCAATAATATGGGGTAATAATATAGTTCAATAATATTAATTACTATAATAAAATAAAGGTGTGGTCTAACCTAGCCTTTTTCACCGGAATATAACTATACAATTTCAAGCAAGGATGTGATTTTTTGTTGTTCAAAATACATTATTGAATGCATAAATGGATTTAGCACCCTGAAAAATCCTTGGAGCACTCAAATTCTATAGATTAAACAACTTGAACTTAAGTTTTTAAAAATATCTATTGGATTTTGATTAAAATTTACCAAAAAAAATATCGTGAAAAAGACTATTTCGTCTATAACCTCTGATGACTAAGCACGGTTACAAGTGTTTTACTTGTTTTATGTCTTTTTTGGTGCTTTTGGCTCCCTAAGTTGTGGATTGTGTATCTAGTTGTACTTTTGTTTCTCTGCCATATGCTATTAGCGGTAGTCAACAAACCTGGTCAGGGTGAGACTACCTACATTTTTCTATTGATGTATTTTTTTATGAATGAATAAAACTTTGATTTACCAAAAAAAAGCATTATTAAATGTCCATAATATCAATTTATTATAAATAATTCATTATTAATAAATCAATAAACCAATATTATTTAGGGTGAATAAAATCCTAAGAAAAAGAATATAAAAATCAAGAAAATTAATATTTTGAGTTAAATGTTAAATATTAAATTATATTATTAATAAATAAATAAATAAGAATATTTGTATGATAAATTTCAATTAAAAGCTAAAATATTATACAATATTCTTAAATTCATAATTTTGTGATCCCTAATGATTAGAGGAAGTCGGATTAATCACATGTGATTTTTGTTGTCAACATTTCGAATATAGATATGTGTATGTGTGATGAACCACAATAGAGAGCTTGAAACGTTGGCAACAAAAACCATATGTGATTAATCCGAAAGAGATTCATGTAATTATTATATAATGATTAAATATTCATAATATACCATAATAATAATAATATTAAAATATGCAATCATATAAATTATCATATATTAATAGAGTGTGTGTGTGTGAACTCCATGACCAACGCCACCCTCTCTACTTCAGGATCTAGACATCAACACATGGGTCGAACATATGTTCTCCTAAGCATCTTGTCATAAGATGCTTCATCTCTCTTTATAAACTAAATTAGATATATATCTGCCATTCCAAGCATGCTTCAGACGTTCAACCTTTTTACGTAGATATCCTACATATCACAACCCCAATCATTAATAAACCTTCAAATATATATACAAGTAAACACAAACCTTTGGGGTCCTATCTATATATATATATATACACACACACTCAAATCACCTAAAGGAAAATGGATAAAAATGATTAAAAACCGAAAAGGGCGGGGGAGATATGATTCAAGAGGAAGCAAATCCCTGAGAAAGGCTAGGAATCCAATTCTTGTTGATCATCCAACCATCACCTTTGTTCAAATTTCCATTGTGTTTTTCAATCTCGATGGCTTCTCTGAACTTTCTCTGATGATAGTGATTCATCTTAGTAAGAATCCCAAAGTCTTCAATGCAATTATGGTGCTTGGTTTTCTCAGTGTGCTCCACAAGAGTAGAGGAGCAGGATCTACGATTGTTAATGTCATCTATATGCTCTTGAATCCTTTGCTTAACAATCACTATGTTTCACCAACATAGGGAGCACCACATGAGAATAGAATTAAGTAAATGTCTTTCATATTAGGAATGTCAACAAGATTATTAACCGACCTCAACATACCCCGATGATATTTAATGATTTGAAAGAGGCACAAACTTGACTATTTCTTAAAATATGAGCAATCCTATCAATAGTACTCTAAATATAAAAAAGTTGAACCTTAAAGTTATGATCTATAGATTTCTTTTTTAGTCAAAAACCTTAACCAACTTTTTGGAAAAATTATACCTCACATTTTTTATAACCATTTTTCTAAAAATACATCATAAAAATAACTCTCATAACTATAAAAATCTCTTACACTAATTTAATATTTAACTTAATTACACTAATTTAATATTTAACTTAATTATTATTTTAATAAATTATTATTATTATTATAATATCACATTTATAATCGAATCAATTTATGCCTACATCATTTTATTCTATTTATATAGAATTCGTATTCTTAATAGCACTTTTTCATGTAATATTGTAATGATATGTATTTTTCAATGCAACTTAAAACTTGAAATACACAATTAAAATGTATCTACACTCATTTGATAAAATGCACCCACCTAAACTATATTATAAACAACCCTTACTCAAATTTTTAATATATTAAATTATTATAGTGAATGCCCGAATTGTCAAAACATTATTGGTTATAGGCTCCTTTCAGGTGTAAAGAATAAAAGGACATACGGTTATATATATTTTTCCAAAGTCCCATGGCTTAAGATGTCCTTTTTAATACCCCATTTCATTCCTATTTTTAATATTATTATTTATAAAGGAGGGGAAACCAAGGTATAATTAAAATTGATATTAATAAAAAATATATTTGAGTGAATTAATTTTTTTAATGACGTACGGTTGGTAGTTAAAGTGTATATTGTTTATGTATATTTTTTCAATGTCCCATGGGTAAGATGTCCTTTTCAGATACCTCATTGCATTCCTAGTTTTAATATTATTATTATTTATAAAAGAGGGGAATTATTATTTATAAAAGAGGGGAAACTCAGGTATAATTATAAGTAAAATTAATGAAAAATATATTTGAGTGAATTAATTTTTTAAAATTGATATCGGTATATTATAATAGGCGGTCGAACTCGCTCCACTATGAGTATAAGTATTAATGATACTTATAAAGTTTTAAATTGATGGTATTTATAAGTAGAATTTGATATTATATTTTAATTTATTTTAGAAATTAATTAATAATAAAATATTTATATATTTAAATAAAGTTTAATGTTTATTTTGGGTATTACTAGATTCTATTATGAGGTAAGAGTTTTAAAAGCTTTGAATGGTTGTTAGAGTCATTGGAGTTTGGTAGTGTGGGGATTGAGAGTTTAAGGAATTCAATTCATGGAATAAGATAGACTCAAGAGGGGTTTACAAGATAGAGTGAGGATTAAGAGTTTAAGGAATTCAATTCATGGAATAAGATAGATTCAAGAGGGGTTTACAAGATAGTCGAAGGTTTTAGATGGCTATTTTAGATCTTGAGTATACATAGTGGAAGTAATAAAAGAGAGGATTTATTTTTCACTAATAAACAATGAAATGGTATGATACTTTAGAAAAGGGTAGGTTCTAAGGCTACCTTCCACCACATCCATAAAGGGGAGGGGAGTATGAGAGAACCTTGAATGTCTTTCTGATCACCTTGAATAGATTCGAAAAGTAATGATGATGGAAATGAACTTCACCCCTCACTAAGCTCAAAATGTTTAATGGTTGTAACATTTTGGAATGAAAATTTGGAAGTCCCCTCCCTACCACATTTTTTTAATGTGACCTCATTAAGGGGTTCTCCTTGATTTTTCAACTTGTTTACATTAGAGTATCTTTCTTAACATACATGATAGAAATGAGTCTAGGTGAATTGTTCAATTAGAGATTTTTTTTTTAGATAAAGTCCTTCAAGTAATGAAGCAACATTGTTTTCCATTTTTTATTGTAGAGCATTGAGGACTAGAAATGAATCTTCAATAATTATTATGACAATTCATGATGAGGTTAGCAAGTGTTTTTAATGCTTGAAATTTTATCAAACTTCAACATATTTTTTTATGGTAACACCAAGGCCCCATGGATATTGTATCACTTTCTCCATCCAAGGCATCAATCACCCTATGCATCATCCTAAGGAACAAAAAAAATATTAAAGGAAAAAATGCTAAATTAAATTTTTTAAATTTTGTTTGGTAAAATAGCTAACTTATATTGTTGAAAATTATATGCTTAAAAGATAAAGAATATAAGGAAATTTGGTGAAAAAAATTTCATATGTTTTTTCTTTATTTAATTTTCAAATATTAATGATAAACATTAGAATAATTTTTATGAAACCAAGGATAAAAAAAAGAAATAGCATAAAGACCAAGAAAGAATCATGCACAGTGAATTTTTACTCTAGAAACCATTTATCAGAAAACCAACTACAAAGATATATCTTCCATTAACTTTGGTCAATTTGACCTAGTAATCAAAGAGCAAGCCAAAGACAACACCAACTATTTGAGGAATTTTACAATGGAGAACACCTATCCTATAATTAAGCACCATCACATCAAATTCCATTGGCCCATAAACTACGTACATTAAACCCATCATTGACCAAATCAAAGTTATCTTAAGTATTCTTTGATTGAGTCAATGTTAACCCAACATTTCCCATTTTAAAATTGACTTGAAATAACCTCCTATCCCCCTAAAATGTTATTAAATATATTTAATAACATATAGGAATAGGTATACAACATACTCCTACTATAAGGAAAAGACCCTCTAGCGGAGGTTATAAAGGAGGTTTTTAGTGTTATAAAATTAGTCAAAATTGTCAAAAAAACATTTGCTACAACATTCATTTATGGTTACAGAGGTTTTGGTGGAGCTTTTAACAGAAATTCAACATAACTAAAAAAAAGGGGCGGCCGAAGGTTATTACAGATGTTTTTTTCATCGGTGCGCTACTTGGGCTTGAACGCATTGGTGCATACATCTAGAAGGTGGCTCGGGCCGGTCGAAGGAGAACGCACCGGGCCGTCAAGCTATAAAATCGCAGAAGGCGCAGTGTTGGTGATACAATGCATGAGGCCCGTTCTAATTGGTCTTGGGATTTGTGTGGTGCCCATAGGTCGTCTCAACACACCGGTGCGTAGTATCACATAAATGCACCAAGATTTATAATTGGTATCGGTATTTGTGTGGTGCCCATAGGTCGTACAAATGCACCGGTGCGCAGTATCACACAAACGCACTGAGATTTATAATTGGTATCGGTATTTGTGCGGTGCCCAGAGGTTGTCCAAATGCACTGGTGCATAATTCCACATAAACGACCCGGTGCGCAGTACTGCACAAACACACCGATATTTTTAATTGGTTTTGGTATTTGTGTGGTGTCCATAGGTCGTAGAAACTCACCGATGCGCTTTAGAATACAAACGCACCGGTGTATAGTAATTGACACACACCAGTTTTCATTTTGTATTTTTTAGAAACATCGACATATGAGAGTGCAATTATTTTGATTGTTTTAAATTCATTATTCATCAAAAGTCGACACATCTTATAACAGTATTCATATTAATTAATTTTTTATTAATGCATTTGAATGTGATGTTTGGATTTATTTTTATATCATATCATAATTATTATGATTTTTTAAAATTCATTATTCATCAAAAGTCGACACATATATATCTTATAACAACATTCATATGAATTAAATTTTTAATAGTGCATTTGAATGTGATGTTTGGATTAATTTTTTATATCATATCATTAAATTTCACATCTCTTCATTATAATATTTAATATTCATTTATAAATTTAATCAGTGGTGTTACATTTCATAGTGACAATGGAGAACGCAAAAGAATAAATTAAAACATATATATATATATATATATATATATATATATATATATATATATATATATATATATATATATATATATATAAGAAATTCTTTGTCATACAAAATGGGACAGTTATTGGTATCCTTTTGTCTTTCAATTGGGACACTATGTCCATTACATTAAACAAAATGTCTGATTTCACAGGATAATATTTCAAAAAATACAATGCCTTGCTTTGATATCCAAACATAGTGATCATCATTCTTCGCTTGAACTGTTGTCACTGCTAGAGCTACTTCCATGACTTGGGTTATTTTCAAGAATGTTTTGTTCATGGCGTTGATTGTTTTCTTCTTCTTCACCTTCCATCTACAAACATAAAAATAAACTGAAATGAGTGTATATACATTGGTGAGAATAATGAAAATTGCAATATTAAATAATAATGTAAATAAAAAAGAAATGACGTACCATTGCAACAATTGACTCATAAACCATACACATTCTTTCAAAACCATGTAACATGCCATATTTCAAGATTTCATCTGTTGGCGCAGTTCCATACTTTGTTTCCTGCAAGTTTTATACCCCATAATAAATCATATATTTAATATAAAAGATTTTTTTATTCTATTAATTATAGGCGGAGCTAAGTAAAACAAGATCGATAGATGCTTACAAATTCCACAATTAATTTATGATATGCCAACATATACTCACAACCCATATTTAACCCAATTTCAATCAATTCCACTGATGGTTCTTCTTTGTATGTTAGCACCTGTTTGAAGACATTCAATGATAATTTTTGTAAAACAACTTAAAAATACAAAAATGAAATGTAGTTAAGTTGTTATAAGGAAGTAACAATTACTCACAAACTTAGATATCAACCATTTTCTTCCTTATCGTCCTATTTTATGTGCTGAATGGGTTCCATTTTCTTTTCTTTTCTGCAACAAAATACTTGAAAAATAATATTTAATGCTAAATTGTTTATTTATTGTACCTAATGATTGAAAAAATCAATGATTACATATTAAATTTGAAGCACGTTGTTGTTGAGATGGCTCCTCCTACGATGCAATTTTGTCCATTTCTTTGACCATCTCCTTGTACACCTTTTTGAACATTCCTACTAGCATATTTCTGATATCAGCTCGTCCATCTTTTGATATTTTCATAATCTTCCTGAAAATGTAACATGACAATAAAATATTTAATTTTTATATTGATATATGAAAAGTAAATATAACAAAAGTTATATTTATAAATAATTTTGGACAAACATTTAAAAGAATATTACTTTTTCATTCCTTGTTTTTTGTTGTTGTATGTTTTTGCTCTTAAAAGTCCGACATGTCTCATTGACCAATTCTCTGTAAATCTTCCTGTAGCTTAGATAAATTTTGGTTCTTGGAATCACTGGATTAGTTTTTTTATTGTAAGTGGAAATAACGTCTATACATTCGTTCCACTAGATCCCTCAAACTTTTGTAAAATATTTTCCCCCTTTTGTTAACCTCCAACACCACTCCAAATGAGCTAAGGAGCAATTCATTTTCATTTGCATGTTCTATTTTCTTTTCTTTTCTTAGAACAACATTCCTTTTCTGAGTTGTTGGTCCTTGTAGAACATTAAACAAATGTGAATTAATAGATTGTTTGACACAAGTTATCTAATAATTTTATGTATATTATTAATGAAAATTAAAAAAAGAAACTCATATTGGATCGATAGTATTTTTTTATTCACTTTATTCATCCTTTTGCAATTTTTCCATCAAGCTTTTATGCTCTTCTGGTCTTAGATCAGAAATAATCTTATCGAGCTTCATAATTTGTTGAAAATGCAACAAGATGATGGAACTTAGTGAAATGAAGTCGCCTTCACTAAGTGGGCCCGTAGGCTATTTTTGGCGCTATGTCTATTTTTAGACATAGGGATCATGGTCTATGAGTTGCAGGATTTTATTTATGGATGATTGGTCGAGTTGGTAAAAATAGATGGACCTCTATTTTTAGACATTGGGCGGTTTCTATTTTTAGACTGCCGGGCTAAAAATAGAACAGTCAAATATTATTAACCCTTAATAATATTTAGACTATAAACATTATCTTATCCTCTTGGATCACTTCAGTTTGATGCTTGGATGTGGCACATGCAGCTGACAGAAGGAAATACGCTTTTCCTAAGGGTTAGTTGAGCTATTGCATGGTTGACTTCAGTTAGAACTCATGTGGCAGAGTTTGGTGGAGTTGATGAGACGGTTGGTGGAGTTGTGTTCGGTTTAACTTAGTTGAACTAGTTGTATTTAGTCTAACTGATAAATACACTAGTGATGAGTGGTGTGAATTAATTATTAATTAATTCACTAATTATTAAATCATAAATCAACTAAAGAACACATCAGTTAACTGCAATGCATGGACAGTTCAGTGGAGACCAGTGTTAGAGGTGGGTGAAAGGGTGAGTCTACTATCAGTTGTGACTATTAGCTGTGCATGAGATTTGCACACACATTGATGGAGATTGCCAATGAGGATTGCGTAGTTGGAGCTAGTGGGATTCGAACTTGGATCTCATCATTAATCAACTTGGATTGCACAGTAGAGGCAAGCAGACTTGTGGAGGAGATTTGAACCTGTGACTTGTTCACTTTCTATGCTAGTTTGTGTGTAACTTTTGGAGATAGTGCTGAGAGCTGTGAGAGCTTTGTGCTATGTATTGTTACATGTTCTCTATCATTATAATATACAGATAGTTGGGGGTTTTCAGCTATTTCTTTCCCCATTACATACTGTGTTGATATGTGTGCTTGATTATGTTTTAATGAGTGCACGCGACTGCTTTATATTTCCGCATATTGATGATAAATTGTAGAAGAGGTTATGTATTATGCATGAAGCTTAAATAGTGTGTAATCAGGATAATCTCGGTGAATAATTCAGCTATTATTCAAATTTATACATGGTATCGAAGCGAGATTGATCATCGGATCTATTACAATGATTACAATTATTTCGGTAGACAGAGTCTGTAACGGGCCAGGTAGCCTCTAGATCCATCCTTTCTTTGAAAGGTGATATATCCAGTAAATGCCCCTACAGTCGATCTCTGTGCTAGAAATAATTTTTTCTCACAGATTGGAAGTTGTTGAGTTTTGAGCTGGTGGAATTCGAATTTGCAGCAGACTTTGGAATTCAAATTTGCAGTAGTTTTCTTGGTGTCGAAGTCAAAATGTCTTTCAACGGATTGCGACTGGAATATGCCCTTGAGGGCAGTTCAAATTATGTTGCATGGAAGGACCGGATGGAGGCGGTATTAGATGATAACGGGCTGAAGGAGTTCATAGATTTTGAGATCCCAAAGCCTACTGATGCTGCTCAAGTTGAGGCTTGGCAAAAGAAGATGGCAAAATGTCGAAGGATTCTGTTGGAGGGCGTGAAGGATCACATTGTATCCACCATGCATGGAAAATCTTCTCCATACTTGATGTGGAAAGTGTTGACAGATTTATTCCAAAGCAAGAGCGACCAGAGGAAGTTGGCGCTCAAGGATAAACTCAGACACATAAAGATGGAGAAAGGCGACAGTATGCCCAAGTACCTCACGAATTTCATCCAATGCAGGGATGAGCTGGGAAGTGTGGGGGTGACTGTTGATGATGAGGAATTGGTGAGCTTGGCTCTCCTTGGTCTTCCGAAGAGTTGGCATGCCTATCAAGATTCTGTCAATGGTCGGGAGAAATTGCCAGGATGGGAGCGACTTTGGTCGGATGTTGTGCAAGAGGAGATAAGGCGGAATACCAGAGATGGATCTTCATCAAAGGCATATGATGAAGAAAATTGCACTTTGGCTGCCAAAGTAAAGAAGGGGAAGAGCAAGAAAGCTTCTCATTCCGGTGCGAAAGGCAAGAAGCAGGACATGTCCAAGGTGAAGTGCTTTCACTGTCACCAACACAGACATTATGCCACAAATTGTCCGCAGAAGAAGAAAAATAAGCAAGCTGCTGGATCTGCAATGGGAGAGGCTTTAGCCTCGCAGTTTGAGCTGGATTTTTCGTTGATCGCATGCTTGGTCTCAAGTGTGATGGGATCAGTATGGTTCTTGGACAGTGGTGCGTCTTTTCACATGATTGGCAATCAAGATCTGTTTTCAAATCTGGATGAGAAAGATCTTGGAGTGCACATCGAGATGGGCGATGATGATAGATACAGTGCGACCGGTATCGGTACCATTTCCTTTGAGAGGGAGTCTGGTAAACCCTTCGTATTGAAGGAAGTGATGCATGTTCCAGGATTGAAGAAGAATCTGATCTCTGTGGAGATGTTAGAAGACAAGGGGTATGATGTTGTCTTCAGCGAGGGAAAGGCTTTCCTGCGCAGTAAGACAACTGGAGAGACCCGGAAGATAGGGGTTCGAGTCAAGAACCTTTATCAGTTGCAAGTGGATGGCTGTGCAGCAATGGCATGCAAGGCGGAAGGAGTGGTGAGCCAGGATGATGGCGAGCTGTGGCACCGGAGATTGGGCCACCTTCACCATGGCGCTTTGAAGATACTGCAGTAGATTTCTGCTGGGCTTCCTAAGGGCACTCTTGCGTAGTCAGATCAGTGCAAGGGGTGTACCTTGGGAAAATTTGTGAAAGCCACCTTTCACGAGAAGGATAGTCGCGCCACGACGATCCTTGAGAGAATTCACACAGACGTGTGTGGACCTTTCTCAGTAGCTTCGACAGCAAAGCACAAGTACTATGTGATCTTTGTTGATGATTTTTCTAGGAAGTGCTGGATCTTCTTCATGCGGAAGAAGAGCGAGACATACTCAAAGTTATGTGAGTTCAAGGCGCTGGTCGAGAAGGAATTGGGGAAGCGTGTAAAGGCTCTTAGGAGCGACAATGGCGGTGAATTCATCTCTGCTGAATTCAAGGACTTTTGCAGCGCAGAAGGAATTCAGAGAGAGCTCATAGCACCTCATAACCCACAGCAGAACGGGGTTGCTGAGCGGAAGAACAGAACGATCATGGGTGTTGCACGGGCGATGTTGCATGATCAGGGCCTTCCCATACACTTGTGGGCTGAGGCATGAAATACTTCAGTATATGTGCAGAACCGTTGTCCTCACAGGATACTTGGCATGAGTAATTCCGAGGAGGCATTTTCTGGTAAGAGGCCTGATATTTCCCATTTGAGGATTTTTGGTTCACCTGTTTACATTCATGTGACGAAGGATGCCAGGAAGAAGCTGGAGCCGACTGCAGAGGTTGGGATATTTGTGGGGTACATTGATACACCCCACAACTATCATGTGTATTTTCCAGACAGTCGCAAGACTGTTGTGCGACGGGATATCAAATTTCATGAGGAGAAAGCCATGAAGTGTTCGCTTGAGAGGGAGCCACACTTGCATGCGGATGAGGAGATTTTAGTTCCTAAGGATGAGCCTCAGGATGTGGATCAGCCACAAGATGAGGTTCATGGAGTGGAAGAGACCACTCATGCAGCGCCAACCATCAGAGGGCGCAAGCGCACTATAGAAGCTGAGCGACTGGCTCAAGATGCAGAGAAGATTGTAGGACCACCTACAACACAGTGTAGACAGAGACAGTCACCGGACCGGTACATTGGATACATGGCTCTTGTGAGAAAATGTGTCGTGACAGAGCCATCCTCTTTCGAGGAAGCTGTGGAGGACCCCGCATGGGTAGATGCCATGGTGGAAGAGTATGATTCGATTGTCAGAAACAGTGCATGGGAGATTGTCCCAAGACCGAAAGGGAAATCAGTGGTGGGTTCACGATGGATCTACAAAGTGAAGCATACGGCTGACGGGAGTGTGGAGAAGTACAAGGCAAGATTTGTTGCCCGAGGCTTCTCACAGATAGAGGGGATCGATTATGAGGAGACCTTTGCACCTGTCGCAAGGTACTCTTCCATACGGACGATCCTAGCTCTCTCAGTGCAGATGGGGTGGTACATCCATCAGATAGATGTGAAGACTGCATTCCTCAATGGAGTCATTGAGGAGGAGGTGTACATAGAGCAGCCTGAAGGTTTCGAGATCTTTAGCAGTGAGTCGCATGTGTGCAGACTCAAGAGAGCACTATACGGGTTGAAACAAGCACCTCGTGCTTGGTACACACTGATAGACAGTTATTTCACCGGACTTGGATTCTCCAAGAGTGAGGCGGATCCTAACCTGCACCAAATTGTGGTGGAGGGGAAGTTGCTGATCATTATACTGTATGTAGATGATCTGATTTTGATGGGAGATGAGTTGTTGATACTTTCGTGCAAGGAGGATCTTGCTAGAGAGATTGAGATGAAGGACTTGGGCCTCCTTCATTATTTCCTGGGATTGGAAATTTGGCAGCGCAGTGATGGACTATTTGTTTCTTAGGGTAAGTATGTCCGGGAAATACTGGAGAAGTTCAACATGCATGGTTGCAAGCCTGTTGATACTCCTCCTCCTGGAAATTGGAGGAAGGAGGATGCTACTTCGGCGGAGGTAGTGGATGCCACTGTTTATCGACAGTTGGTGGGGTCGCTTATGTATCTGGTCAATACACGACCCGATATATGCTATGCTGTTAACCAGCTTTCGCAAGCTATGGTTAAGCCTACCAAGCTCTTCTGGAAGGCAGGCAAGCATGTATTGCATTATCTTAGAGGCACATCGGGATATGGCTTGTGGTACAGACAGGAGGATGAGGTGAAGCTTTGTGGCTTCACGGATGCAGATTGGGCAGGGAGCCCAACAGACATAAAGAGCACATCTGGAGGGATCTTCAGTATCGGGTTGACAGCAGTTTCTTGGTACAGAAGGAAGCAGATATCCGTGGCACTCAGTTCAGCAGAGGCTGAGTATATGGCATCAATCTTGGCTGCATGCGAGGCCATATGGATGAGGAAGATCCTAGTTGGATTGTTCAGGTCACACTTGGAGCCTACTGTGATTTATTGTGATAACCAAAGTTGCATTAAACTCTCGGCTAATCCAATATTTCATGATAGATCCAAACACATTGACATTAGGTACCATCATATCAGAGATTGTGTGCAGCGGAGAATCATGTTACTTTCATATATTCCCACGGAGGATCGGGATGCTGATATCTTGACGAAGGCGCTCACCAGGAGCAAATTCGAATACCACAGAGGCAGGATAGGGGTTGTAGATAATCCATATCTTGTTGAGAGGGAGTGTTGAAAATGAAACAAGATGATGGAACTTAGTGAAATGAAGTCGCCTTCACTAAGTGGGCCCACAGGCTATTTTTGGCACAAAGTCTATTTTTAGACTATGTCTATTTTTAGACATAGGGATCATGGTCTATGAGTTGTAGGATGCTATTTATGGATGATTTTTCGAGTTGGTAAAAATAGATGGACCTCTATTTTTAGACATTGGGCGGTTTCTATTTTTAGACTGCCGGGCTAAAAATAGAACAGTCAAATATTATTAACCCTTAATAATATTTAGACTATAAACATTATCTTATCCTCTTGGAGCACTTCAATTTGATGCTTGGATGTGGCACATGCAGCTGAAAGAAGGAAATACGCTTTTCCTAAGGGTTAGTTGAGCTATTGCATGGTTGACTTCAGTTAGAACTCATGTGGCAGAGTTTGGTGGAGTTGATGAGACAGTTGGTGGAGTTGTGTTCTGTTTAACTTAGTTGAACTAGTTGTATTTAATCTAACTGAAAAATACACTAGTGATGAGTGGTGTGAATTAATTATTAATTAATTCACTAATTATTAACTCATAAATCAACTAAAGAACACATCAGTTAACTGCAATGCATGGACAGTTCAGTGGAGACGAGTGTTAGAGGTGGGTGAAAGGGTGAGTCTACTATCAGTTGTGACTATTAGTTGTGCATGAGATTTGCACACACATTGATGGAGATTTCCAATGAGGATTGCGCAGTTGGAGCTAGTGGGATTCGAACTTGGATCTCATCATTAATCAACTTGGATTGCGCAGTAGAGGCAGGCAGACTTGTGGAGGAGATTTGAACCTGTGACTTGTTCACTTTCTATACTAGTTTGTGTGTAACTTTTGGAGATAGTGCTGAGAGCTGTGAGAGCTTTGTGCTATGTATTGTTACATGTTCTCTATCATTATAATATACAAATAGTTGGGGGTTTTCAGCTATTTCTTTCCCCATTACATACTGTGTTGATATGTGTGCTTGATTATGTTTTAATGAGCGCATGTGACTGCTTTCTATTTCCGCATATTGATGATCAATTGTAGAAGAGGTTATGTATTATGCATGAAGCTTAAATAGTGTGTAATTAGGATAATCTCGGTGAATAATTCAGCTATTATTCAAATTTCTACATCATTTTGTGGCTCTGCATGATACATAATAAACAATACATATTAGTTAAACTTACATATAGTTCAAAAATAATATTTTTTTTAAATAATTTACAAAGAAATTGTGTTTTTTTCTTTTCTTGTTGTGTTATCAGTATTTTTGTTACTTGATCTCTTGTCAATCATTTATTTATCAATCTGAAACATGTACCATATCATTCATTAATATATTTATAAATAAATTGTCAACTTTTCAGGTAAAAAATAAATCTCAAGAAACCGGTGCGCCATTAATTCTGTACACACCGACGTCGGTGCGTGGAGGTATTATAAACGCACCACACAAACTGTATAATAGACTGTATGGTGCTCAATGTCAAAAAGGAGCACCGGTGCGTTACATGTTAACCACCGCATCAATTAACACAGAGTAAATAATAAAAATCATTGAGTGTTAGTTTTTGTAGCATAAACTGATGCCATATTTTACATATGGCACAATGATAATTTTTTTTTTTTTTAATTTTTTATCATAGTACTTTAACGGTGCGCTGGGATAATCCAACGCACCGGTACGCTAGGTTACGATGGGCACACCGATGAAAAAAAAACTTTTTTTTTTTCAATTCACGTAAGGGCCGACATGGATTGGGATCTAACTATGCAAGTCGTCCCGTGGGTTGGATGTCTTAGGCCTATATTTAGCAATACAAACCCTATAAATCTAAAATGAAAAACCCTAATGCTGGAATCACAGAAAGAGGGAGAAGAAAGGGCAGAAACAAAAATAATGTAGGGTTTGTTTCTAAAATGGATTTTTTTATTTTTATTTTTTTTTGTGCGAAACAACACGTTCGAGGTGCGCCATAATGAAATAGTGCACCAGTGCCATATTTTACATAAGGCACACTGAGAAAAAAATATTTTGTTTTTTAATTTTTTATCACAGTACTTTCGCACTGCACTAGGATAATCTAGCGCACTGGTGCGTTAGGTTATGTCGGACGCACCAATGACAAAAAAACTATTTTTTTTAATTTCACAGAAGGACTGAAATGGATTGGGAGTCGACTATGTAAGTCATCCTATGGGTTGGTTGTCATAGGCATATATTTAACAATACAAACCTTAAAAATCTAAATTGAAAAGCCATAATTCTAAAATTGCAGAAAGAGGGAGAAGAAAAGGCAGAAACAAAAAGAATGTAGGGTTTGTTTCTAAAATGGATTTTTTTTTTTGTGAAACAACACGTTCGCGGTGTGCCATAATGAAATAGTGAACTGGTGCCATATTTTACATATGGTGCACTGATAAAAAAATATTTTGTTTTTTTAATTTTTTATCATAGTACTTTCGTGGTGCACTGGGATAATCCAGCGCATCGGTGCGCTAGGTTACATCGGGCGCACCGCTGAAAAAACATTTGTTTTTTTTTAATTTCACGAAAGGGCCGACATGGATTGGGATCCGAACATGCAATTCATCCTGTGGATTGGATGTCTTACGCCTATATTTAGCGATACAAACCCTATAAATCTAAATTAAAAAGCTCTAATTCTGAAATCACAGAAAGAGGGCGAAGAAAGGGCAGAATAAAAAAGAATCTAGGGTTTGTTTATGAAAATTGCAGAAAAAGTAAAAAAAACTGCAGAAAAAAAGTTAAAAAACACAATAAACTTTGATTTTCTTATTTTACTACGTAAAAAAAAACTGCAGAAAAATGTTAAAAAAACAATAAAATTTAATCACGAGATCGTTTGAAATTCTATGCTACAGGGTTTGAATCACCAGAGGTTTGGAATTCTAATTTTCTGAATACTTCTGTTGGAACGTATTTCCCTGCGCCACAATGCTCTCATGCTCTGTTTGCTCCAGGTATGTCTCCTGCAAATCTCTGGCTGAATTTTTTTTCAAAAATAGTGAAATAATGAAAAGTGTTTAGTATTTAAAGAAATGTTTCATGAATAAGAATTTTGAAATTATTTTGTTGCCCATTTTTAATTTACTATTTTTTTCACTTAAAGAAAATAGAGTTGCACTTTTTTTATTTACGGTTATTCATCACCGGTGCGTCACGTAATAGCACCGCACCGGTGCATCTATTTATAAAATGACACTAGTGCGCAGTACCAAAAATGCACTGGTGCGATTCTCTCTACATTAGCACCGATAACAAGAAGTCCATTTTTAAGGCACAGAAATTACTTTTAGGTGTGTGCACCAAAATTTATTGTTGATTTTGCTCAAATGCACAGAGAAAATATCATAATTATATAGAATGGACAATTCTTCAAAATCCAGCCCGTTCCATTATATTTATCAAAGTCCATTGCAGAGTTCTCCCTATCCATCTCAAGACGTAATATTTACTTCAGATTTTATTTATATTTTCATTATCTAATTGAAATTTTGTTTTTTATCCATGTCAATCATGCACAGCTTAATTAAATCTATAATGTACACGAATTTTTAGGTTCATGCAGATTCAACATCAAGTTCAAATGCACAAAATATTCAAACAACTCCAAAACGTTGGAAGCTCTTATCAGGAGTTGCATACCGCAAGGCGCATTTGGTAGATGAAAATGGACAACCGTTTCACCCTACCAATTGTAACAATATTGCATCTTCTAGCCATAATCTCGAGACAATGATGGTAATAATTATAATTGTTTGGTATATTGATTGATGTAATTATTTCAACGTCAAACCAATTTATAATCATGCAATATTGTCAACATGGTTACTAATTGATATCATATATTTTGTACTAATCATGTTCAAATATATATTGTTTAAATTATTAGGATTCTAGTGATGATGAGCGACCTACCTACCATCTTCTGTTGCACCCCACGACAATTTCAAATCGAGAGAAGTCTGAATTAAGAGAAAAAATCGGAGAGGAATGATACCAAGAATGATTGAATCAACCACCGATTCAATTCCCGCTACATCCAAATTCACCAATTAGGAATGAATACAACAATAGTAGTTCTTCACAAGCTGGAAATGGAGGCAATCAAATAGAGGTTGGTATGGATGATTACTTAAGGGATACGACCACCATGGAGAAAATGTTGTTAGATGCATCCCAAAACGATGATTAGCTAGGAGATGATGCTCATATCGCTGACACCTTTTTCGAAAGCCTTAAATTTGCTTCCATCACCCCTCTCTTTGGACCTGGCGGTCAGTCAAAGTATACTCAGTTGGAGACAATGATGTTACTATACAACTTGAAAGCAAAGTTTGGCTTGTCAAATGCATGTTTCTTGGAACTTTTGAGGTAAGTTACCATAAAGTACTCCCTTATATAAATTTGAAATATAATCAGTACATTGCAAGGAAAATTCCAAATGGTAAATTTTATGAACGTTAATAATTATATCGACATTAATGTACATTTATTAATATATTAATGTGATGGTTAGATATATTATGCCATCAGATACCACTCTCCCACTTCTTCGCTCTCCCTAAGACTTGGATCTGAGTGTCCCTCTCTTCATGCTAACATCATATATTTTTGTTATTTTCAAGAATTCAATTAACACTTGAATTTTGTATAGCATTTGTCTCATCCATTCATTGTTGTCACTTCCTTTACAATTATGACAACATATACAAAAACACGGGGTATAACACGATACTGCCACATCCCTCATTTTTTATAGGGTCTTCTTTTTCATCTATCATATTAAGGTAATCTTTTATGTTCTTTATGCATTCAAATTATAAAATCTTCAAATTTGAAATCACACTAAATTTAATACCTATCTTCTCCTTAATTCCTTCAAAAACGTCCTTTTTATTAATATTTTGTTCTTGTGCATATGAAATAATGTCTTTATCATGCTCTTCATTTTGTTCAAAACCTTTTTCATACTTTTCTATTTTAGAACAGTTTCCTTTGTATCCCTTTTTCTTGGATGTTGTCCAAATTATGAAACCTTCTCTTCTTCTTTTTTCTATTTCACTTTCCTTCCTTGCATGCTCCCATCCATTTTTCCTTTAGATGAATTATCTGCTAATAAATTTATCCTTGGTTTTCCTTCAGAACGTTGCTTCTTTTCTTCCTCCTCTAAATTTACCTTTTTTTTTCAACTTTTACAACTATACAAATGCTATTGGGTATTTTTGGATGTTTAGTGTCTAGTGCATCATTCTTCAACCCTAGGCTTTTCTTGCCAGTCTTCTGGATATTTCAATTCTTCCTCAAAATTTGTCACTTCCTTTATTGGAGACACTTTTTATTTTCATTCCATATGAACTAAATTCCCTTTGGATCTGTGGATAGGAGATCCCGTTGACTGCCTCCTATACTTGCTTTTATCCCGTAATCTCTCTTGGTATTTTCCTCTTTTATGCCTTCATGAGTAAATTCTTCATTTTTTTCATGGAAACTTCTTGAGATTATCTGTCTTCATAAGCTGCACGCACACAAAATTTTAGTTTCAGAATCATGGGACTCTTTTATCTATGTTGATTCATTTATCATCCTCTCTTGGTGCTTGATTAAGCCCTATAAGCACTCATCTATCCTCTTATCTTGTACCTCATCTCCCTCACCATTCTCTTTAAGCATCATTCATTATTCTAGTTCACAAAAATGAAACATTTTACTTGTTGCCAAGGTTTGTATTTGTACTCAACTTTTCTCAAACTACATAATAAGCCACTTGACCTTTTTCATCAACCTCAATCACATATTATGTCTTCTTCAGTTCTCTCTCATATCAGCATCATCATCATATTAAGCTCTTATGTTAACTCAATAATCTCTTTCTCTAATGTATTTTCACTCATCTTTGTTTTTCCAATTATTATGGAATATTCTCTCATATTGGTGTTGCTTTCTCCTAGATTTTTTGCTTGAATTTATCTAGTTATCTCCATATCTTTCTCTATGAGCTTATCCATGCTCAAGTGTGAGCTAAAAACAACCTCTGTAGTGACAAGTATTTTTCACCTTGCTATATAATACCTCACTAAGCTTCTCTCCTAAACTTGGTCTTTTAGTACCCTCAGTTCCTTTCTCTAGAGCCTATTAAGCTTATTTTTCTCCTCTTATGCTTCTACACTCTACTCACTTCTCCTAAGAGATTCCACTCCTCTCATTCCTCAATAACTCCTACCCAACGACAACTAGAAGTTTTCACAAATCCTTTGCTATAATAGTCTTTAACACACTTCTTTGAGTATTTATTTGCTACTACCTACACAATACACATTATCTAACTATTAAAATATAGATTTACCTACAAGATATTACCAAATTTGCACCTTCAAGACCTTTTGTGTTCTATGTAACTTATGTCCAACAATTTCCTTTAGCTATAACAATGTTCTCCTTCAGACTTTTTTTCTACACTTTCATATCTTCTATTTCTTCATTAGATAACCCATCATTATTCTTGTAAAGACATCTCTCTTATTGTCTCTTAATATAACTCCTCTCTCATCACCTATCAACATATACTCCTATTCAATTAATAAAATTGGACCTAAGAAAGGTACATCCAGTACCTCAATACACGTATTCTTTGTCCTTGCATATCCTTCTTCAATATGTTTTGACGATCTCCTGTTGTCTTATTTTAAGCTCTCCAATAACTTTACCAAAGTCAGGAGCATTCTCGCTCTAATACCACATTGATTAAAGGTGCATCCACTACTAAAATTCCTCCAACATTCTTCAGTCTCTAACTCTCTTGGTTGTTGTCGAAGATCCTTTTCTTTTATCAACATTTGATCAAAGTTATTCCAAAACTCCTATCTCCATCAATTCAAGGGCTAAATACTAACATGATTTATAAATCGATGCTTCCATAAACCACATTATATCATGAAAACTCTTGAAAATTTAGCACCAAGTTTCAAAACCAATCAATGAATTAGACCAAGGTTATAGTTGTGACTTTATGTTGTCGAGCGATAATACATAAACCCCATGAAAAAACCAAGTTTTTATACATATTGTCACCTAGGTGCTAACACAATGGAGAAAATAACCATGCACTAGAACCAACATCTACCAAGATACTATCATGTTGGCCTCACAAAGGTTTTTTTAACATATAAATTTTTTATATCAAAATGCCATAACCGTGGCAACTGCCAACAAATCCATCATTTAATGTTACCAATGTTTTATTATGTCACCATATCATTGGTCAAACTATACCATAGTATTTAATTTTCAAACAATTGCAACAACACTATGATATGGATTATTTCCAGTAGACGATAATCAATTTGATCATGTTTCTATCTTTGTTTCCCATCACTTGACGCCACTCAAGGGTCAAACCCTCGAGGTATCAGATAATCAATGAGAGGAAGCCCTTGGAGATTTTGGAAGAATACCAGTATTTAGGAATTATTTTTCACAACAGGCTCAATTAGGAGGCATGTAGAGCTAAAAGGATTCAGAGGGGATGGAGAGCCTTTTATCTTCTACAAAACAGATGCAGGAAAGAAAAACTATGGGACTGGAAGACCAAGAAAACTATTTTTGGGTTGTTGGTTACACCGGTTGTACTCTATGGATGTGAAATTTGGGGGAGTAGTATGTCAGACTACAAGTGGAGGAAATTAGAAAGAATTAAAAAACACCTAATAACTAATAATTTCAAAGTCAAATCAACAGTTCCTTATGAGATCTTGCTAGCTGAGGTTGGTTTATTTCCAATGGAGGCTGAGGCCATTTTTTGCTTGTTAAGTTACCTAAAAAATGTTGAAGGATTAGAAATGCATCGTTGGCCTAAAATAGTTGTTGTAGATGAGTTAACGAGGAGGAACAAAACTTGGGGGAAAAAAATGACAAGTGGTTGGGAAAGTTGGGCATTAAGTGGCAAGAGTGTCCTAACTCTAAAGAGGAAATAAAAAATGGTTGCTTGAAGAATTCAGGACTACCATTTGGGAAAAACATATTGGTCGAAAAAAATCGCTTTATGTTAAAGATTTCAACCGACATGGTCTCATGATGAGAAGATATATTTAGGGGAAAAAATCACGGGAAATGCTAGAATATTAATAGCATAGTTGAGGACCGGGTCTCATCATCTTAGATGTGAAACAGGTAGATGGACAACTCCAAAAGAAGAGTGGGAAGAAATAATTGACATATTTTGTAGGAAAGGAGAGGTTGAAACCAAATGGCACTACATCAGGGATTGTCCAGCTTATGAGGATATTCGTAATCAGTTTAAAATCATTCTGAAGGTGGATTGTTTGAACAAATTGTTCAATGAAGCGAGACTCATCAACACTGTGAACTTCTTGGTCAATATTCATGATAGGAGAGTAGTCTTAGAGAACAGTTTGAAGTTGTGATGGGTTGGAGTCCTAGGTCCCTTAGACCACTTGGTCTCGTGGATGTTATTAAAATCCCTTCATTAAGTCATTCGTGATACCAATGAATAGATGAAACTATGATAAAAGTTATTCCAGTATATGGAACACTATCTAATGGGAAAGCTTTCATTTCGTTCTCCCGTTAGCTGAAGACTTCAAATAAACTGACATATCAAGATTTTTCTTAAACTGATTACATAGGAAAATGTTGCAAATTGTCGAGGCCACACATTGAACCATGCAACGATGGAACCCTGACACTAAATGATAAGAATTAACAACCTTTATCCTATCATAAATCTCCATTAATTGACAAAAAAATCCACTAGAACTCAGGAAAACCATGAGTTTGTGTGTTATGGAATTTCCACGCTATATGAGAACTTTCACATTAGAAACCTTTAACAAAGAACTTCGACATTGTGTAGATAAATTCTTGTGAAACCCAAAATTTGAACTTTGCGACAACAAACAATTGATCGATATGGGAAAATATTACCAAAAGGTAGACTCAAGGATTGGAACCTCGATTAGTTATTCTATCATAGATTATTTTTCCTCTGAATAAAAGAAACTCGATCCTCTTCAATCACAATGTGAAAATGATTGTTTAATTGAGTAAAATAGAACCTAAAAATTGCACATGAACATTATGTGATTGGTCCACAAACAATATAAACAACTATGGTATTATTTTCAATGATACAAATTGAGGGTAGATGATTATAAATTGTAGTGTTATTGCATTGTCACCCCTCTACTCTCCTCAGACCTTTTCCCTCACTCTCCTATCTCACAGATACACTCTATGAAATTACTCATTATAGAACTTGTCTATATACAATATGATGGTTTATTTGTGATCCACTAAAGGTGTATCGAATCAAATGATTCATTGATAGAAATATCCAATCTAACCTAAAATCTCCAACTTCCTAAATAAATAAGTTGAAATGGTGAATTGCATGTTGATGGTAAATAAATACCTCATTTTTAAGATTAAATAAAAGAAACACACTCCATGTAATAATTTTATAATAGCTTCTATAGGTCTCGTTGACTTTGAAGAGATGATTTTGCATCATTATTCAAAAGCACTTGTTATTTTCCCATCATGTTGTTTTCGACCCTTTCAACTTCAATGCTAGTTTTTTTTAATTTAATTCCTTTGAATTTCATAATGGATCTTGTATGTAACCCAAGACTTTAGGATAAAATTAGATTTGACATGTGAATAACATATATTAAAAGTGAAAACTTTAATGGGCCGACTCTTACTTAGAGGAACTTGACATATGTGTCTTATCCAGAATTGTTATGTTGAAAAGTTGATATGTGTATAAATGATTTGGATAATGATAAATTAGAAAGTTAGGGCTAAAGTATTAAAATAGTTTTTGGAAGTTTTTTTCTTTCAAAAAGTTAATAAATATGCATGATACAAAATGATTATAGGTTCAAATTTAAAGAGATAAAGTATGTACATCTTCGCAAAATTTTCTAGTCAAATTGTTATATAGAAACAGATCTATAAATAAAAAATATTATACACTAATTTAATGTTTAGCTTAGCTATATCTTTAACTCCCTCATTTCTTGAGTTAATCATATCTTCATAACTTAAATATAATTAATTTAAATTAAGGGAAGCACTGTCTGTACTAAATTTGTAAGTGTTTCTCTAGGTCTCGTTGACTATGAAGAGATGCTCTTACTCCATTATTTTTTTTTTTCATCATGTCGTTTTCGATTGTTTCAACTTCAATGCTTCTTTTTTTAATTTAATTCCTTTGAATTTCCTAATGGATCTTGTATGTAGCCCAAAACTCTAAGATAAAATCACATTTGAGATGTGAATAATATATATGAAAAGTGAAGACTTTAATGGGTTGACTGCTCATTATAGGAACTTTGTTATATGATGCTTATCAATAATTGTTATGTAGAAAAGTGATATATGTGTAAATGATTTGGATAATGGTAAATTAGAAAATTAAGAGTGAAGTTTTATAGCAGATTTTGGAATTTATTTATCTTTTAAGTTAAGAAATATGTATGGTAAAAAATGATTATAAGTTTAAATTTAAAGAATAAAGTATGTATAATTTCACAAATTTTGATAATCATTATTTGAATGGAGGCTTTTATGAGTAGAGATATTTATAGATATGTCTTTTGGATTTATTACATAAATCATTTAAGTTGATGACGTGTTTCAAACAACTAATGTGGCTCATCCTCAGGACGAATAGATAAAGATAATTTGATCCAATAGGGAGAATAAAAAGGGATATAATTTCTAAATTTCAAATATTAGGTCAAGGGTGAGAGAAAAGTATAATTCATCATCGGGATTTGGGTGAAAGTATTGAATCCTAAAACCAAAAAAATATAAATCAAGTTATTAATATTAAGAGATAAAAATATAAATATAAATAATATGGGGATTTTTCCTAAAAAAAATACATAAGACATGAAACCATGAAATGATGGACCCCTGACATCGAATGATAAGAATTGACAACTCTTCCCCTATATAAAATCTATGTTAATTGACAAAAAATCTAGTAGAACTCAGGAAAACCATGAGTTTGTGTGTTATGGGATTTCCACTCTATATGGGAACTTTCACATTAGAAACCTTTAACAAAGAACTTTGACACAGGGAGGATGAATTCATGTGAAACCCCAAATTTGAACATTGCGACAACAAACAATTGACTGATATGGAAAAATATTGCCATAATCTAGACTCAAGAATTGGAACCTCGATTGGTTACTCTATCATAGAGTATTTTTACTATGAATAAAAGAAGCTTGATCCTCTTCAATCATGATGTGAAAATGATTGTCTAATTGAGGAAAACGGAACCCAAAAATTGCACATGAACATTATGTGATTCCACCAACAATACAAATAACTATGATATTATATTTAATGATCGAGATTGAGGACGAATGATTATAAATTGCAATGTTATTGCACTATCACCGCTTGGTACAATGTAACTTATAGATGAAATGGCCTTTTTACACGACAATTTTTTGGTTAATTTTAACTCAAATATGCCATAGATTTTTAAAAAATTAATTTTTATTTGTTTAATCTATAGAATTTGAGTTCCCTAAGGGGGTTTTCAAGGTGTTGAATCTATTTATTCATTCAAAAATGCATTTTAAATAACAAAAAATAACATTCTTTCTTGAAATTGTTTTTTCATATTTTGGTGAAAATTTCTATCTCTTCTATAAGTTAGACTAAGATTTCACCCCTCTACTCTCCTTAGACCTCTTCACACACTCGCGCTACACTCTCCTTTCTCACACACACACTCTATAATCATACTCATTACTGAACTTGTCTCTATACAATATGATGGTTTGGTTATGATCCACTGGGGGGGATCAAATCATTCATTTATAGAAATATTCAATCTAATAAAAAATCTCTAACTTCCTAATTAAATAAGTTGAAATGGTGAATTGCATATCAATGGTAAATAAATCCATCATTTTTTTAGCTAATTCTATCTTCAAAAATTAAATTAAATTAAGGAAATCCACTCCGTGTAACAATTTTATAAGAACTTCTATAGGTCTCATTGACTTTGAAGAGATGTTTTTGCATCATTATTAAAAAACACTTGTTATTTGCTCCATCATGTTGTTTTCGACCCTTTCAACTTCAAGGCTAGTTTTTTTCAATTTAATTCCTTTGAATTTCATAATGGATCTTGTATGTAACCCAAGACTTTAGGATAACATTAGATTTGACATGTGAATAACAAATATGAAAAGTGAAAACTTTAATGGGTTGACTCAAAAGAACTTGTCATATGTGGCTTATCGAGAATTGTTATGTAGAGAAGTTGATATGTGTGTAAATGATTTGGACAATGATAAATTAGAAAATTAAGATTAAAACATTAAAATAGCTTTTGGAAGTATTTTTTTTCAAAAATTTAAGAAATATATATGATAAAAAATGATAATAGGTTCAAATTTAAAGTGAGAGAGTATGTACATATTCTTAAATTTTAGTAATCAAATCGTTACATAGAGACAAATCTTATAAATAAAAAATCTCATACACAATTTAATGTTTAAATTAACCATAACTTTAAATCCCTCATTTCTTAAGGTAATCATATCTTCATATATTGAATTAAATTAAATAAAAGAAACCACTCTGTATAATAAATTTGTAAGAGCTTCTCTAGGTCTCCTTGACTTTGAAGAGAGGCTCTTACACCATTTTCTTAAGTCGGCACAAAAATGTTTTCTATTGATATGAAGAAATATGATTTACAATGGTTAAAGAACTTATTAATTTTTCCACCATGTCATTTTCAATTATTTCAATTTCAATGCTATTTTTTCAATTTAATTCCTTTGAATTTCCTAATGGATTTTGTATGTAGCCCATGACTCTAAGATAACATTTGACATGTGAATAACATATATGAATAGTGAAGATTTTAATGGGTTGACTACTACTTGGAGGAACTCTATGATATGTGGTTTATCAATAATCGTTATTTTAGAAAAGTGATATATGTATAAATGATTTGGATAATGGTAAATTGGAAAGTTAAGAATGTAGTTTTAAAGTAGTTTTTGAAATTTATTTATTTATTAAGTTAAGAAATAGGTATAATAAAAATGATTATAGGTTCGAATTTAAACGACAAAGTATGTATAACTTCACAAATTTTGATAGTTAAATTATTATTTAAATGAATATTTTTATGAGTAGAGTTATTTAAAGGCATGTTTTCTGAATCCATCACATAAATTATTTAAGTTGTTCATGTGTTTCGAACTAGTTAATGTGGTTCATCCTTTCGACAATTAGATGAAGAGAATTTGATCCAATAAAGGGAATAAAAAAATAGAGAATTCTTGCAAGCTCAAATATTATGTCAAAGATTAGAGAAAACATTTGTTATGAAAAAAGAGGAAAATAAGAAGAATAGGTCAAAGTGAGAGAAAATAATCATTAGGAAATAAATAAAATAAAATAAAAATATCCAAAGCCAAATTTTAAGGTTAATAATATTAAGGAGGAATAAAAAGGGAGACAATTCCTACAAGCTCAAAGATTAGATTAAATGTGAGAGAAAATAATCGTTAGGAAATAAATCAAATAAAATAAAATTATCCTAAGTCAAATTTTAAGGTTAATAATATAAAGGGTTAAATATGCAATAAATACATAAGAATCCTAAGACGAAGGAATATAAATCAGGTTATTAATATTAAAGGATAAAAATAAAAAAATCAATAATATGGGGTAACAATATAGTTCAATAATATTAATTACTATAATAAAATAAAGGTATGGACTAACTTAGCCTTTTTCACCGGAATCTAACTATAAAATTTCAAGCAAGGATGTGATTTTTTGTTGTTCAAAATACATTATTGAATGCATAAATGGATTTAGCACCCTGAAAAATCCTTGGAGCACTCAAATTCTATAGATTAAACAACTTGAACTTAAGTCTTTAAAAATATCTATTGGATTTTGATCAAAATTAACCAAAAAAAAATATCGTGAAAAAGGCTATTTCGTCTATAACCTCTGATGACTAAGCATGGTTACAAGTGTTTTACTTGTTTTATGTCTTTTTTGGTGCTTTTGGCCCCCTAAGTTGTGGATTGTGTATCTAGTTGTACCTTTGTTTCTCTGCCATATGCTATTAGCGGTAGTCAACAAACCTGGTCAGGGTGAGACTACCTACATTTTTCTATTGATGTACTTTTTTATGAATGAATAAAACTTTGACTTACCAAAAAAAAATCATTATTAAATGTCCATAATATCAATGTATTATAAATAATTCATTATTAATAAATCAATAAACCAATATTATTTAGGGTAAATAAAATCCTATGAAAAGCAATATAAAAATCAGGGAAATTAATAATATGAGTTAAATGTTAAATATTAAATTATATTATTAATAAATAAATAAATAAATAAGAATATTTGTATTATAAATTTTAATCAAAAGCTAAAATATTATATAATATTCCTAAATTTATAATTTTGTGATCCATAATGATCAGAGGAAATCGGATTAATCACATGTGATTTTTGTCGTCAACGTTTTGAATATAGAGATGTGTGTGTGTGTTGAACCACAATAAAGGGTTTGAAACGTTGACAACGAAAACCATATGTGATTAATCCGAAAAATATTCTTGTAATTATTATATAATGATTAAATATTCATAATATACCATAATAATAATAATATATATTAAAATATGCAATCATATAAATTATCATATATTAATGCAGTGTGTGTGTGTGAACTCCATGACCAACGCCACCCTCTCTACTTCAGGATCTAGACATCAACCCATGGGCCGAACATATGTTCTCCCAAGCATCTTGTCATAAGATGCTTTATCTCTCTTTATAAACTAAATTAGATATATATCTGCCATTCCAAGCATGCTTTAGACGTTCAACCTTTTTATGTAGATATCCTACATATCACAAACCCAATCAATAATAAACCTTCAAATATATCTACAAGTAAACACAAACCTTTGGGATCATATATATATATATATACTCAAATCACCTAAAGGAAAATGGATAAAAATGATTAAAAACCGAAAAGGGAGGGGGAGATAGGATTCAGGAGGAAGCAAATCCCAGAGAAAGGCTAGGAATCCAATTCTTGTTGATCATCCAACCATCACCTTTGTTCAAATTTCCATTGTGTTTTTCAATCTCAATGGCTTCTCTGAACTTTCTCTGATGATAGTGATTCATCTTAGTAAGAATCCCAAAGTCTTCAATGCAATTATGGTGCTTGGTTTTCTTAGTGTGCTCCGCAAGAGCAGAGGAACGGGATCTATGATTGTTAATGTCATCTATATGCTCTTGAATCCTTTGCTTAACAATCACTATGTTTCGCCAACATAAAAAGCACCACATGAGAATAGAATTAAGTAAACGTCCTTCATGTTAGAAAGGTCAACAAAATCATTAACTAACCTCAACATACCTCAATGATATTTAACGATTTGAAAGAGGCACAAACTTTATTATTTCTTAAAATATGAGAAATTCTATCAATAGTACCCTCAATATAAAAAAAAAATTGCACCTTGAAATTATGATCTATAAATTTCTTTTTAATCAAAAACTTTGATCAACTTTTTGGAAAAACGATACCCTCGCATTTCTTATAACCATTTTTCTAAAAAAATATATCATAAAAATAAATCTCATTAATATAAACATCTCATATACTAATTTAATATTTAACTTAATTATTGTTTTAATAAATTATTAGTATTATTATTATATCACATTTATAAGCTCATTAATATAAAAATCTCATTTACTAATTCAATATTTAATTTAATTATTATTTTAATAAATTATTATTATTATAATATCACATTTATAATCGAATCGATTTATGTCTACACCATTTTATTCTATTTAGAATTAACATATATAAATTTAATAGCATTGGTATTCTTAATAGCAAATTTTCATGTAATATTGTAGTGATGTGTATTTTTCAATGAAAAATATATATAACGTTCAACTTAAAACTTGAAATACACAATTAAAATGTATCTACACTCATTAGATCAAATGCACCCATATCAACTATATTATAAACAACTCTTATTCAGATCTTTAATATATTAAATTATTATAATGAATGCCCGAATTGTCAAAACATTATTGGTTATATGCTCCTTTCACAAAGAATAAAAAGACGTACGGTTAAAGATATATATATTTTTCAATGTCCCATGGTTAAAGATGTCCTTTTCGGATACCTCATTGCATTCCTAGTTTTAATATTATTATGATTTATAAAAGAGGGGGAACTCAGGTATAATTATAAGTAATATTAATGAAAAATATATTTGAGTGAATTAATTTTTTAAAATTGATATCAGTATATTATAATAGGTGGTCGAACTCTCTCCACTATGAGTATAAGAATTAAAGATACTCAAAGTTTTAAACCGATGGTATTTATAAGTAGAATTTGATATTATATTTTAATTTATTTTAGAAATTAATTAATAATAAAATATTTATATATTTAAATCAATTTAATTTTTATTTTGGGTATTACTAGATTCTAAGGTAAGAGTTTTAAAAGCTTTGAGTGGTTGTTAGAGTCATTGGAGTTTGGTAGAGTGGGGATTAAGAGTTTTAATAAAATAGTGATAAATATAGATAAGTGTATGGCTAAGGTTTTTAATGCATTGATAAATGTTTATTTTATTTTATTTTATATTTTATTTTTATTTTTTTAGATGGATAATGGGTGAGTTGGAGTCTTATTTCTTATTTATTTACATGTTAAATATAAAAATGGAATTTCATAATTCAACTAAGTAGTTGGCTTGTTAAATGCTCTTCAAATGTCATTTTGATAGCTTTGGCCATTAAAGTGAAGGTGACGCTGACTTTACTCTCACTACAATAAGTTACAACTTGAAATTCTACAAAATTTCCCTCCACCTTATAGTGCTTAAAGAGTTGACAAACCATGTTGAATTTTACCCATTAGTTTAGAGAGAGAATGGGGAAAAAGAGGATGATCCAATAGGCAACCCTATCATTCCAATATTTAAGGAATTCAATTCATGGAATAAGATTGATTCAAGAGGGGTTTACAAGATAGTCTATATTGAAGGAGGTTTCAGATGGCTATTTTAGATCTTGAGTATACATAGTGGATGTAACAAAAGAGAGGATTTCTTTGTCACTAATAAACAATGAAATGGTATGATACTTTAGAAAAGGGTAGGTTCTAAGGCTACCTTCCACCACATCCATAAAGGGGAGGGGAGTATGAGAGAATCTTGAATGCCTTTCTCATCACCTTGAATAGATTCGAAAAGTGACGATGATGGAAATTAACTTCACCCCTCCATAAAGCTCAAAATGTTTAGTGGTTGTAAGTTACATTCTGGAATGAAATTTTGGAAGTCCCCTCCCTACCTCATTTTTTCAATGTGATCTCATTAAGGGATTCTCCTTGATTTTTCAACTTGTTTACATTAAAGTATCTTTCTTAACATACATGATAGAAATGAGTCTAGGTGAATTGTTAAATTATAGATTTTTTTTTTTAGATAAAGTCCTTCAAGTAATGAAGCAACATTGTTTTCCATTTTTTATTGTAGAGCATTGAGGACTAGAAATGAATCTTCAATAATTATTATGACAATTCATGATGAGGTTAGCAAGTATTTTTCATGCTTGAAATTTTATCAAAATTCAACATCATTTTTTATGGTAACACCAAGGCCCCATGGATATTGTATCACTTTCTCCATCCAAGGCATCAATCACCCTATGCATCATCCTAAGGAACAAAAAAAATATTTAAGGAAAAAATGCAAAATTAAATTTATTAATTTTTTTTTGGTAAAATAGCTAACTTATATTGTTGAAAATTATATGCTTAGGGGATAAAGAATATAACGAAATTTGGTGAAAAAATTTTCATTTGTTTTTTCTTTATTTAATTTTCAAATATTAATGATAAACATTAAAATATTTTTTATAAAACCAAGGATAAAAAAAAAAAAAAATAGCATAAAGACCAAGAAATAATCATGGACAATGAATTTTTACTCTAAAAACCATTTATCGGAAAACCAACTACAAAGATATATCTTCCATTAACTTTGGTCAATTTGACCTAGTAGTCAAAGAACAAGCCAAAGCCAACACCAAATATTTGAAGAATTTTACAATGGAGAACACCTATCCTATAATTAAGCACCATCACATCAAATTCCATTGGCCCATAAACTACATACATTAAACCCATCATTGACCAAATCAAAGTTATCTTAAGTATTCTTTGATTGAGTCAATGTTAACCCAACATTTTCCATTTTAAAATTGACTTTAAATAACCTCCTATCACCCTAAAGTGTTATTAAATATATTTAATAACATATAGGAATATGTATACAACATGCTCCCCTTAATTCTATCTCTTGGGTCTACATATCTACCTTACACCAATGAACCAATAATGATAGGGGTTGGAATGCCTAAATATGTCTTACAACAGTATTCTCATTCACATATGATTAACTTACAACTCCAAAATTCTTGCAAAATGGTAGGGATGCACATGCCTAAAGACGTACTATAATAGTATTCTTATTCATATATGATTAAATTACAACTCCAAAATGAATTCTTACAATTCCATGCTTGAACATGTGATGCTTGAAGCATTTACTAGCTTCATTGCATTCATTGCTCCTACTCTAAATACAATTACATATTCACCAAGTTTATTTCCATAGTTGACAAAACCATCTCAAGTTGTAACACAACTCATAGAGGTACCATTCCTCACACATGGAGTTAGAAGGAAATCACATAAGCATACCACTCCAACAATAGTATTCATACTTTAATAACAAGGCACGACAAACTAACCATGTTATTACAAATGGCATGTGTGAATATATAAAACATAACCTTTAAGTGCTATATATGTTTCTAATTTTTCCACATAACATGAAATCCCATTTTCATGCCTGTGTTACATATATTAGGTTTCCATCCAAGTTTCATAGTGGAAAAAAGTGAAGATCACGGGCATGCCTTTTGATGGGCCTTATAATGACCTTTCTAATTGTTTAGAAAGACAACCAAAATTTTGTGCATTTAATTTTCAACTCGAGACTCATATGGAACTTGCGAGTAACCATGAACTTTATATGCATATCACACTTTCTACTTTCATTAGTTTTTTTTGTAGTTATAGTATCAATGATAACTTTTGTAGATGGAGTATAGGAAGTTCACTAGCTTGAAAACGTTCTACAAAATAAGTAAAGTGACTAAAGCTACTTCCAGGAAAGTGAACACACTTGTAGGAAAGTAAACACACTTGCAGGAATTTAAATACACTCACAGTAAAGTAAACACACTCATAATAAAGTAAAAACACTTGCAAAAAGGGACGGTTTTCTTATGCAAATTTTAACCATTCACAGAAAAGGAAACACATATATTGGAAATAAAAGCAACAAACTTGCATAATTGAAATAGTACACTTCTACCCAGTGGACTTAGGAGGCTTATCATTGTAACCCCCAACATAGGTAGAACAATCCACATAGGAAGAAATGAATAAGTACTTTGCCAAGGTGATCCCTATTTTTACTGAGACCAAAAAATGTAATGATTGCATTGAGCGAATGTGTACAACAACATAAATGGATGCAAACCAATCTAAATATAAGCATGCCAGATTAGAAATAAACATGAATAATCAATTGCATAAATAAATTTATAAATAAATAAATACGTCTATGTTCAAATAATTAATTGTATAAATAGAAAAAATCGCACAACTTGAAATTAATTATAGAAGTAAATAAAATAAATTGTACGCGAATAAATAATTGAGCAGTTAAATTAGACAAATAGAAAAGAAAACTAATAATTTATACAACATTGTCATATTGGAATGGATCTCGCCTCCATAGAACAAAGTGTTAATATTTATCAACACTTGTTACATTGACAACATAAATTAATTTAATTAACTAATCTAATTAAAAGAAATTAATCTTTCATAAATATTTAAAAGAAAAAAGTTAATTAAATTAATTAATCATACCATACAATTTGAAAATTATAAACTACAATTAAAATTAAATCTTAATATTTAAATTATTTCATTATGAGTTGGACATTGCTCTAAGAGTCCTCCCCATGGAATAAGAGAGGAATTCATATTATGCACAAGTTTTTTCTTAACAATAAAATAACAACCAATAAATGAGATTCACAAGTTTATCATATGGTTTGCTAACAATTAGGAAGCAATAAATATGTCTCCATAAGTTTCTTATGTGGTCTGCTAATAATTAGTAAACCATAAATGGCTCATACATAATTCTAAAATAATTTTTAACAACTCAAAAAATCATGTCTGATATTGATCCAAATTGAAAAAATGGAACAACAACTATATAATATTATCTACTCAAATTTCCAATGAGATCAAGGTTTTATTGGCTCATGTAACGATGTTGACTCATGTTTTTGAGAGTTGTAGCAGTGAGTTGCAGCACGAGAGTTGCATCAACGAGTTTTGATGGCTAATGGTTCTAATGTCAACTTATAGTTCTAATAGTTTCAATAGTAAGTTACGACACTAGAATTGTAGCAGTGAGGTTTTGCACCAAATGTGTAACAACGAGTTGTTGCACCAAAGTTACAACAACAATTTTCCACACCAAAGTTGTAGTATCAAGTTGTAGCATTAGAGTTGCAACAACAAGTTGTGGCACCAATGTTGCAATAGTGACTTACAACACCAAAGTTGAGGCAGTGAATTTGTTATAGGTCTATTTGGGCATCATCTCGCATGACCTGGTCAAACTGGACATCATCCCTAGGACCAATGAAATAGGGTCTATCATCCCCTTATATTTCAGTTTCTATATGCCCTAAGAGAATAAAAATTCATTTATGGCTTCTATTGTGAGATTCCCAAGGTTTGAAGTATATGTTATATCACTTATTGACTCGCCAATGCAGCCTCTAAAGGGACTAATTTCATTGCAATGCAAAATCCCCCATTCAAGGGTGCACTGCAATGCACTTCTCAACATTCAAGAGTGTGGTGGACATTTGGGAGTGGAATTCTCATTGTTCCGATAATATCCACATGGCCAGTACCTTCTAGAAGAGTCCATATGTGTCAAACTTCAAATCCAAGTGTCCATCTAACACCTCTGAACTTGGGAACTTGTCTTGCCTATTATTAGAAAGTCATTCATTGAGAAACTACCATCAGTTTCCCTTATAAATTGAGCACTCGTTCTAGTGCTAGGGAAGGAAGAAAATTGGTAAAGTTATGTTGTTGGATTCTCATTTGAGAGAGTGAAAGTACTGATATGTTGCTGGTATGTTGTTGGATGTGATGAGGGTGGAATGAAGCTGGTGCTGGTTGGCAACAAATTGATCATTGGTTGTAACCTCCCCCTTCTAATCTTTAATAAATATTGTTGTTCGTTTTCCCATATATATGTCTTTATTTATTGTGCAATGGATTCTTGAATGATATATGTATTTCATATCTAATCGATTTGATTGAGTAATATAAGTAGATATATGTATATTGCATGTTTTTTTTTCTTTGTTTGTGTTTTCAGAAATCGATCTGGCAATTCGAGTTGGATTGAAAGAAACGACAACAACGACAAAAGGAGAAGGAGAAGTGATTGAATCACAAGTAGGCTCTTTCACCATTCTGTATATCTGCTTTTTTTAGAGAAAGTGATAGTAATTATTTCCTTTGTTGTTCTAAGTGACTAGCACCACACTTAGGGAATTTGGTTTATCCATAGATCACAATTCCGCATAATGAATTGGTGACTCCGTTGAGGAAAATTTTATCATTCCTTGTGTTTTTACCTATGCTTATCCTCATCAGTAGCATGTACTTTCATTTATTGGGCATTTCAATTAAATAATTGCATTAGAAGTGTGTTTTGCTGCTTGTTTTTTCAATCCCTGCTACGCCCAACACACCATTGGTCAAGACACAATGCATTGCACTACATTGTCTCCCACTCAGGGGTACTCTGAAATGTTGTCTCCCCCTAGAGACTATCTTGGCCCCTCAACCAACCAAATTTCATCTAAATTATCCATTGCTATCATTCTCAGCCATTTTTTTGTTGTATTCTCAATTGTCTGATACCTCTTAGAGACCAATAAACTTTCGTGATTCTTCATCCTTTGAAAAGTAAATTTGTTCAATGTCTCTTTAGTATTTTTCTTTATCATTGGAAAATCAAATTCAAAGTATTTTATTTATGCATTAAATCAATTTGTTTTTGTAAAGGAAATTTTTTTCATTCCTCGTTTCCTATAGGAAAAAATTGTAGTTCCATTCTTCATTTTTTCCTAAAAGAGAAATCGTTGTTTTATTCCTCGTTTCTCAAAGAAGAAAACACTTGTTTTATTGATTGATGCATATAGTTTCCTTTCTTACATTCACATTAAGGGAATTGAAAAGAAAAACATGCATGTGCATATAGTGAATTGTGTGTGTTGCATAGGAACAAGTTAAGAAAGTTGCATTTTAGTTTGTGCTCTTTGTTGTTTGCTATAAAAATGATTGCTCTTTCCCCCAGTAGCTAGGATTTTCATTGAAAATGCTAAATTGAAAATTTTGATTATCATTTAGTTTTCATTTTTAGTAATTTCCGTCACATCATGCGGTGAAACTCAAAGACAAACTTTAAACCAGATCGACACATCAATTTACCTAAGAAAGCGTTGGAACATTAACGATAACATTTAGAAGGTCTAGGCTAGATACATGTCCTGGCATCGTTAAACATAGCAGCTATCGCTAACTTGTCTACAATACATTCTGAGTGTGATACCTCACTCCGCGTACATAAGTATATCAGAGCTCTTCCACGTACCTTTGGGTATATATGGTGATGTTCTAGTATGAAAATTATAAGGGGGTGCTCTCATGGTGTGACTTCACATTAGACAACGCTAATACGGACTTGGGCCTCCACGTAACTTTGGGTATATTTGGGAGGAAAACTTTAGGTTTATATCCATCCATAGGTAACTGAGTTGATCGCCTTGTAACTTTTGATACACCGAACACAACATTCGGGGAGATTGCTTGCCCGTACTTCTCAGTTCACCAAAAGGTATTTTGTAGTTCAATATTACATGGTAAACCTTTTGCCTAGAATTACCCTTTTATTTTGTTTATTTGTTTTTGTTCATAAAATAAATCAGTCATCATGGAATAAAAACATCCTTTTCCCCATCGTTTGTGTAGAATAACACTTAAACCACCTTTACCACCAGAAGCCATTTCTGGTCGATGAAGGCGACATCATTCTACCAAAACTAGTAGTATCCATACCTTTGGTGCGACATCATCCTCACGTATACTAGAGTTGTCTCGAGTTGTTTCTACAAATCCTGGTTCATCTACTGTTGTCGAGACGGAGTCCTCATAGCTACCTGTGGTCACGATCCATCCAATCAGTGAGACCATACCTCTCGAACCCAACGTTGTTCAACTCGAAGTTGATCTGGATCCTGTCGTTCTTTCACCAGAACATCTGAATCCCGAAGTTGAACAATTAGAAGTTGTTCCTGGATCGGTCACCCCACAATCTATTGTAGCCATTGAGTCTCCCATATCGTGCAGTCAACCTCCTGAAATATACTTCAGACTTGACGGAGAAATCCTTCCAATTGGTTTGATTTTGATTGAAGAAATTCCACAAGATGAAACGTCTTCAACTCCAACTCATTTTGGATCGGACCTTTATCTTTATGAGACTTTTCCTCAATCACCTCACTCTACTTTCTTTGATCCTATGTCTATTCGATTTCCCGTAGATCCTGTAGGGTATACATTGGGTCATATAACCATGCCTGAGCCAACATCTTCAGTTGGACCATCTATTCCAGTTGAGACAGCACCTGCTCTTGCTACCCCATCGATGTTCACAACATCGCCAGAGTCACATTTATATGGTGGCCCTTCTATCCCATCTGGTTACCAATCTTTATCTGGAATCTTCTCTGGTGCATCCTCAAACCCATGGACTTCACCAATGTCATCATCTGGTATTATATCTGGTATATCTCTAATGAGTACTGAGCGAATTTATCCTTTATATACATCATCAAGGAAATATCAAGCTGGTCCATCTGGGTATATTCCATCCAGTAAAAATTCAACTGGACTCCCGGAATTTGGAGAACAATATTTTCCATCTTATTATACTCCTCATGCTGGGGGGCAACCTATGGTCACCCATTTCGACAGTACTCTGTCGTTATTTTGTCATCCTAATGTCGGAATGAAATTTTGTCAGTGGCAGCCCACTCTACCCATCCAACCACAAACGTTTGTACAACCATATCAACCGATTCAACCTGTTGCACCCACATCTACTCCACTTGTTAATACATCTTTACCCCTATTATAGGCTCAAAGTGGTGTACCTCAATCATCTCAAACGGGTTCTTCAACCCAATACCCTCAAGTATTATGCCCTTAGACTCCAACTCCTTCGGTTTGTTTACAACAACCTCCTATATCCAAAATTATTTATTCACAAGCTGGATTACCATATTATGGGATGTCACAGCCTCAACTAGGTTATACCTATTCACAACCAAATTCGAGCTATTCAAGTTTGGGTTATAATTTTGGTGGTAGACACCTTGGCAACCACAAGCGAAAATGAAACAACCCCCATTTCAACAAGTAGCATACCCAGGTTTTGGTCAACAGAATCCTCAAGCGTTTTCTTATTAAAATAACCCCTATCTGGGTTACTAGTAACAAATTCCTTATGTTGGTGCTCAAAGGCCTATTTCCCAAGAAATTCCATCATACCATGGCTATGATAAACCCAACTTAAATCGACAGTTTCCATTTGTTGCAACTTTGTAATTACCAGATTTAAACCGTCTTACCAATTATCTAATCAACTATGCTCCTTGGTGGCCAGTGATACCTCATAAATTACCCTCGGATATTCCTAAGTTTAGTGGAAACCCTGGGGAAGACTCATTGATGCATGTTATGACTTATCATTTGTGGTTTTCATCTAACTCATTTAATTATGACTTCGTTCGACTACGTCTTTTCCAGTGTATGCTCACTGGTCCGACCACGAAATGGTACATTGAGTTACCAAGAGCTTCATTTGATAATTTCACTTCCCTAGCTACTATCTTTTTGACCCACTTCCAGTTACCCATATGATATGAAATTGGAACGGAACTCTTAACCAATTTTAAACAGACTAATTCTACACACATTCTTATCATATTCATGAGTGGCGTTGTCATCATAGAATGGTTAAGAAATTTTTTCCTAATCAGCTCCTTACTGAGTGGTTCATTAAGTCCATATTACCATCTATAACTGAGGATGTGGCTAAGGGTGGCATCTTCACTGAAGAGCAGGTCATTTATCGTGCCCAGTACTTAGATTTTATTTATACTCAGTCTGGAATGCTCTATGAGAAAATTACCAACGCATCGTGATATAATTTTATTGTTCCTACTCCAACTAAGGACTCTCATGTCAGCGACAGTATGATCGGTACTACAAGCACACATCACTCTACTGCATCTGATCCTACATCTTCTTTCAAAATTCATGCCGTGTCATCTGACAAAAGAAAAAGTGACAAGCAACCCGGAAGTAAGAAAAAGGAGAAATCAAAGAAAAAGCAAAATTCTACCCCGCAGTAAAGATCATCTAATCAACAAACTAGAAATTGGAAACCCTGTTACCCTTGCATAATCTGTAATGAGGAGCACTTTGTTTAAGATTGTCCTCACCGCACCAAAGTATCAAAATTGATTAAGACCTCGCATGCATCTGTTGTGTTGAAAGATCCATTTCCAAATCCAGACACAAATTTGGTTGCTACAGATCTAGCTTCTAGTTCCCAAGTGCTTATGCATTTCGTTGCGAAGCCATCGACTAATGCTTTTTGTCAACGCATAATAAATATTACGGTAGTCAGGATACTTATCAAGCTACTACCTCGATCATGAATCCATCTACGAAATATATTCCTCCAACTACTATTCCTAAGTTAACAATAAAGCCACCAAAGGGAGTCGTCCATAAATCGACATTCAATCCTCAAGCCCGAGCTGCTCAAAATTATAATATAGTTGAAGATTTGGCTTAATCCCCTTCAGCTATTTTGATGCTTGAGGTACTTCAAAAATTTCCCTCCCAGAAACAGGCTTTGTTGTCAGAAATTGGTGGAATCGATCCGAAAGATTCCAATATTGTAGTCTTTAATCATACGGGCTATGTTCCAAAATTACCAGTAGAATTGGAATTATCCGTCCAATTAAATGTTCTCAATCACCTCATTCATCACACTATTATTGATGAGGGAGCATTTACGTGCATTATGTCTCTAAACTACTGGAATTCACTTGGCTCATCGTGCCTATCTCAATCGCCTACTACATTGAAAGCTTTTGATGGACGTACATATCAGCCTTGTGGTATCATCAATAGCCTGCATGTTGAACTAGGGGGAAAACAGTAAATGTTGAATTTTAGGTCGTTGATGGACCCCTTGATTACAACATTTTACTCAAAAGGCCATGGGTATATGTTATGACTGCGAACATTTCTACATATTTTAGAATGATTTCCTTTCCACATAAAGGTGTTATCACAGTCATCAATCAAATGTCATATCCATTTTTAGGAATGCTAGCAATCCATGGCTAGAAAATGCTTTTTCCAGAAATGGAGGTAGCAGGATTTGATACCAAGACCTGAATCCCCTTAGACCAATGTGTCTAAGATCAAAATCCAAGGATTGGGATCAAATAAATCCTCCTGGGGTAGTGAGACAAGCTTCCCACACCTAGTTCTCTTCAGAAATTGCCCAAAGGATGGGGCTGCAACAATTAATGAACACACAATGGATTCTCTACGTTATTTTAATGAGATTACTTTATGAGAAGAAGTACATAGCCAAAATATATGATTACAGTAGTAAAAGAAGTGCAATGACTTGAGGATTCAGTCATTCAATCCATACGATACAAGCCTCTCATCACTTGCATGATAAACATGAAGAATACTGCTATATGAAATCAACCCTAGGCTATGACTGCGCTGTCTATAAAAGGAACTGCTGCATAAGCATCAGAAATACATGGATGTGGAAATATGAAGCTCAAATAAAGTGTGGGAGAATGATCTCAACCCCTGAAAATACAATACATCAATCCTTAGGAAGGATTGGCTGAAATACAAGCAAAATGGCACTCCTGCAGAAATGTCGCGGAGTTCTTTGCAGGTAGGTAACTCAGAGCTAGGAAAATAGATGGAGAAGGATGAAATACTACATAAAATGAAGAACCACTCTCAATGAAATCTAAGTGAAGAATGAGTCAACTTCACTATTTCACCCTCCCAGCTGCGCCTGTTTAATCCCCTCCTGACCAAATGATCTCCAAGGATAACGTTGTCAGAGAGAATACGGCATATGATATGGCAAGTGGTTGGCCTGGTACAAAGATAGTAGATGCAGATTTAAAACCTCATACTACAGTCTCCAAGGAAATGAAGCTCCCTCCTCTAAAAAACTAGTCGAGGATGATGTTCTTGGAAAACCTCCCAGGCAGCACTGACAACAATACTGATATCATTTGAAAGCTATGACAGTGAAGAAGGATGATGCTTGACCTAAATGTCTGAATAAGGGGAATAGAGTGAAATCCTCCAAGAGCTACTCAAGAAGGAGAGGAAATCATAAATAGGAATTACCTCAGCAATTCTTGCTAACCAGCAAGAATTTGTAGCAAGTCCATTGGACCAAAGATGAATAATACTCAACATGTTTTGCAATGGCTACCTTGCCCTCCTTTTAAAAAATTTAGCTTCCTCTCAATGGACCCCACTCATTAGGGTTTCCTTCCTCTAGAATCTTCCCTCCTTATCCCACTGCATTGGCCCACAATGTGCTCTCCACCTCATGCTACTGTGCAGTTTTACTTGGTCAAACTTGACCTAGCCTTCTTGCAAAAACTCCCTTTCACAAATGGAGGTGTGAAATAAAGCTCAAAAAGTGATCCTCCTTCATGCTAAGAGGATTTTTATTCCCTATGGATAAAATTAATGCGTCTCCTACCCATTTTATTCACCTCCTAAGTGCAAATGTCAAAAATTAATATTCCACAAAATTTTGGAATATTACAGTCCTCCCCTCTCAAAGATTGCTTGTACTTAGGCAAGTAAAAGGATAGATAGATAGAAGCCCCAAGGGTTAGCTCAAGCGGTAGTGAGCCAATATTTGGGCCTCTCCGTTGAGGGAGGTCACGGGTTCGATTCTTGAGTCCTTTGGGGTTAGGCGCCGAATGTCCGCCGAACGGTTTGCCGCGCGTACCATCCAGAAATTCTGGGGAAGTACGCCCGGATTTCCCGTGAGCTTTCCCCTCATTGAAAAAAAAGTAAAAGGATAGATTGATTTATTTCCCCTTAATTTACCTATAGCATCCATGCATGATAAATTCCTCCAAGAAAAGGATGCCATATCATCAATCAAGTGTCCAAGTTGTCCCTCCAACATATGCAATCTAGCCTTTGGTGAACATCCCCAAATAGCAGTCATGTAGAAAAAAATATCCATGAAGGGAACAATGGGCTGTCTAAGGGCCTACTTGAGGCATGAGATCTGATATATAATGGGAATCATCATCCCCATATTAATCTCCCATCCCCAAGCAATCATCCATACAACATGAGCTGCCCCCAAACATGGCAACTCATAGAAAACTCTCTCCACCTTGAGCTCCGAAAATGAAGGTGGGCTTGAAAATCTGAATATGGAAAGATTCATAGCTCACCCCATGCTATCCTCCACTCCACTTATGATTAGTGTGGAGTGTGTGCTGATCAAGGGCTACAAATGTATTGCCTTTAAGTGGCAGCATGAAGAGTAATCGTCCAAGGATTTCTCCTCCATCAATAAGAATCCAATTGGCCCAAGACATTTCATCCATGATGAGTGGGACATGATCATCATAGAATGCCCCAATGAAATGTTTGTTGTAGTTTATACCATGTGCAGCAAGGTACAAACAATGTCTCATAGGGCTACAACACAATCTCACCCACTGCAGCTGTAGAAAATAACATGGCAAGTATTGTACAGAAAACATCACCTCTACTACTGAATAGTAAATAGATGAGTGAATCAGAAATAAAAAATCAAATACATGCCCATATACATACAATGGATGTATATCATCATCAGACTCATGGTCCACCTCCAAAGAAGGCAAACAAGTGGCTGTGGTGACCATGACTCTCCTCATGTTCCCATTAGAACATGCCATGCATAAACTATGGGGGCCATCTCCCCTCAAAGACACATTAAAATCATGTGTCAATTCACCAATCATGCTACCAATAATAATGTGGACAATATCAGCAAGTGGAAACATGCTCATCATCAAAATAGAGGAAGTACTGATGGTTTCATATGGTGCCGAAAAGTACCAACAGTCTCCTAAGAGTGCATAACGTAGTTTTGCAAAATGCTGCTCTAGAAGTGTACAAGGAAAAATGTTTTGAGATACAATGATAATCATATGAATTAGATGAACATGTGCAGAGTGGAAAAACGTTTGCCCAAGTCCATGTAAAATATGGCTATCTCCATCATATGGTTTGGCCCAACCTTGCTTGTGGAGCAACATGAAAAATCTGCCCCTTTAAGGAGCCATGCACTGCAACATAATGACAAGAGTGTGTAAATCAGAAAATGTAAACAAAAAAATCTTACCATAAGCTGGAAGTAAGATGATAGATGGATCTATGCATGTGACCCTACTCCCAAGTGACAACGCTATGAGCTCATGCAAAAAGGCTCTTGCCCGTGCCAATCTTTGTTCTTTGACATGCTCCTTGTCAAGAATACCTCGAGTGATGCTGCTGCAAATGTGAAGCTTCTCCCAAGATGGAAATGCCTCCTGATCAATCCAAGCTAAGGAGTAATCTCTTTTCACTATGACAGTGCCCTCCTCTACTCCTGCAACACCATACATCATTTGAGAGCAAATCTGCTTGTGCTCTCTCCAAAATAGTTCAAGCAACCCAAGTGCCTGCCCCCTCCTCATGCTCACATCATGTAACTCATGTGATAAAGGTATCATGACCGATATATATGCCATATCAGCACCATGTATCCCTACTCCTTGTTTCTCAATGATGTAAATACCTTGCCACCTATTCTCCACTCCTATCCTCCTGGAAAAAGAGACGTACATCAAGTGATGGCAAAACTCCTTCAAGAGGAGACAAAGCAGCCAAGCCTCTTGTTGCCCGGTATCACATATTTGCAAGTGGAAAATCAGCCTCTTGCTTCTCATCCACACCCACTCAGCTCCTTGTGGATGTCTTCTCCTTCTTCCTCCTTTGGTACTCCTCCCATGAGGGCTACCATGCTCCCAAGCCATATCTCTCTCTTTGCATTTCATGAGAGTTTGAAATGCATCTCCTTGGAGATCTCTTAGAAAAGATATATTACCCATGACTGTATTGAATCCAAATATGATGAAGTTAGCATCTCCTCTCCATCATAGTTTGGCAGCGTTGTTAATCCCTCCAAAGGTGTAGCAGTTGTTTCAAATTCCAGTTCAAAGTATGTTTCCTTGTTTATTATGAAGGTGCCATGGTTTGTTTCATCCTCCAATAGTTCACATTCTAACCTAAATTGCTGAATGCAACTCAACCCAGATGTATGAGGATGAGGTTTCATCTCCTCCTTGAACCCTTTGCACAACGTAGTGCAATTATGGTGCTCTAGAACAATGAAATGTGTAGATCCTTGGACCTCTACATGTGAGTCTCCACATTCCTTTAAATTATTTGCTGAAATGAAAAGTGGAATTTCACTCATACCTTGGTGGATCTTGGGAACTTCTTGTGTGGTCACAGTAGCTGCCTTCCCCAATGCAATGGTTGCCTCCTCCATAGATGAAAAAGGCTATTCTTCCTTTGTCCTCTCTCCATCAAAGGTTTGGACCAACCTTTGAGCAAAGTTTTCAAAAGAACTCACCCTTGAATGGACCAAGGGTTTTAACCACCAAACAGAGGCTTCACTCTCCATGTGCAGTGCTGCAATCTCCATTGATTCTTTCTCTGCCACTGGATGTAGCAAGAAAAATGCCTCTAGCTTTTTCACCCAAGCTCTAGCTGAAGTATCCCCATCAAATGTATACAATAGGAACCTATTGCCTCTGATTTCTCTTCTACTGCAGGGCCTTCTCTCCTCCTTCTGTTGAATAAATTGTGGGAATGTTGTGGCTCCCCTGAATGCTGCAGAATGGGGTTTATATTCACCTAGGTACATACTTAAGATCTGATGATCCAAGTATCCTCCATGCTTATCTTCTCTGTGAGAATAGGAAGTGCATGGACCTTCCTCTTCTTCTCTTTACTTCTCCTCATTGGGGAGGCTCTCCTTTGTTCTGAAAATAAATGAGATCAAGCTCATCTTCTGCAACATCTTCTTCTTCTTTCTTGGGTTGCACAGTTCCCTTTTCAGAAATATCAAAATTCTATTCCAGAGATTAACTGCAGGGGCATTTATTGGATATGTCACCTTTAAAAAAAAGGATGAGATCCAGAGGCTACTTGGCCATTTGTAGACTTTGTCTATAGAGCTTGAAATATTCCTCCTTCAGGGATTCAACACTTTGGCTTGAAGCCACAGGCTGAGCCAAAGATCTTGCTCTGATACCACTGTAATATCCCTTTTTAGGAATGTTAGAAATCCATGGCTGGAAAATGATTTTTCCAGAAATGGAGGCAGAAGGATTTGATACCAAGACCCGAATCTCCTTAGACCAATGTGTCTAAGAAAAAAATCCAAGGATTGGGATCAAATAAATCCTCCTAGGGTGGTGAGGCAAGCTTCCCACACCTAGTTCCCTTCAAAAATTGCCCAAAGGATGGGGCTGCAACAATTGATGAACACACAATGGATTCTCTGTGTTATTCTAATGAGCTTACTTTATGAGAAGAAGTAAATAGCCAAAATATATGATTACATCAGTAAAATAAGTGCAATGAATTGAGGATTCAGTCATTCAATCCATATAATACAAGCCTCTCATCACTTGCATGATAAACATGAAGAACACTGCTATATGAAATCAGCCCTAGGCTATGACTGTGTTGTCTATAAAAGGAACTGCTGCATAAATATCATAAATACATGGATGTGGAAATATGAATCTAAAATAAAGTGGGGGAGCATGATCTCAACCCCTTAAAATACAATACATCAATCCTTAGGAAGGATTGGCTGAAATACAATCAAAATGGCACTCCTGCAGCAATGCCGGAGTTGCTAGGTAGCAGCAACTCAAGAAATGGAAATAGATGGAGAAGGATGAAATGGATGCATCAAATGAAGAACCCTCCTCCAATGGAAATTTGAAGTGAAAGGCTGAGCCCTTCACCTAAGATTTCACCCTCCAACTATCTGCTAATCCCTCACAGCAAATTCTCTCCAAGAATAACGTTGTCTAAGAGAGGGACTGCACTGCATATGATGGCAAGTGGTTGGCCTGGTGCCAAAGATGGCGGATTAAGATCTGAAGCCTCCTTTGCTGATCTCCAAAAGATATGGAAGCTCCCTCCTCTGAAAAACTAGCCAAGGATGGTGTTGTGGAAAACCTCCCCAGCAACACCCAGCAACAATGCACAATCTCCAGCTGAAACTGTGCTGATGAAGAAGGATGATGCTTGACCTCAATGTCTGAATAAGGGGAATAGAGTGCAATCCTCCAAGAGCTACTCAAGAAGGAGAGGAAATCCTAAAGAGGAATTCCCTCAGCAATTCTTGCTAACCAGCAAGAAGTTGCAGCAAGTCCACTGGACCAAAGATGAATAATACTCAACATGTTTTGCAATGGCTACCTTGCCCTCCTTTTAAACAATTCAAATTCCTCTAAATGGCCCCACTCATTAGGGTTTCCTTCCTCTAGAAGCTTCCCTCCTTATCCCACTGCACTGGCCCACAATGTGCTCTCCACCTCATGCTACTGCGCAGTTTGACTTGGTCAAACTTGACCTAGCCTTCTTGCAAAAACTCCCTTTCACACATGGAGGTGTGAAATAAAGCTCCAAAAGTGATCCCCCTTCATGCTAAGAGGATTTTTATTCCATATGGATAAAATGTAAGGGTCTCCTACCCATTTTATTCACCTCCTAAGTGCAAATGTCAAAAAATTAATATTCCACAAAATTTTGGAATATTACATCAAATATCCATCTTTGCCTCCAGTTCCCAGGTAACTAGAAGTGTTCTGTTAATTCACACACCCAAACTAGAACTTCAGCACATTGGTGTAAGACTCTTAAAGGATTCTTCCATCATGGGAACCTTTTCTTTACCACCATCTGCGATGTTAGCAGAAATTGTAAACATAGAGACCTGCTACATGATATCTTACACTCCATCTGGCTTACAGAATATTATAGGTGATTCTGAATTTTTTATGTTGGATGAATTTATGCCGCCCATCCATATTGAGCTAGCATAGAAATCAATCTACATGGCTTGGGTGATGAATCTGAAATCATCGTTGTCGGTCATTTGGGTTGATCGTTCATTAGATTTTTGTACTCCATCTAATCCTTTTTCATCCACTTTCTCGACAGATGAGAATATTATGGAATCCATGATGTCAGAAGGAGAACCATGGGAAGATCATCAATATCATCCATCCCATATTCAGGATTACAAAGAAGATAATCTAATTGAAGTATATCACACATCGATCAAAACATTCTTTTCGAATTCTTTTCCCATTAATACAATCGAATCTGAGTGAAATTTATCAAATATTGAAGAAACCATTTCTATCGCTATTTCAACCAAACCTGGCATTGTAGAAAACATTCATGTCAGCGTGTCTTGTTCTCCATCAGAAATCAAAACTTATCGCTCTCTCTTTCATGAATTTCATGATATATTTTCTTGTTCTTACGAGGAAATTTCAAGCATAGATACTAGTATCATTGAACACACCATTAACATGTACCTTGATGTCAAATTGGTATGTTAATGCCTTCGTCTTGTTCATTTGAAGAAGGTCATTGTCATTAAAGAAGAAGTTGAAAAACTTTTGCATGCTTGTTTCATTTACCCCATTCCGCTTACTGATTGGGTTTCCAACATTTTTCCTGTCATGAAGAAACAAGGAACAATCAAAGTATGCATCGATTATCAGGATGTTAATCTTGCTTGTCCAAAAGACAACTATCCTACTCCCTTTATCAACTATATTATTGACGATTGTGCTAGATGCGAAATATTTTCATTCATGGATGGATTTTCTGGCTACAATAAAATCATTATCCGCCCAGAGGACCAATATGAGACAACATTCATCTGTCCCTAGGGAAAATTCTCTTATCGGAAACTCCCATTTGGTTTAAAGAACGTTGGGGAAAATTTTCATAGAGAAATGGATTATGCTTTCAATGACATCAAGCACATTGTTCAACCTTATCTAGACGATTTACCCCCCCATTCACGAAACTGGACTGATAACCTGATGCATTTGAGAGCTATCTTTCTATGCTATCAAGACTACAAAATATGCCTCAATCCACATAAATGTGTGTTTTTTGTTGGTTTTGGTTGTTTTCTAGGTTTCTTCGTCTCAAAACAAGGAATTCAAATCAACCCACTAAAGGTCCAGGTCATTCTTGATTTGCCTGCGCCATCAAATTTTCTTCAATTATAGAAACTTCAGGGAAAGGCTAACTTCCTAAGGAGGTTCATACCTAGCTACGCTGAAATGGCTAAAGGATTTACTCAGCTCTTGAAAAAGGGGATTCCCTTCCATTGGGATAAGGTTACGCAAGCTTATTTTGATTTTGTCAAGGATACACTTGTCTGGGTGTCATTAATATATCCCCCCAATTATCAGAGTGATTATTTCTTATATATCGCCGCGGTTGATATGACCATTGCTATGGTATTGGTTCAAGAAGAAGATGGGATAGAACATTCAATATCTTATTTGAGTCATAATCTCAATGATACGGAAGTTAAGTATTCATACATTGAAAATATCACCTTGGCAACCATTGAAGATGTCCAAATATTTCACCACTATATCCTGTTCCAGAAGACCATTTTCATTTTGGATTGCAACCCTATGACTTACATTCTATCACGTCAATTGATGGGGGGGAAGTATTCAAAATTAATTGTCATTTTACAGGAATTTGATTTGGAATTCATGAAATCCAAGTCAAAGAACTCTTTAGTTTTGTCTGAGCTTATCTGTGACCTTCCCTCTAATAGTATTGCTACTACCTCGGAACCATCAATTCCTGATGAATCTCTATTTCTGGTTGGATCATCTGATCCTTGGTATGGGGATTTTATCATTTATCTCCAGACCTAGACTTCTCAGCCTGATACCTCTCGCTCTGAACAAAGATGTATTTGATACCAAGCCAAAGATTATCTGATCATCGGTGATACACTTCATCGTTGTGGTGTCGATACGACTTTAAGGAGGTGCCTCACTCATGAGGAGGCCGAACATTTTTTAAATTATTGTCATGTTGGGGCTTGTCATGGACACTTGTATGCATACACTATCATGCAGAACATACTCCACACCGGTTACTTTTGGCCTATCATATTTCGTAACTGCATCCTTGCGGTCAGAAGTTGTCATGCGTGCCGTATATTTGATCATAAATTCTGAAAATCGCCAACGACGATACATCTTGTTATCGTTGTGGGACCATTTTCGAAATGGGGCATTGACTTCATGACCTGAAACACTCGTTCGTCTGGGGGGCATGGCTATATTATTGTCGTAGTAGAATAATTTATCAAGTGAGCCAAAGTGATGCCTACATTCAACAACACAGGTGAAATATTTTCATTATTATTTTTCAATCATATCATCTCATGGTTTGGTGTTCCATAGGCTATAGCCATAAATCATGGTAAGCATTTCCGCAATCACATGATGAATGAGTTTACTGCCAAATTAGCACTGTCGCATGATAGTTCTACTCCTTATTATCCACAATTTAATGGACAAGTTGAGGCTATTAACAAGATTCTTAAACGAATGCCTCAACGAATTATAGGAGTTCATAAATGAAATTTTCATTTGATACAGTACTCGCCTTTGTGGGTGTATCGAACCTTGATGAGAAACGTGACCGGATTTACCCCCTTTCAATTGGTGTATGGTCTAGAAGAAATATTTCCTAACTAATGTGAAATACCTTCTTTAAAACTTGCAATTGACTTGTTACCTATCACCTCTTCTAAAGAAGCACGTATTTTTAACCTCATCCATCTTGATGAAACGCATCGTGAAGCCGCATTGGCTAACAAAGTGCATAATAGACGTATAAAGGTGCAACAACAAACATATCGAGCCTTGCATCTTCTCAGAGGGTGACCTCGTCCTTCTTTATGATTAGGAAGTTGATGTAATAGGTACAAGGAAATTTGAGTCATTATGGCATGGGCCCTATATTGTCAAAATAGTTCTTGATAAGGGCGCCTATGAGTTGGTAGATTATGATGGAATTCCATTGGTGTAGCCCCAAATTGGCTTGTATCTGAGCGTAGTGAACTGTTGTATTATATTGTATATATGTTGTTGATTTGCATTTACTGTCTTAGTTTGTTTTTCAAGAGTTTTCTTGAAGTTAGAAATTTTCTTTACATTTCATCGCAAATGTATAAATATTTGGAACCATTCATTGGGTATGTTTATGGTGCTAGTCGTAGTATTCAGAATATATCCTCTGCAGCATGGACCATTTTCGCTCCAAACGGAAAGTTAGTGAGTTTTCAAGGGATTTGTATCGGTCGATCTACAAACAATGTCGTTGAGAACAACACTTTGATCTAACTTCTCTCTGATGCCATTTCATTTGGTATTAACCACATCATCAATAGGATAGACTCACAACTTGTGGTATTGCAACTTACTAGTGTTTATACTATCATAAATCCAACACTGCATCGTATGTTCCTAAGAGTTTTACTTTTGGAAATACATTTTCATTTTATTCAATATCAACACATTTCTAGAAACTTGAACACATTAACTGATTCCATAGTGAATTATGTTATAAAAAGATATTTGCAACACATGTAAAGACATATTTTTAATTCACACCACATAATTCAATAGGATTGTGCGATAAACATAGGAAATCACTGAAAACAAATAGAAATATAGTTATAGGTTTTTACAAAATTTATGCCCAAGACACATTGGTCATCTGACCTCAAAATGTATGCAAAGTGTCAAATTAAACTAGTGATGCTCATGATAACATGCTACTGATCTAGATATCCTACACAATAACTGCATCCAATGGTTAGGAATTCCAATAGTATGGCGTTGTAGTCTCATGGTTAAATTTTCGATCCGGAAATCTGCAATCCCGAGAGTCAACCCCTGTATGTGTTGTTGTAGCTCAGCAAGAGTCTTAACCATATCCAAATCCTAAAGGACTGCTCTCCCGAAAACCCTCTTTGCTGGCTCATCTGCCCTCTCCTCTGGCTATCCCACTAGTCGAAGTTGACCTACATCTGCATACATCAAAAATTTATTTTAGTCTTGGGAAACATCAAAATACAAAAACATATATAAACCTTAGAAAAATCAAAAAACATTGTCAAAAAATTCTTACCAATTGCAGCCCATTGAGCGTCATCTGGTAAAGCCAAATCTAGATCTCCTCAGAAGTCTACACCTCCATATGCATAATAATCAATGGAGACCATATGTCACTTGAACCAGGTGAAGAATGCAATCTAGAACACGATGGTCAATTGACCAACATGTCTAGCCATTAGTTCTACCCATCTCTGCATCCTTGGATCTCTAGGGCCAAATATCTCCAGTGTCACATGCTAGGGCTGCATCAATGGAGTCCGCTCTAAGGAAAAATAAATTAGGATCAAAACATAGTTGAAATTATTCTTCCTTCCTCCCTTTGCCTTGGTCAGATGTTCTTTCATCTGAAAAAGGACAGCTTCAACCCAACTAAAAATAGTTGTTTCCAAGCACTCTAGTGCATACTTCATGTAAGATCAGTTTGCTACGTGTAGTGTAGCGGTACCAGCAAGCTTTGCGATAGTGAATAGGATGGTCCTCAATGGAAAAACATGAATATCGCGGATGTTTATTTTCCTATCCTTACTAGGTTCAGACCCTGGATTGCAATACTACGATATATAATCTCTCACTGTCTCTCCTCCAGGAGCAGACCCTGAAAGAGAAATGGGTTGACCTCTCCTTGATAATCTTATGAGAAAATAAATATCCTCCACTAATATTCGGGTCACTTTGTCCCCAATATGAAATTCATGTATCACAGGATCCCGTGAACAAACAAGGAACTCTAATAGTTCCATCTGTTGCCTCATACTCGATAGTATGAAGTACTTTAGCAACCCACAGTCTCTGAGAGCTCTTACCGTACCTAGATCATTTAGGGAAATCATGTTTTTTTCCTCATGTTCTCTTTCCCTCCATGTAATCATAATTTTGGTCTAATGTATACCTGAAACAGAATCATAAGACTCATCATGTTCCATTTCATGCAAAAAAACTAGGTACAATTTGGGCACACTGCAAGAAACAAAAATGGGAATTGCACCCAATATACCCTAGGTCAAGGGATAGTGCATTGCAAGTGCACTTGGCCTTCAATTCCAATGCACTGAAATGCACCTTTTGACATTCAAGGGTGTGTTTCCCTATGAGTGAAATAAATTAACCCTAAGGGGCTCAAAACCCTAAAAAATTGAAATGAAATGAAACATAAATGCTACTGAAGGAAAGAGAAGGTTCATAGCTCCAACCTGGATTGAACGATGAGGAAAATCATCCACAGAATATGTCATAATGAACTGTTGAAGTTCGAGGGAAAAAACTAGTTCAGAGCTCCAAAATTCAAATGGTAAAATCTCTTTTAATTAGTCATTTGATTATTTCAAAATCATATTTAATGTTGTGACTATGGTTTTTATTCATTTTTTTTCTATGAAATAGGTATTTTTAATCTGTTTGATGTTGATGTTGTTCTGAACAGGTTTTACAGTTGATATAGAAGATTAGTCATGAACACTTATTCAAGAATGATTTGACCACAAAGCATTCTTTTATCCTTATTTTTCAAGCTTTGATAAAAAATAAAAAGGACTTGAAGCACACTTTTATCTCTTTTTCGAGCATTGATAACGGTGAAAAAGGAACCCCTGGAGTCTTCTTTTAGCTCTTTTCAGGCTCTAATAATGTGAAAATATTGTCGAGCACTTTTCTTTTCGAGCTCGTAAAATTAAATGAAACGACATCTACTCAATATAAGTTTAACCCTTTTCCATACTGAGATAGTTTATTTATGAAAAAGTAAAACCTTAGTTGAACATGGCTAGGAGGTTCTCTCAGATATCATTTTACACTTTTTTGGATCTGAGCGAAAAATTGACGAAAAAGGACTCATGGAGTTTTCTTTTTTCCTCTTTGTCAAACTCTCTAAATATGAAAAAGGACCCAGTTGTCACTGTCGATAGGCTCGTTAAAACATAAAATAGCGACAGGCTTATCGATCATGTCAAGAATATAGTTTCATTTATTGCTAGACTCGTTAAATTATTAAATAGTAATGCATTCACCCAAAGGGTTGAATTATAGATCAAGCATATGTTATCCCCCTCAAGCTTATTAAAAAATAAAGAGGTACTGGTCGACAAATGACTCGGGAAAATTTGGGAAAGCGAACAAAACACTTTATGGTAGCAGGTCGCTCTAGAACATGACACTCTCACTCCATCATTGTGATTTTTTTGGTTGGGTAATCTTCTTGATGATTCATTAATACCTATGGTTCATCATACCTTCACTTCAGTTTTGGGTCAATGCTACCAACTCATCTCAGTGTCGCCGATATGTTTAAGAGAAGTCATCCAATGAATACTCATCATTCTGCAATACTCATAAACCTTCATTTTCATGACAGTCATCCCTCAAAATTGCTATATCAGGTCACATTTTGTCTCTGAAATCAGTAACTCTCATTTACCATAAAGTGGCTTCCTGTTGACATCATCTCACCATCTAGGAATTTTACTTAGAAACATCATCTTCCATTACCATGAGGCTTGTTACATCATCAAAAAATTTATCACTTCTGGACCTCTGAACAAAATATTTTGTTTGTTGTTTGACATCAAATCATCTATTCATGCCTTACAAAATGTATTGCAGTACCTTGAGAGCCATTAACATCAATGGTGGTTCTCTCACGTTTGTTAACATCTCACATCATTGGTTGGTAATCAAACGATGTCTTCCCATGTTCGATTACAAATCATATATTCGCATGGCTAGACTTGTACCCAAACGATCGAGTGAACGAGATAAGAAGACCTCAGATTTAGTTTCTTCCATCCAGGCTATGACTTCAGGATTGTTGTACACATCATTTGTACGGTGACTTTACATATAGATAGTCATCTGAACATGGACCTATATATGTAGGCATGTTTGTATTGGGAAACATTTGGATGTAGATGACTTTCTTGACTATGTGCATGTTATTAGATAGTTTATGTGCTGAGCATGGGAATGCCTCCCTCATAAATTCGTGATCAAGATGAAAATATCATGATGTAATGTATTGTAATATTGATGCAGGACACCGCTCCACTTCAATTCCATCTCATCGCATCGTAAAGCATCTCATCCAAATATTATTATTATTTTTACTTCATGCTTTAGGGGTCAGTTGTTATAGGTCAATTTTGGCATCATCCCCCATGACCTGGTCAAACTGGACATCATCCCCAGGACCAATGAAATAGGGTCTATCATCCCCTTATATTTCAGTTGCTATATGCCCTAAGAGAAGAACAATTCATTCATGGCTTCTATTGTGAGATTTCCAAGGTTTGAATTATATGTTATATCACTTATTGACTCACCAACACAACCTCTAAAGGTATTAACTGCATTGTAATGAAAAATCCTCCATTCAAGGGTGCATTGCAATGCACTTCTCGATATTCAAGAGTGCATTGGACACATGGGAGCGGAATTCTCAGTGTTCCGGGAATTTCCACATGGTCAATGCATTCTAGAAGAGTCCATATGTGGAAAACTTTGAATCCAAGTGTCGATCTAACACCTCTAAATTTGGGAACATTTCTTTCCTATTATTAGAAAGTCATTCATTGAGAAACTACCATCAGTTTCCCTATAAATTGAGCACTCATTCTAGTGCTAGGGAAGTGTTGTACTGTACAACAACCCTCCCCATTTTTAAATTTTAGAATAAATCCCATTTGGAAATAGGTCCCCTTTTTATCTTTCTTTCTAGATATAAATAAAAGATTTAGAAAAAATCCCAATCATTTTTAGAAATAAAAGATTCATTAATAAAAGGATACATATCACATTTTTATTTCCAAAGTGTACAACCTTTAAAATAACTTCCCAATCCGATGAAACATAAAGCCTTTTAATCATATCAAAAAACATTATAAAGTCTTTATATTTAATAATGATTGATATGAATAGTAATCGCAAATCGGAAAATCAGAGAACTCTTTAAAGTTTGTTTTTGCTTTGTAAAATTCCGATGCGATCTTCACAATCGAAATTTGGTATAAGTCTTGTTTCATTTTCCTTTTTAAACGAATTGCGATGAGAATATAACTTAAATTTCCATTTATTATTATTCATCATGTTTCAAAGTTTTAAAAGGAAATGTATCTACACTTATTTCGAAATATGCCAAATCTCCGATTATATGTTAACATTAACTCGCGAATCAAATGAATAACAATGATTTGTTTTGTTATTGAATGCATGAGCGTGACTCATGTTGTACCTTAAGAAACAATTCCTTGGCTATGAAAAGGAATCCGTGCTTAAGAAATTCATATAATTATGTCACAGAAATATTGGTCCTTGTTTAATCACCTCCAGATTTTAATCGTTAAACCTTCAAAATCAAATGCTATAAATGTCCCACAATGCTATTATCTGCTGATATAGAATGAAATGATCAGAAGAAGAATGAAAGGAAAAATCCCAAAATGATATGTTGTTGTACAGAATCTATCATCTCAAACTTTGGAAGAATTATAAGAAAGGAACAGTTAAAATGAAGGAGTGCCTATTAAGGGTTTTAACTCTTATTTACACACATAAAAAGAGACCTGCTGCTTCAATACTTCATTTTATTCAAAGACAGGAAATACATTATGTAAACTAGAAGACACATCAATATCAACGAATGCTAGAAGCTTGCTTTTCATTCATTAATCACTTGAAATCTCAATACAAAGATCACTGTCTGGAGGTCCAAAAACTGGAACCCCTCCTCCTCTTCTTATCTCTGCTTTTATATCTGCTATCTAATCTAACTAACTGTTATGATCAATTTTTAAAACTGATTCTTGGAAATTTTGGAATTAATTAAAATTACAAAATGCTTGTTTTAATATTATATATATATAATATATATAATATAAAACCAAAAATAGGATTGGAAATTAAAAGAACGAATGGTGTATTTTGGGTCCCAACGTTACACCCTTTTGAAAAAATCACCCATGATTTTGAAAACCAAAAATTGTTTACGGAAGAACTTATAGTAGTTTCTTGAGAAAATATTGAGTGATGTTGTAATGCATCATAACCGTATATTTTGTAAATAATGGTTTAAACCAAACCATTTTGCGGTGGCACTATCTCTCATAAGTTCTATTTAGTTTGTGATGCCGCAAGACCATTGTATCTGAGCCAGATGATCCAAGTCATTGATTCAACTTCAATATTATATGTGTTTTCTTCCCTACGCAATTGTGAGCCACAAAACAAATCCAGAACCATTTCTGAGCCATCTCCTCTTAAATTTGTTGCTTCTTCTAAAACGCTGGTAAAGTTTCTCTGCCTGATCTTAAAGAAAGATGTTTTAGAAATCCGCTATGAATATGAACATCATAGGCTGATATATTTGATGTTGGATGTTGCTAACACTCCTGCGCAATTTCTAGTACCTGATTTGCAATTTTATGTTGCAATAAACAATTGTTGATAGGAAGGATCTTATCAAAGCAACCTGGCACATGTAGTCCCAAAGCAGATTTATTTGTAAATAGACTATCTTGTCCTTGTACAACATCTCCAGGTCTCCAAATCCTTGTTCCAAATGAGAACTCCATCCTGTTCCTGCAATGTTTGACCAAACCTTAAAACAGTCAAGGAGAAAACCAAGATAAATTCGATGAGCAGTTATATATTCCACTGGATTTGTTTCTGAAAGTGGTTTGGACTCATTTGGTGTAATATGAGATCGAAATTTACAGCAGTCTTCGAATTTGAAATTCATTTTATGAATCCACAATCTTTTCTATGGACAAAATTGTCAAACACTAATCGAATTTCTGTAGAATAAGTCAAATCCAATTTTAAAAGACGTTTCTGGGAAAATAGAAATTTGAAGAATTGTTGAAATCTCTTAAAAATATTTGGATTTCTGGGCAATTTCCTCGCAGAAGTCAATTGGGTTTGGCCAGCGCCACTGCGTATACACTCGGAAAAAGCATCAAACCAACATGCTAGGCAATGCATTTGGGTAGAGCTGACAAATTATGGCCATAAGTAATGCCCAATTAACACCCATAGAAAACCTGCTACATTTGAATAAACATCATGTCATTTTGCCCAAAAATTCATGCACTTAATTGTAGTTCAAAAATTCTGAATATCTGGTAAGACCCAAACGTACAAATCTTAGCATTAGCTTCCTGGGCAACCTGCTCATTAAAGCTCCTGCTTCTACTATTCTGAGATTTTTATAAGAAATCTTAAAACTCGGATTATTTGGCAGTGATTATTTTAATACCCAATTCATTACTCAAAAATAACTATTTGGGTTTCCCAAAATGCCAACACCTGATTCAAATCATGAATGACTGCTCCAAATATCCACCTTGCAATGTAATTAAGTCATCCAATAGAGGTGAATTATTGAGCAACATATTTTGAGCTTGCAATTATTTTTATTTGAACATGTTCCAATCCTTTTTAAATCTTAATAATTTTTTCCTCAGCAACCTTGAATTGCTGAGACCCTCTCTTGACTTTTAGCTAAGTCGAATTAGGCTACAGCAACTCCCTAGAGGGAATTTAAGTTTTGAACCACGGATATAATAAATACAAATCAGTGAATAAACATTTTGTATAGTTGTTTTCATTATTACGTCTTCACCTTGGCTGAAAGCTTATCTTTGTCACAGAGTAATAGAACATCCAATTTTTCTGTTCGCAGAGCAAGAGAAACACTGCCTGACACTGAAATGTCGAAGAGATTCAGGAAATCAAAAGCTACTGTTGCTGCAAAAGCCCCTGTGATTACTATGCCGCCAAAAGAGAAACCAGCAAAACTTAAGCTGGTTACAAACACCTCCTGCCAGGGACTTGGTAAAATGACGTGGGAAAATGTTTACAATCTATTAGAAAAGGAAAACCCTAGAGTTGTTGAAGCTAAAGCCACAATTCCTGACGCAGCCGACTTAGACTCTAATTTCGAAAGTCCTCTTGGTGCATTAGCAAAATCATTTCTGCACCGAGTTGCAGCTCGGGCAAACATTTTCCCGTATTATGATGTTATTAGATGGGTGATTGATAATGTGTCTATCAAAGACAAAACTTTTGTTTCTGCATCTGGAGCAATCTTCAGGTCGTTCAGACCAAAAGATATCAAGGCGATGTACCACCTTCCTAACCCACAGAAGATTTATAACAAAGAGTTTATCAAAGAATTTTCTACACACAATGAAAATCAGTCAAAACCAATTAGAGAATGGAGAAGGTCTCCTGAAAAGCACAGGCATGAGGAATCAGGTATGTACTTTGTGGAGTCTCTTTTGCCTCCATATTGTTATGCCGCAGCAATGATGTGTAGATTGTTTAGTAATGATAACTCGACTAGGTTTTCCATTCAAATGGTTCCATTGATACATTCTGCTATTAATTCTGAGATAATATATTGGGCTGTCATTCTGTCTGATAAGATAGCCAACAGAATTCTTGAGTACAGGAAAGATAAAAAATCAGGATATTCCACTCCTTTTAACTTTTGTGCTTATATCCTAGATGCCTTCTGTTTCAATTCATAATTCCCCTTATTAGGATGGAAATGGACTCCTAAAGAACCTGTTCCAATTCATATATATCACAAGTTCTTATGGAAGGGGCATTTCAGAAGTCATGTTTACAGAGTCTGTCATGGTTTTGTTATTCCGATTTACCAAATCATTTTTGGCCGATTCCCTCCTAGACTTTCCGACAAAGCTAGAGTTGATTTGTCCTTTATTGGATATTGGTTTAGGGAGGAAAATTTCACATATATCAGAATTTTTGGAAGTATTGTAGAGCCACACATCCTTCCTTTGTATGTTCCAGAAAAATTGTTAGCACAAGAAATTTCTTATCAGCTAACAGTAGAAGGTATGTCTAGAACTTTAAAGAACAGCAAGAAGCTTATGTGTCCTACTTTTCCTTTTAAATGTGGTGACTATACTCTCAGAAATTTTGTCCATGCTAAAAAAGAAGTTGTTAAGTTAACCGATCTTAAACTTTTAACAATTCTTGGAAGGCAATATGATCCTAGGAAGGTGGCATATGATTTTACTACCTCTGTTTCAATTGCTCGGTTCGAACATGAACCAAATGTCTTTGATGATTTATTTGTTTCTATAAATAAAATGTCCCAAGTTTTTTATTTGGCCAAGTCCAAAATTTAGGCCGAAGAAATGAATAATTTTTTGTTATTTAGAAGTCAGAGGTTACTCAAAGTTCCTCTGGATCAATTGAGAATTTCTACACAGGGATGTGAATCACAACAGAAGGATACAGGAAGTACATCTGGCAAATAAGTAATAGGAACTAATCCTGTTTTGGAAAAGAAAGATGACAGCAACAAAAATGAAATTGAAAAGACAAAAAAAGCTGCTAAAATTGATGTACAACAGTCTTCGGCCCAGGCAAGAAAAGAAAGCACAGATACTGAAGCCAATGTGCATATTGAAAAAGGAGGCACAGAAAATAAAAATACTAAACAGGCACCTAAAAGTGATGTAAACAATAGTGCAAATTCTCAACTTGGAGGACAAGAAGCTACTAAACTTATTGTTTCTCCTCATTTGCTGAGCCAATATGAACAATTTTCCCAGCAAATAGGACAACAAAAAAATCCCCAAGTTGATGATCCAAAAGACTAGGATATAGAAATCATCCTTGAAAATCCCACAGGCGAGATCATGTTGAAAATAGAAGAAATCCTTCCTTTGGATATATTTTACAGTCCCAAACATAGGGATGTGGTGAGAAAACAGAGGAAAAGGAGGAGAACTGATCAAGATGCACTTTTGGCATCACAGGGGGGATTCATGAATATTGTTTATAAGAATGGTGAGGTGAATCCATCTGAGGATCTCACCAGATTATCCCAGTATGTAGGTGCCTATAGTGTTGCTACTATAGATAAAGCCTCTGAAGTTACACAGTTGATGAAGCAAAAGGATGTGCAAATAGCCATGTTAGAGGAACAGGTTGCAGAAAAACAACAGAAGATCATTCAATTAGAACATCGATTACATGATGGAGAGCTCAAATCTAAACAATCAGAAGAGCAGTGGGATGTTGAAAAAGAGAATATTGATCAGCAGACCCTAGAAAAGCAACAACAGCTAAAAAGAAATAGCAAAATTACAGGCTCTTCTACAAAATGAGAAGACTTCGAAGATTGAACAAGAGAAGATGTTTCAATGTAAATTAGACAAGTTTAAGAGTTATCCTAGTCTGGATCAATTCAAAAATGAAGCCTTGGAGACAAACAAGTTATTGTCTCAACAATTAAATGAATTTTGTCTAAAGATTGCAGAAGCAGAATCCCTATGTGAATTAACATCTTCCTTGTTAGATGAAGGAGTTACTCTTAAAATTGAATTTGATGAAGCTAATGAAAAGATCTTTGAATTTCTTTTATGGAAAGATTCAGAATCAGGGAGAAAAGCAGATCTTCCCAAGATTATGGAGATACATAAAGAAATTATTTTTGCAGAATGGGAACATCGTTTGATCAAAGTAGAAAGGGCCACATCTAGAGCTAAAGGAATAATGAACAATGTAACACAGCTGGTGAATGATAACTTATATGCAATCAATTTAATTGCAGATTGTAGTCCCGACCAATTACCTAGAGTAAAAGAAACTGATCACAGATGGAAACAAGAGATAATTAATAAAAATTAGCAAATTGGCCAATTATGAGGAATATCATGGGATACAATGTGGACTTATCTTATCAAGCCACATAGTCAACAAACAACAATAAAATTTCTCTCAAATGCCATTGATTGCATCATTCCCGAATTCTCCGATACCACATGTACAGGGCGGTTGCACTCAAAGCTTAGTCATCCTGAAGAAGTGAAGGAAATTCTCAAAATATGCCATCTTCGCACATCAACTGCAACAGATGATCAATGAGTCAGTTTTCATCAAGATCACATTTTTGTTTTAGATATTTTTTAATTTAGATAGATTGTAGGAATAGTTTTAGTTATTTTTGTTAAGTACCTATTTAAACCCCTTTCATGCATTTAGAAAGGGGTCCTTAACTTGTAATATTTTGACTTGGAGATTACATTTCTGTACTCCATTGACTCGTATATTTTTATAAAGGATCACATCTGTTGATTTTATGCGAAATTGCCTTTAAGAATTGCATTTCTGTATCTTTGAGTTGATTTTACATTGAAGTTGCTGGATTTGGATATCAAATTGCATTGAAAAGTATCGAGATGGATATGGTATTTCTATATATTCACTGTTAGTTTCTTTTGTTATGTGATATTCTCTTTTAAATTGCTATCATTTATGTGTATTTGCTTTACAATATTTCTTTATACATATCATTTCTGAGTGTGTTAGAAATATTTATCTTTATAGTATATGCAAGCGATATATGATGATGAATGCAGTATGTTATTATAACTCTATTTAATTTCTTAAACAGAGTTATCTTTATTTGTTACTGCATATATCAATTAAGTTATAATACATTTTCATGGTTATTGGTTAATTGAAACAATTTAAAGTTGCATTCACATTTGATGCCCTGGGTTAGTTTTAGAATTATTTTATCAATATTTAAATTAGATTAGATAGTTTTATTTCAGTCATTTAGTCCCATTTTCCCCCATCCAATCATTCCATTACCAACCCATTTAAATTACTAGGAAATTGTTCCTATAAATCCAGTCGGAGCCACTACAACAAAAGGAAAAGGAGCCATCCTAAGGTCCTGACTGGATGGTTATTCCCCAATGTTTGAAGCAGCAATTTTTGAGGCTTCAACATTTTTGGCGCTAGAAGGAGGGCCATAAGCTATGAATGGCAGATAAATCCAAATCCAAAAGCCATTCTAAGAGCACATCACCCTCATCACCTTCAATTTCTTCCACATATCAAATCACAAGAGAATAAATTGATAAAAGTATTCAAACACCCACTACCAAAGTCTCACATCAATCAGATAATCCAACTCCTGAATACCCTGAAGTCGAAGCTTTAGTTCATAAACTTCAAGAATTCTCGTTATCATTAGAGGAATTGGAATTATCTGAAGGTAGTGTCACCTCGCAGTTTGTTTCTTCAAGACCTCTTACTAGGTCACAGAGTGAAAAACTTGGAATTTCCCCAAAAGAATTTCCTATACCTAGTAGAGTCAAAACAAGAAAAACTCCATCGGAAATAGAAAGTGGTACTAGTTCTTCATCGCATATTCAATCATTTGTTTCCCAAGCCCCAAATCAGAAAAGTGCAGTAATCTCATCTTCATCTACTCAAACTACATCTGTTCAAACATCAACTACTTCTTCTAGTACTTCAACTGTTACTACTCATATACTAGTTATCACTTCTAGTTCTTCTACCATCATCAAAAGAATGGCACAACTAGCACAAAGACCATGGACCAGACCAGGAGCTGTGAATATGGTTGCACCTTTGCATGATCTACCTGATCATCCTGAAAAATGGCTCGCAAAGTTTAGTCTAGATACTGGTATACAAGCAAAAGAACATATCAATAACTTTATGCTTGCTATAAATTTAAATCAAGTAGTGCATGAAGATGTTGTAGTTAGATTATTTCCCTATACTTTGCAAGGAACAGCAGGATCCTAGTACTTTTCTTTACCTTCTAATTCGATCACAAATTGGGATATGTTTGAAGAGAAATTTTTAACTAAATATGGAGATGATAGATCAATTGCTACCCTAATTAATGATCTCTCCAATTTAAAGACTCAACCCAAGGAACCCATTAAAGATTTTAACTCTCGATTCAATAAACTCTTGAATAAGATCCCTGCAACATCTAAACCTAGTGAACAAGTTAGAAGTGAATGGTACATTAATGCTTTGCCCTCAAACATAACAATTTTTGTAGATAGAGCTACAAAACCGACTTTAGCTGAGAATATGAAATAAGCTATTTCAGTTGAAAAACGAATGATTGCTCCAGATAAGAAAAATGCTATTGAGGAAAGGAAATCAAAGAAAGTCACTTTTAAATATGATTCCAAGAAAAAGACACCAAGAGATCCATATGACATGGAAGGTTTACAGAAATTCCTTAAAAACATGTCTAATGAGATGGTTGAGATCAAAAATCAAGTAGCAGAGAATTCTACAAAGAGAACATTTAGAAATTTCAAGAGAAATCAAGCGGAATCAAAACCTCCCAATGCAATCTCCAATGGAAAATCAGAAGATGAAGAAGAAGAAGAAACTCCTCTAATCTCATATGAAGAAGATGAAAGGGAAGAAGTAGCTGAACTAAATGGAATGTGGGATTTCATTCTCCCTAATTTGGATAGTGAAATGGAACAAGAAGCTATGCCTATGAGTACAAGGAACAAATCTACATCGAAACCTGATCAAATTGTTCCGACGAAGAAAACTACAACTCCAAGTACTAAAGACAAAAACCCTACGAAAAGAGCTTCTCCCTTACCCACTCAGAATCAGCCATCATCTCCCAATCCTCCCACATCATCATCCAAAACTTTGGTGGTATCAGATACAATGGATTATAATATTTTTGAGGAAATGAAAAAGACTAGAGCGAATGTTACACAGTAATTTGTCACCGTCCCTGCAATTCCCATCTCGCCCATTGGAGGGTCGTTTCTATGACCAATAAGCAGTGTCATGCCTTGAAAATACCATCATTGTATCCTTTTCCATGAGGGCAACATTCCTTCTGTTGATCATTTCCTGAGCAGACCCCTAAAAACACCTGTTTTTGCATTGGCGCTGGTAGCCCGTTATGTACTCGCGCCAATGGGGGAAAATTAACACTGAGCCCGCGCCAATTGGCGCTTTGTCCCAGTGTTGCACCCGCGCCACTCTGTTTATGGAAAGTTTTTTAAAAAAGAGGCAAAGTTTCGATTACAACAACTTCGTGGATGAGTCATCAGGAGTGGTTTCGCCTGCATAACCACGGCCTTCCTCCTTTGGCCTCTTGTTTCCACCATATGGGGAACCTCCCAAAGGATAAGGCCTCCCTTCCACTATTGTAGGGATCCCAACCTCCTCTCCTCTATAAATATAGCCTTCATCCATTGTTGAAGGACCTAAGGGTCGAGAGTCTTGAACTCGCCTAAGCTTTGAATCTCCATATTCAACAAGAGCCTTTTAGCCAGAAAGAACTCTCTCTTTCCCTTAAGGCCGACTCAATAAGCAGACCATCGTCGAGAGACCGAGAGGTTTTCCCTTTCCTTGGTGAGCTTTGCGAGACGTGAACGACTGGAGACCCATCCGAAGGAGACCACGACGTCAGAACTTGGTTGTAATCTCTCTTCGTTTGTTATTTAATAGATGATTATGATTATGGTTCCACTCTGTTTTCCATCATGTTAATATGAGTAACATCCTTTCTGACTGATGTTTATTTACGTATGCCGGATTTTATGCTCGTATCTGTTTGTTTCTTCCATGTGCAGGTGTTCATCCGCGGAGATCGTGGAGGGATTGTGATCTGCCGAGGCTGAGGAACGAGGACGCTTCTTCTTCAAATCATAGCGTTGGAATCCAGGTAGGCTTCTATCTCTAGCTTTTTCATTCGTAACTAGGAACTTGCATCGTAACATTGTTTGATTGTTGCTAGACCCCTGCTGGGCTAGTAGGGATCGCCTCTGTCCGCAGAGGGGATTTACCTCCTCAACAATTTGTCGACTCCACTGGGGATCGTCTGGTTTTGATTGTCTCGCTTTGATTGTTTCATGGTTTTCCTTGCTTGATTGGTCTTTTGGGTTGGCTCTTTTGTGTTTGGCTTTTGGTTCAGCCCCAGAGGATCAGATCTGACCTCTGCTTTTTCGAATTTTCACCTTTTAATGGTTGGCTTGATTGGCGCGGTGTATAGCCTGACAGTCGCGCCAATTGGCGCAGGTTTCCAGTTTATCACTCGCGCCATCCCCTGTCTGGCGCGGATTACAGCCAGACAGTCGCGCCATTTCCTGTAGGTGGTAGGGTTACCCTTGTTTGGAAGTTTCTTTTGGTCAGTACTTTGCTTCTGGGTTTGTTTTAGATTCTGCTTGAAGTGGTAAGTCTGGTCTTGGTTGGGAGAAATTCTTTGTTTTTTCATTTTCAGGAATTGGCGCTTGTTGTCAATTAGCAACCCGCGCCAATTGGCCATTGGCGCTAGTTGTCAATGTACAAGTCGCGCGAGTTGGCGCTAGTTGTCAATGTAAAAGTCGGGCCAATTTCAGGGTGTATGAAAATTGAGATTTTTTTCCCTCAATCCTTCACCAGTGTGTCTTTCCCTTCCGGCCTTTCCTCTGTATGAGCATAGATTACATTGCTCATTGTTTGGGGTGTCTTCTTTCCATGATTGTTTGATGTAAAAGGGAATGAATGCCTTATTTTGATCTCTTGCTTTGGAAGTCCTTTTTGTGTTTGACCGCATATGTCTTGTCAAATTTTGAGGGATTTTGTCACAAAGTATTTTGAAACAACGATTGCATTCTTAGTGTTTTTTTGCATCCCTTTTGCTTTCATCCTTCTTTAAGGAGATTTTCATTCTTTTAGTTTTCGTCTCATAGTTTGCTTTTCGTTTAAATGCATTAGATCACATTGCATCGAAAAGTGTTTTTGAGATTCATCATTGGACTTAGATCACATTGTTTAGTGATTGAAAACTAAAAATCGCTTTGAGTGCATTCTCTTTTGTTAAAATCATGCATTAAGTAGATTCTCATTTTATCGAAAAATGCATTGAGTGCATTCTTATTATTTGAAAAGAAAAAGGAAATTGTGCATAGATTACAATTGCATAGTTTTCGGAAAAAGAATTTTGCATAGATTACATTGCATAATTCGCTTCATTGAATGTTTTAGAATACTTTTGGATAGTGAAAGTCATCTAGTTTGGAAAAGTTTCGTTTTCAGTGTTGTTGTTTGTTGCATCATTGTTTGAAACTCTTCCCTTAACTAGATAGCATTCATCGAATTGAAATGATTTCTTTTCTCATGTAGCTGCATACACGAGATTGTCATATGACATACGATAGGGCCTGAAAATTGAAACTTAATTGAAGATCAACTTTAAAATTTATTCAATTAACCTAAGGTAGCATTGGAACTTAACGAAACATATTTAGAAAGTCTAGGCTAGAGACGTGTTCCGGCGTCGTTAAACCTAGCAGCTGTCGTTCGCCTGTTGGCTTTAGACAGCGCTAGTACGGACTTGTGCTCCCCGTACCGTCGCGTATATAAAGGGAGACCCCTCTAGGTTTTCAATCCTTTATCCACAGGAAGCTGAGTCTGCCGCCCTATACTCGTGATACACCGAACACAGCATTCGGGGAGATTGCCTGCACGTACCGAAAATCCTTGGTCGATTTCTGTTTCATTATTGAAACCAAGGTGTATATTGTAGTTCACGGATATTTGGTACACCCTTTGTGCCTAGTATTTCCTGAGCAGTCATTTGGTCTTTTCTGACTCCCTAAACTTGAAAAGACCGTCAAGCGCTTGTCCTTTCACGCTTGTGTCAACTCTGAAAGAGATAGAGTCATCTTTTTATCGTTTCTCGACTCTTAAAACATGAAACGGTAGAATTTATTACTTTCCAATGTGGTAAAAATTAATCACCCACGATTATACGCCCTGGTAGATATTGCTTGTTGACTGTTTGATCGTGTGTCTTGGCTCTTTTTCAGCCTGTGTGTGGTTTTGAGTGTTGATGGCAACTTTTCCGGAGTTCACCAACCAAGGAATTCCCTCCGATGGGAATCTTGGTCCTTTTCCTCCTTTTGGAAATGTTGGTGCTCCTTATATGGCAACGTTGTCCCTTCCGGGGTTAACTGTTGGGTTGCCTGTTTGGTTGTTCTCAACCTCTGTGGTCCCAAATGTCTCAGCTTCTGTTCAATCAGTTCCTCCCCTTGAACAACATCATGTTGATTCTAAGGTGGACCTCTCCCCTTCTTCGCCTGTTTCTGCGTCCTCCTCTTCTACTTCGCCTAGTGAAAGTCCGAATTCGAGTAACCAGGTGGCTAAGAAGAAGAAGAAGAAGACAAAGAAGAAGAAGTCTGATAAGCGAGAGGCTAAAAGGACAGCTACTGTCTCTGAAATATCTCCTCTTGACAAACCTTCCAACCCTCCACGGAAAGTCAAGTTCCCTTGCCTGTTGTGCACGGGAGACCATATTCTTCGGGACTGCCCTGGCATCCCCAAGGTGCTCGAAGCATGGTCCGACGGCCGTCTATCGTTGTCTTTGACTTCCGGGAGTCAGGTTGGGGGCACGTCTTCAACTGGTACTGATAAGGCTCCTAAGAAGCAGGGTAAGATCACCAATCCCTGTAAGTTGTGTGAAGGGCACCATGCCATTCACCTTTGTCCTTATATGGATGAAGCCAAACAAGTTTTGGACAACCCGACCGGTTCTACACCACGCCTTCCACCTGGTTATAATCGGCTTTCTTTGAGTCCTCCGCCAGCTGATCTTACGATTGGTCAAGAGTCATCCTTGGTCGATCCCACTCCCCCAGAAATTCAAATTCACGAATTCGTCCCTGACCAACCATTGGTCGTCGGATCGGTTGAACTGGCCCCGTCTATGGTGCACCAGGTCTTTTCTGTCGAGAGTGGACCTCACACCCCCCATGTCCTTCTGATTTCTTCAGATTCTTCAGACTTGGAGAAAGATTCTCCTGTCCCTGTGCTTCAAGAAGCTGCTCCTCCGCCTCCCATGATGGAGGCTCCGGAGGATATCCCTCCCGCCTTCGAGATGGAGGTTATGGAAGATGCTCCTTCTTCCGTAACATCAGGGGAAGACCTTCGCATTTCGATGGTAGCCCCTCCGAGTAGTTTGGTCGCTTCCTTTGATTGGAGCCGATTTACAGGATTCCGCCTTCCATCGTATGTGCCTTTCGAGATCACAGTACAGGCTCTTGGTCTGGTTGTACCCAGCACCATTATAGACGAAGGCGCCTCTGTTAGTATTCTATCCTCGACTACCTGGCAAGCTTTTGGTTCGCCACCGCTTGCGCCTGTTACGTAGAATCTGTTGACTTTTAACAGAAGGACGAGTCAACCGTTGGGGATCCTTCCAAGGTTACCGATTACTTTGGGAGGCAAAACCGTCCATATGGATGTGATGGTCGTTCCAGGCCCCTTGGATTTCAATCTGTTGTTGGGGCGCGATTACACTTATGCCATGGGAGCACTTGTCTCCTCCCTCTTTCGCGTGATGTGCTTTCCACATGAAGGATGGATCGTGACCATTGATCAGCTGTCGTTCTTTGGTCCTACTATGGCAACTGGTCCGCCATCACCCCCTCCTGGTTTTTATCCACCCGTTGTATCTGCCCCACCACAGGTCAACTATGTGGCCACCTACCCCGTGCCTGTACTCAGTGACGATGCCGTTGTGCTTAGTGTGCTGGGGGCATTGGGTCCTGACTTCCAGGATGTTTTCCTCCCACCGGGCATGGAACTCTTGGAAGCACCGCCTTCTTGTTCATTTTGATGTAAGTCGGTCGGAGCATAGTTCATTGTCTTGTGTCAAGCTCCTTAAAAAATGAAACCAAGTTCTCGGAGCAGAGTTCCTTGTCTTGTGTCAAGCTCCTTAAAAAATGAAACAAGGTTGTCGGAGCAGAGTTCCTTGTCTTGTGTCAAGCTCCTTAAAAAATGAAACAAGGGTGTCCGAGGATAGTTCTTTTAATGTGTCAACCTCGTTAAAATAATGAAACACGTTCCTGTTCAATTCGAGTCTTTGATAAGTTCTCGTAAAATCCCAGTCGAGTCTTTTTCTTGATCTCGTAACTTGAACCTTCACTCCATCTTCCTTTCATATGGACTGAAGCTTGGGGGGCATGTACCTCGAATTGAGTCACCATGCTGGGGGCATGCTTACTTTTTCAAGCATAGTTTGTTTCCGTTTCAAGCTTGTGTAAAAATGAAACCGGTTTTCAAGCATAGTTTATCTTTGTTTCAAGCTTGTGTAAAAATGAAACCAATTTCAAGCAGAGTTTCCTGATTTCAAGCTTGTGTAAAAATGAAACCTTTCCCTTTACCTCTCGTGATTGCCATTTTATCAGCCTGTTTTTGCCAGATGAGCCTTGGTTTTTTCACTCCATCGTCACTATCTGCTTGGCCGATCATATGCCTTCACTTGGTTGTTTTACCCATTCCTGAGGAACCGCTGCTATGAGTGGTCTTGTTAGCCAGCCTCTCGACCTTTATTTGTTCAGAGTAGTTCCACCATTACCGGAACCAGTTGCTACCACTCGTTCCTCCAGGAGGAGTCATCTTTCAGCTCTTTTCTGACTCTCTAAATATGAAAAGATCGTCGAGGCCCTTGTCGTTTCGATCTCGTTAAAATGGACACGAATCGACATTCACCCAGTATAAGTTTAACCCTTTTTCGGGCTGGGCTGGATCGATTACGAAAAAGGAATACCCTAGCCTATCGCGACTAGGAGGTTTTCCCGGATATTGTTTTTTACCTTTTCGGATCTGGGGAAATATTTACGAAAAGGGACTTGTGGAGTTTTCTTTTCCGTCGTCTTTTCAAACTCTCTAAACATGAAAAGACGCCGAGTTCTTCCTTTGTTAGACTCGTTAAACCCTGATGACATTGGATTCAGTCAAAATGACGTTCTCCGAGTTCCTCCTTCCTAGGGCTCGTTAAATGTACTAGGATGGATTCGTCCAAAGGACGGATTTATGTGACAAGCATATGGTATCCTCTTCAAGCTTGTGTAAAAATAAAGAGGTACTCGCCAAGCATGGTGGGGAAAATGGAACCAAAATCTTTGTCGTCGGCAGTATGTCGCTCTTGAACATGGCACTTGTCTGCATTCATGTCGGGTTGGGGACATCTCATCTCATTTTTTCACTTGCCTCCGTGGGTTTGGATAATCTCTTTTGACCTCTCATCTGTTCATTGCCTCGTCACCATGACCTCTGATCCGTTTGATGTCAAATACTGCCAAGTCCACTGTCGTGCCGTTTATATGTTCAAGAGAAGTAGGCCTCTACAAATATCAACCTTCCTCTGTTTCTCATACGATCTTGATTCACAACAAAACATCATGTTCCTCCGTCTCGTGTCGATGATGTGGGAAACATTATGGCCCACCTTCGATCAAGGTCACTTCCTGTCGACTTCAACTCATTATCCAGGAAGTTGGTCTAGAGAATCCTGATGGTACCTTGGAGCCTGCATGCCTCAATGGCAGGTTCGTCGCATTCGACGTGAAGTTTACATCATTGACTTCCGATCGAATGATTCTGCGGGTGTTCGACGTCAACTCATTTGTTCACACGCCGTAGATTGTACCTGTAGTACCTTGGGGACCATTGTCATTATTGGTGGTTTCTCTCGCGTCTGTTAACAACTTTCATCATTGGCTGGTAATCAGACGATGTTCTTGCATGTTCGACTTCAGCTCACATATTCGCATGCTTGAACTTATACTTTGATTGGGTCGAGATGGAGCGCAAGACCCTGGATTGTGTCTGTTGTAATCCAGGCTATGATATTGTGGATTATTATGATTATGTACATGACTTACTGATTGGATGGCTGCGACCATACCTGAGTCTATTTGTTTGATCTTAGTTGGATGGCTGCGCCCATACCCTGGATCCGGATTATAGCATACTTTGTTTCGGATGGCTGCGTCCATACCACATATACATCATGTACTTGAGATATCGCCTGTATTTTTCTCGCACAAAGTTTTCCGACTCGCTGGCTTCAACAACATAAATTTTGAAGCATTTTCACCCCCTCTCTCTCTCTCTCTCGGGCCTCATGCTTTAGGGGGCATCTGTTACACAGTAATTTGTCACCGTCCCTGCAATTCCCATCTCGCCCATTGGAGGGTCGTTTCTGTGACCAATAAGCAGTGTCATGCCTTGCAAATACCATCATTGTATCTTTTTCCATGAGGGCAACATTCCTTCTGTTGATCATTTCCTGAGCAGACCCCTAAAAACACCTGTTTTTGCATTGGCGCTGGTAGCCCGTTATGTACTCGTGCCAATGGGGGAAAATTAACACTGAGCCCGCGCCAATTGGCGCTCTGTCCCAGTGTTGCACCCGCGCCACTCTGTTTATGGAAAGTTTTTTAAAAAAGAGGCGAAGTTTCATTACAAAAACCCCGTATCAGCCACTTGAGTGGTTTCGCTCGCATAACCACGACTCCTCTCTCGCCTCCTCGTTTCCACCATACGGTCTCACCTCCCAAAGATGGCGTCTTCCTACCATCATTAGTAGGATCCAAACCCTCACCTTCTCCCTTCGAGAATATAGCTTCCTCGAGTCCACGATGAAGGGGCTTCCATACGGCAGAGTCTTGAAGTGCCTAAGCTTTGAATCTCCATATTCCCAAGAGCCTTTGTGCTGTAAAGAGCCCTCTCTTTCCCTTAAGGCCGACTCAAGTAAGGAGACCATCGTCGAGAGACTCCGGAGAGGTTTTCCCTTTCCTTGGCGAGCTTTGCGAGACGTGGATGACTGGAGACCCATCCGAAGGAGACCGCGACGTCAGAACTTGGTTGTAATCTCTCTTCGTTTGTTATTTAATAGATGATTATGATTATGGTTCTACTCTGTTTTTCATCATGTTAATATGATTAACATCCTTTCTGACTGATGTTTAGTTACGTATGTCGGATTTTATGCTCGTATCTTTTTGTTTCTTTCATGTGTAGGTGTTCATCCGCGGAGATCGTGGAGGGATTGTGATCTGCCGAGGCTGAGGAACGAGGATGCTTCTTCTTCAAATCATAGCGTTGGAATCCAGGTAGGCTTCTATCTCTAGATTTTTCATTCGTAACTAGGAACTTGCGTCGTAACATTGTTTGATTGTTGCTAGACCCCTGCTGGGCTAGTAGGGATCGCCTCTGTCCGCAGAGGGGATTTACCTCCTCAACTAGTTACTATCAGACTAGCTTCCGATCCTAGGATTGTCCAAAGAATTGATATTCCACCAGATATTCCGCATCTTCTCTGGGTTAGTCTTACAAGAGACTCGTTCAAACTTAATGGTTATATCTCAAACTGACACATACGTATTTTCCCTACAAAGGGAAAACCCAATCAAATCAAATTCGAAGCAGATAACATAAGGACGCTATTGTGTCCCTATATTACTAGTATAGTCCCTTATTCTTGTTAGTGTAACCCACTTATTGTTAATATTGTACCCTTGTAACCTCCATTTTATTATTATTGTGCCCTTAAATTATTATTGTTAGGTCAGCTAGGATTACATTGTGGCCCACTAGGATTACATTATGGCCCCATGGACTCCTATATAGAGAAAGGAGGTTTTGTAAATTGTATCATCCAAGAATTTTTCATTCATGTAATGTATTGGAGGTTGCCCCCTCGAAGTGGCTTATTTCTAAGGCTGCTTGATATTCTTTTCTATTTTTGGAGTCAAGTTACACAAACATTTGCATCGTATTTTGGATTCTAGGGTTTATTGCTCCAAACAGTCATCGCGGCATAAACAGTCATCGCGGAATTTTTACCATAACTTTTTTTTTCACGTGTTTTTCCGGCTGAATTTTTAGGGTGCTAATCTAAAACTCTTACAGGAATATTTTCTAAAAATTTCAGATCTTGGTTCGTAATATTTTTAAAGATCTGAGCTGTGGAAGTTAGGTCTTTGTTTAGCCTCCTAAACAGGTCATCGTGGTATTTGCGCTATAACTTTGTTTCTACGAAGGTTCAGAATCTGAAATTTGTATGGTGCGAAGCTGAAATCCTGAGGAAAGTCGTCAAAAAATTTCAGAGCTTGGTTCACTATATTTTTGGAGATACGATCTATGGAATGTAGTACTTTTTCAGGTAGCTAAATTTCATCTCAAAGAGGTGATCGTGGGAAAATTTCAAGAACTCTCTCTCTGGGCATCGGATTGGAGTGACGTAAAAATTGGTCGCAAGTATTACGTACTTGCATTTCTTGGATACTCACCTTCAGAGGCAAAGGACGAAACAGTGACACGTGGAAAGTCGTACAAGTTCACTATACTGAACCAGTCCATAATTAGGTCATTCTGGGAGATTGGACATAAATTTTTCTTGGAGAATCCAAATCAAGTCATACCTGTGTCATTCAAAAGAGAATTCAGAGGGCTACTTCATTGCTGAATTTCAGATATTGAAGAGCCACAATCACAGAGATAATATAATTTCAATATCGAGCTCCTCAAAAGCAAGTAAAAGGTGTGTATTTTTTTTCCGAATTGCATAAGTCTTGTTTGAAGAATCAAGTTGAATTGATTGCAAGGGCATATTGTAGAATGGATATCAGTATTGGATTATAAAATGGCCCCTAAAAATAATTCATCACCCATTAAGCCTTTGGAAAGCTCTACTATGACTCATGAAGACGAAGAATGGCAACATGACATATCAAAATAGTAAGAGCAAGTGCAACAAATTTCACTTAAAGAGCAACAAAAATGAAATGAAGTTTTGAAGAAAGCGCAAGGAAGCAAGATGGATGGCATGGAAGCTAAGATGGATGGAATGGAGGCAAGCATGGAATCTAAGATGGATGACATGAAGCTAAATCAAATGAGAAAATGGAAAACAGTGAAGAATTTTCTAAAAGCAAGAGCATGAAGGTATGATAAATTTGATACAAGAAATGTTTCCTAATGGTGAAAAGATAGTAGAATAACCTCATGATGAGAACAAAATAAATGCTAATCGTGATTTCATAAACTCTAATGTTGGCGGGAAGAACCACCATATTCCAAAAATGGATATGAGGAAGTTTGATGGAAAGGATCCTGTAACATGGATACTACAGATGGAGCAATATTTTGATCTCCATAACATGAAAAACACACAAAAGGTACGCATTGCAACTTTACATTTATAACAAAATACATTTGTGTGGTATCGATGGCTTTGCTCCCGTAAAAAAATTGTCACTTGGTCAATTTTTACAGAGGAAATGATAGCACATTATGAGGATACAAAGAGCAACACCTTCTTTAGCCAATTGATAAATCTCAAACAAAAGGGTTTAGTGGGGCAGCACATTGAGGACTTCCAAAAATTGAATATAAGGGTAACTGATATTCCAGAGGAACACAGGATTGATCTCTTCATAGGCACTTTAAAGGATAACATTCAACATGAAGTTCGCGTTCTGGAACCTGATTCATTGGAGAAGGCATTCAGGTTGGCAAGAAAAATTGAATGTAAAATTATGGCGACAAGGAAGCCTACCACTCAATTCTATAAAGAAGGAAGTGTTGTTACGCCTAGATTTCCACAACCTACAAGGTTGACACCACAACAATTGGAAGAAAAAAGAGCAAAAAGGCTTTGCTACAGTTGTGATAGCAAATACACTAAAGGTCATAAGTGTGCTGAGAAGAAATTATTTTACATAGATTGTGAAGAGGAAGAAAAAAATGAACAAGAAGAGGATATACACCAGGAACCAACCCTAGAAGAGGAAGAAATGAGTCCGACCATATCATGTAATGCATTGGCAGGAATTACCACTCCTCAAACTCTCAAGATAGAAGGACATATCAAGAAGAAAAAAGGTAATAGTGTTGATTGATTCAGGTAGTACCCATAATTTTATTCATTGTAAGGTAGCCAAGGAATTGAATTGTTTCCTATACCCAGCACCAGAATGTCAAGTGATGGTTGCAAATGGAGAAACTATAAATTTCTCTGGAAAATGCCATAATATCAAGCTAACCATGGGGGAATATGTGTTGACTAGTCCAATGCTTTCCATTCCTATGGGAGGTGCTGATGTTGTACTAGGAGTACAATGGTTACAATCTTTGGGGACGGTAGCTTTTAATTTTCAAGAACTTTTTTTGAAATTTTTTTCAGAAGGAAAGGAAGTCGAATTACGGGGTATTGCGGGGAAGCCAGGAAGGATAATAAGCTCTAATGTCATGACAAAGCTTCTAAAGAAAGAACAGCGAGGCGTAATTGCACAATTATGCTCACTAGAAGTTCCAACATCAAAATCATCTATTTCTGCAGATCTCCAACAAGTCTTGGACAATCATTCCAAGGGGTTTGAAACTCCCAAAGGACTCCCACCTATTCGTGATCATGATCATGCTATTCATTTGATTCCAGGAAGTGTTCCTCCAAACATCGGGCCTTATAGATATCCTTACTTCCAAAAGAGCGAAATTGAACGTATGATTGCAGAAATGTTAGAGGCGGGTATAATTCAACCCAGTCAAAGTTCTTTCTCTACTCCTGTAGTGTTGGTACACAAGAAGGATGGATCATGGCGAATGTGTCCGGATTATAGGGAGCTCAATAAGCTCACCATTAAAGACAAATTTCCCATTCTTGTGATTGATGAATTATTGGATGAATTACATGGAGAAATTTATTTTACCAAGTTGGATCTTCGTTCAGGATATCATCAAATTAGAATGAAGACCGAAGATATTCCAAAAACAACATTTCAAACTCATGAGGGTCATTATGAATTTTTGGTCATGCCTTTTGGCCTTACCAATGCACCTTCTACATTTCAAGGGTTGATGAATTCCATTTTCAAACCCTTCCTTAGAAAATTTGTGCTAGTATTTTGTGATGATATACTAATCTACAGCAGGTCTTGGAAGGATCATGTTGAACATGTTGACAGGGTGCTCAAACTATTGCAGGAGAAACAATTATATGCAAAAAATCCAAATGTTTCTTTGGAGTACAAGAGGTGGAATATCTGGGTCATATTGTATCTCACGAGGGTGTTAAAGTAGACCCTAACAAAATTAAAGCTATTAAGGAATGGAAAGTCCCCACAACCATAAAGAAGTTGCGAGGATTTCTCGGGTTAACAGGGTATTATCGCAAGTTTGTTAAGAATTATGGGAGAATAGCAGCACCTCTAATAACATTATTGAAGAAAGATGCATTTTCATGGACTCCTGAAGCAACTAAGGCCTTTGAACATCTTAAAGAGGCAATGTGCCTAGCATCGGTCTTAGCTATGCCAGACTTCACAAAAACCTTTATTGTGGAATGTGATGCCTCAGGAAATGGAATTGGTGTTGTTTTAATGCAAGAAGGAAGACCCATTGCTTTTGAAAGTCGTCCAATCAAAGGAAAGTATTTACAGAAACCTATTTATGAGAAAGAAATGTTAGCAATACCGCATGCACTAAAGAAATGGCGAACTTACCTAATGGGAAGACACTTCAAGGTAAAAACTGATCATGATAGTCTTAAACACTTTTTGGAACAAAGACTATCTTCAGAAGAGCAGCGAAAATGGGTCACAAAGATGTTGGGTTATGACTTTGAAATAATCTACAAAAAAGGAAAGCTTAATGTTGTTGCAGATGCACTATCAAGAAAGAATGAAGAGGTGGAAGCATTGCTTTGTGCCATTTCTATTATCCAACCAGATTGGATAACCGAAGCAAGAGATGAATGGAAGAAGGACAAAGATGTATGGACACTCATTCAAAAGTTATAGCAAGATCCTAGTACATCTGATACATTTAGTTGGAAAAATGATTCCTTATGGTACAAAGATCGCTTATATCTTTGTAAGAATTCCCAACTAAAACAAAAGATTCTTCTGGAATTGCACACTTCTCCTTTAGGAGGACACTCAGGTTTTTTAAAAACTTACCACAGGGTGAAGAAAGAATTTTTTTGGGATGGCCTTAAATCTGATATTCAAAAGTTTGTGGCGGAATGTTTGGTTTGCCAGCAAAATAAAGTGGAAACAATTAAGACCTCGGGACTTCTACAACCTTTATCCATTCCAAGTCAACGTTGGGAGGAGATTTCAATGGATTTTATCACAGGTTTACCTAAGTCCGAAGGAAAGAGTGTCATCATGGTGGTAGTTGATAGACTTACCAAGTATGCACACTTTGTGCATTATCTCATCCATTTAAAGCAAGTACAGTTGCTACTACATTTATGGATAGAATTCAAAAGCTACATGGAAGCCTAAGGGTTATTGTGAGCGACAGAGATCCCATTTTTACTGGAAATTTTTGGACGGAGTTATTTTCTTGTTTGGGTACTCAATTAGCTCATAGCTCATCTTATCATCCTCAATCTGATGGTCAAACTGAGATAGTAAATAAATGTTTGGAAGGATATCCTCGTTGTTTTGTATCTGATAAACAAACACAATGGGTCAAGTGGTTACCTCTTGCTGAATGGTGGTATAACACTTCCTTCCATACTGCAGCAAAAAATGACCCCATTTATGGCACTTTATGGATATCATCCACCATCCATCACATCATCTTTAAGGGAAAATTCGAAGGTTCAAGCAGTGGAAGATCACATCGAGCATAAGCAAGAAGTTCTCCAACTCTTAAAGGATAACCTGAATTTGGCACAAAATCGAATGAAACAACAGGCAGATCAACATCGTAGCGAGAGAAGTTTTGATGTAGGAGATTGGGTATTTTTACGGCTACAACCATACAAACAAATGTCCCTCAAGCAAGCAAAGAAGGACAATAAATTATCGCCAAAGTACTATGGTCCTTACAAGGTGTTGCAAAAGATTGGTACTATGGCATACAAATTGGAGCTTCCTGCTTCTTCGCGAGTACATCCAGTTTTCCATGTTTCATGCTTAAAGAAGGTTATAGGTGAAAATCTTCCAGTTCAAACAGTATTGCCAGAACTTGATGGGGAAGGGAAAATCATATTGGAACCTCAAGCAGTCATGGAAAAAAGAACTCGACAACTACGGAATCGATCAATTTCAGAGTATCTCATCAAGTGGAAGAACTTACCCACTGAAGATTCTACATGGGAGGATGAGAATTTTATACAGAAGCACCCGGAGCTACTCAAGCGTTGAGGACAACAATTTTTTGAAGGAGAGGGGCATGTTAGGTCCCTATATCACTAGTATAGTCTCTTATTATTGTTAGTGTAACCCCCTTATTGTTATTATTGAACCCTTGTAACCCCCATTTTGTTATTATTGTGCCCTTAAATTATTATTGTTAGGTCGGCTAGGATTACATTGTGGCCCACTAGGATTACATTATGGCCCCATGGACTCCTATATATAGAAAGGAGGTTTTGTAAATTGTATCATCCAAGAATTTTTCATTTATGTAATGCATTGGAGGTTGCCCCCTCGAAGTGGCTTATTTCTAAGGCGTTCATATCTCTTTTCTTCTATTTTTGGAGCTGGTTACACAACATTTGGTATCAGAGCTTTGGATTCTAGGGTTTCGCTGCTCCAAACAGGTCATCGTGGCATTTTCGCTATAAATTTTTTTCTACGAAGTTTCAGAAGCTGAAATGTTTAGGGTGCGAAGAAAAAATCCTGAGGAAGCTTGTATAAAAATTTCAGAGTTTGGTTCGCAATAATTTCGGAGATATGATCTGTGGAAGTCAGGTATTTTTTCAGGCTCCTAAACAGGTCATCGTGGCATTTGCGCTATAAATTTGTTTCTACGAAGGTTCAGAATCTGAAATTCATATGGTGCGAAGCTGAAATCCTGAGGAAATTCATCACAAAATTTCAGAGCTTGGTTCGCAATATTTTTGGAGATATGATCTGTGGAAGGTAGTGCTTTTTCAGGCTCCTGAATTTCATCTCAAAGAGGTGATCGTGGGAAAAGTTCAATAACGCTCTCTCTGGGCATCGGATTGGAGTACCATAAAAAGTGGTCGCAAGTACACATCCTTTAGTATCTTGGATATCAATTTCATAGACAAAGGACGAAACAGTGACACGTGGCAAGTTGTACAAGTTCGCACTACTGAACCAGTCCATAATTAGGTCATTGTGGGAGATTGGACACAGCTTTGTCTTGGAGAATCCAAATCAGGTCAGACCTGTGGCATTCAAAAGAGAATTCAGAGGGCTACTTCAGTGCTGAATTTCAGATATAGAAGAGCCGCAATCACAGAGATAATACAATTTCAATATCGAGCTCCTCAAAAGCAAGTAAAAGGTGTGTATTTTTTTTCCGAATTGCATAAGTCTTGTTTGAAGAATCAAGTTGAATTGATTGCAAGGGAATATTGTAGAATAGATATCAGTATTGGATTATAAAATGGCCCCAAAAAATAATTCAACACCCATTAAGCCTTTGGAAATCTCTACTATGACTCATGAAGATGAAGAATTGCAACATGATCTATCAAAATTACAAGAGCAAGTGCAACAAATTTCACTCTCGGAAAGAGCAAAAAAAAATGAAATGGAAGTTTTGAAGAAAGGCGTGGAAGCTAAGATGGATGGCGTGCAAGCTAAGATGGATGGCATGGAGGCTAGCATGGAATCTAAGATGGATGACATGGAAGCTAAAATCGATGAGAAAATGGAAAACATGAAGAATTTTCTAAAAGCAGACATGGAAGGTTTGACAAAGTTGATACAAGAAAGGTTTCCTAATGGTGAAAAGATAGTAGAAGAACCTCATGATGAGAACAAAATAAATGTTAATTGTGATTTCATAAACTCTAATGTTGGCGGGAAGAACCACCATATTCCAAAGATGGATATGAGGAAGTTTGATGAAAAGGATCCTGTAACATGGATACTACAGATGGAGCAATATTTTGATCTCCATAACGTGCAAAACACACAAAAGGTACGCATTGCAACTTTACATTTAGAACAAAACACATTTGTATGGTATCAATGGCTTTGCTCCCGTAAAAAAATTGTCACTTGGTCAATTTTTACGGAGGAAATGATAGCACATTATGAGGATACAAAGAGCAACACCTTCTTTAGCCAATTGATAAATCTCAAACAAAAGGGTTTAGTGGGGCAGCACATTGAGGAATTTCAAAAATTGAATATAAGGGTAACTGATATTCCAGAGGAACACAGGATTGATCTCTTCATAGGCACTCTAAAGGATAACATCCAACATGAAGTTCGTGTTTTGGAACCTGATTCATTGGAGAAGGCATTCAGGTTGGCAAGAAAAGTTGAATGTAAAATTATGGCTACAAGGAAGCCTACCACTCAATTCTATAAAGAAGGAAGTGTTGCTATGCCTAGATTTCCACAACCTACAAGGTTGACACCACAAGAATTGGAAGAAAAAAGAGCAAAAGGGATTTGCTACAGTTGTGATAGCAAATACACTAAAGGTCATAAGTGTGCTGAAAAGAAATTATTTTACATAGATTGTGAAGAAGAAGAAGAAAATGAACAAGAAGAGGATATACACCAGGAACTGGCCCTAGAAGAGGAAGAAATGAATCCTACCATATCGTGTAATGCACTGGCAGGAATTACCACTCCTCAAACTCTCAAGATAGAAGGACATATCAAGAAGAAAAAGGTAATAGTGTTGATTGATTCGGGTAGCACCCATAATTTTATTCATTGTAAGGTAGCCAAGGAATTAAATTGTTTCCTATACCCAACACCAGAATGTCAAGTGATGGTTGCAAATGGAGGAACTATAAATTGCTCCGGAAAATGCCATAATATCAAGCTAACCATGGGGGAATATGTATTGACTAGTCCAATGCTTTCCATTCCTATGGGAGGTGCTGATGTTGTACTAGGAGTACAATGGTTACAATCTTTGGGGACGGTAGCTTTTAATTTTCAGGAACTTTTCTTGAAATTCTTTTCAGAAGGAAAGGAAGTCGAACTACGGGGTATTGAAGGGAAGCCAGGAAGGATAATAAGCTCTAATGGCATGACAAAGCTTGTAAAGAAAGAACAACGAGGCGTAATTGCACAATTATGCTCACTAGAAGTTCCAACATCAAAATCATCTATTTCTGCAGATCTCCAACAAGTCTTGGACAATCATTCCAAGGTGTTTGAAACTCCCAAAGGACTCCCACCTATTCGTGATCATGATCATGCTATTCATTTGATTCCAGGAAGTGTTCCTCCAAACATCGAGCCTTATAGATATCCTTACTTCCAAAAGAGCGAAATTGAACGTATGATTGCAGAAATGTTAGAGGCGGGTATAATTCAACCTAGTCAAAGTTCTTTCTCTGCTCCTGTAGTATTGGTACACAAGAAGGATGGATCATGGCGCATGTGTCCGGATTATAGGGAGCTCAATAAGCTCACCATTAAAGATAAATTTCCCATTCTGTGATTGATGAATTATTGGATGAATTACATGGAGCAATTTATTTTACCAAGTTGGATCTTCGTTCAGGATGTCATCAAATTAGAATGAAGACTGAAGATATTCCAAAAACGGCATTTCGAACTCATGAGGGTCATTATGAATTTTTTTTCATGCCTTTTGGCCTTACCAATGCACCTTATACATTTCAAGGGTTGATGAATTCCATTTTCAAACTTATAACTATATAGGAGTGCACACTATAACCATACTTATAACCTCCAATGCACCTTATACTTGAAAGTATATGGAGATTCCGAAATTTTCATAAGACAAGTAAGGAATACCATCCATTGTCTTTCAGGACATCTCAAACATTATCAAACCCTAGTACAGGACCTTACCACTCAATTTCTAGCATTTAATATCTCTTCTATTCCCAGAAATCAAAACACATCAGCTGACTTGTTAGCTAATGTTGCGTCCAAACTCCTTCCTGCTGAAGATTGCAGTCCTGATAGATTTTCAGTAGAGTTGATTTTTTTCCCATCTGTCCCAGACAATATTACTAACTGGAGAGTATTCTACCATGATCAAGATATTTTGAATTTCTTAACTTCTGAGAAATCATATGATGAACAAATTATTGATGAAGATGATCATGATCTGCAAATTACTTCAAGAAATAATGAAAATCTGATTCCTAAGTCTGTTGTTAAACTTGAAGATCTTTATGATATTAAAGACAGATTCAAGAAAGTTACTAATGCTAAACTTCAAAGTTCAACTTTTAAGTTTGAATTAGTCAATCTTGGCTCTAATTATAAACCTCGGAATGTTAATCTAGGTCTCAATTTAACTCCAGAAGAAAGATCTGATTTTATTAAACTTCTGAGTAAATATAAAAATGTCTTCGCTTGGAGTTATGAATATTTAAAGACTTATGATACTTCTGTAATTCAACACACAATTCCAATGCTATCTGATGTTAAGCCTGTTCAACAGAAGTTAAGAAAGATTCATCCAAATCTTGAGGATCAAATCAAAACAAAACTCAATAAACTTTTGAAAGCCAAAATCATTTTTCTTGTAAGGCATTCCAATTGGGTTTCCAACATGGTACCTGTCAGGAAGAAAAATGGCGATATTAGAATCTGTATTGATTTCAGGAATTTAAACAAGGCATGTCAAAAAGACAATTTCCCATTGCCAACCATGGAGAAAATTCTCCAAAAGGTAGTTGGTTCTGAACTCATGTCCTTCCTTGATGGATTTTCAAGGTATAATCAAATTCTAGTACATCCAGATGATAGGTTGAAAACCACTTTCAGAACCAAATGGGGAACCTATGCTTATCATAAAATGCCTTTTATTTTAGTAAATGCATGAGCTACTTTCCATAGAGCCATGGACATAGCATTTAAGGGTCTGATTAATAGATCAGTTTTTATTTATCTTGATGACATAACAATTTATTCAAAGAAGAGATCCAATCATCTACACGATCTGAAACAAATATTTGAAAGATGTAGAAGATTTGGTATTTCCTTAAACCCAAAGAAATCCTTCTTTGCTCTCGATCAAGGAAAAATCTTAGGTTTTGTTGTGTCAAAAGATGGTATATATATCGATCCTAACAGAGTTAAAGAAATTTTTGATATTTCTTTACCTCACAATAAAAATTCCATGCAATCATTTTTAGGTCAGATTAATTTTGTAAAAAGATTCATTCCAGATTTTTCTCAAATTGTTTTGCCTATGTAGAATATGATTAGGAAAAATTCGGTATTCAAATGGGGATATAAAGAAAAAGAAGCCTTTGATGCAATCAAGAAGGAAATAATTGATGCACCTGCATTGAATACTCCCAATTTTTCCAAAGACTTTATTCTGTATACTTTGGCAACCGAAACATCTTATGTTGTTGTTTTAACATAGCTCAATGATCAACAAATCGAAGCACCGATTTCTTTTTTCAGCTCAAATCTGCAAGGAGTTGAGCTGAATTATTATGATGTTGAAAAACAAGCTTTCGCTGTATTTAAGTCAATCAAACATTTTAGGCCTTTTCTCTTAAAAACACACACAAAGGTTATTGTCCCATTCTCTGCAGTAAGACAATTACTAATTCAAAAGAGGAGTAGGAGAGAAAAGGGCTAATTGGGTATGACTTTGCAGAATATGATATTGATATTAAACCAAATAAAGATTGTTAGAAGACAAGTGTTTGGGTCTCAATCTAGTCTCCTAAACTGAGTTCATTTAATTGTCAACCAGGATTTGTAAACTGCTGAAGTGAAATGTACCATATGTACCTAGGTGCTTGTTTCCTAGTGTGTTGTGTGTAGTGTTTTGTGATGTTTTGGTCTTTTATGTTGATTTATGATGTTTTTGGTCTTTTGAAGTTTTATGTTTACAATGAAAATGTCTAGAAAACTAATGAAAAGAAATTGGTGGTCAAAAACACAGTTGAGCCTAATGTATGGAATGGAAAATGTAATCAAAAACACTGAAGCAACATCTGAACTATGACTGAATAGAAACAAGAGCTTGATGATGACTTCTTAGACAAATGACACAAACTAGACTTGAGAAATGATCACTAAATATGCAAGTTTTCTAACTAGACAGTTAGACACTAATCATGATGCAACATTCTGTCCTAGCTCATCTATTCCATGATTAAGCCCTAATTCTATTCTGCAACTTAATTGAATGTCACAGAACCTATACTCAAAGAGTTATTGATTTCTTGTTTAAAGTAGTTCTTTTGAGGAAGAGCTCTGTTTATGATGAGGAATTTGCAGAGATATTTCAGACCTTATAATGATGTTATCTCCTGTTCCTTTGGTTATGGATCATTGGTGGTTTTCAGAACAAAAAGATATTTGTAAATAATGAAGGCTGTCTTGTGAATCCTATCAACTAAAGTGATCTACTGTGCAAAGGGTGACAATGTGACTATGAGATGCAAGTGCAATGAATTAATTTAAACATGAGCTTAAGATGCTTCTAAACTAGAACAATGTTAAACTATAAGTCATCATCAAACTTGAAACGAAGTAGCTGGACATGAATTAAATGCAAAATGAAACTCCGGAGCGTTCTAACTAACATGCATTATTCTATGAAGTTACACAATCTGTTTGTTCATCATTAGTGATATTTTGGAAGAATTCCTTCTTGTGGAAGAGGTAGAACAGTTCTGACTGTGTAATTGTATGCAATTGAAAGCAAATGAACTGAAAGCAAATGAAAAACTAAATTATCACATCACAGTCATATCTTGAACTTCTTAAGGATGTCTTGGAAGAATTTCTTCTTGTGGAAGAGTGATTAGAACAAGTGCAACTGTGATAGTGAAGAGCAAAAACTACAACTAATTCCTACAGTACTATAGCTATTCATCATTCATCATTATAATATGTTGGAAGAATGTCTTCTTGTGGAAGAACTGGAATGAATATAACTATAGTATCTAGTTAAAACAAATACAAATTCAACTCCTATCCTACAGTACCATAGTCATTAAACATTCATCATTTTAGTTTATTGGAAGAGTGTCTTCTTGTGGAAGAGCTGGAACGAATATGACTACAGTAGCTAGTTAAAAACAAATACAAATTTAACTCCTATCCTACAATACCATAGTCATTAAAGCAAATGAAAAACTAAATTATCACATCACGGTCATATCTTGAACTTCTTAAGGATGTCTTGGAAGAACTTCTTCTTGTGGAAGAGTGATTAGAAAAAGTGCAACTGTGATAGTGAAGACTAAAAGCTACAACTAATTCCTACAATACTATAGCTATTCATCATTCATTGTTATGATCTGTTGGAAGAATGTCTTCTTGTGAAAGAACTGGAATGAATATAACTACAGTATCTAGTTAAAAACAAATACAAATTCAACTCCTATCCTACAATACCATAGTCATTAATCATTCATCATTTTGGTCTGTTAGAAGAGTGTCTTCTTGTGGAAGAGCTGGAACGAATTATGACTACAGTAGCTAGTTAAAACAAATACAAATTTAACTCCTATCCTACAATACCATAGTCATTAATCATTCATCATTTTGGTATGTTGGAAGAGTGTCTTCTTGTGGAAGAGCTGGAACGAATTATGACTACAGTAGCTAGTTAAAACAAATACAAATTTAACTCCTATCCTACAATACCATAGTCATTAAACATTCATCATTTTGGTTTGTTGGAAGAGTGTCTTCTTGTGGAAGAACTGGAACGAATACGACTACAGTAGATAAAACAAAACAACTACCAATTCAAATGCAAAACGTAAAGACAGCTAGGAAAAACTTATCTAGTTTACGCAAAAGAAATCCGTGCAAGAGGCAGGGGCCCTCTACCACTTGACGGCATTCAACTCCAAATTAAATCACGTCTTCAAGATAACTTTGTCTGCTCCATTAACGATGCAATAGTCTGAACATAATGCTCTGTGTCTTCAAAGACGTAACACAGAGTTTACACAAAATCTAGCAGCAAATCTAACACAAAATCTCTAACTAAGCTCTCGGCCTACCCAAGAGTTTATAAAGTAAATGCAAGTAACAATAATTACAATAATTTAGGAATGATGTCTTTCCTTATCCAAATCATCTTAGGAGTCTTTGAGGTGGCTGCGTGAAGGAGAAAAGACACTTGGACTGAGACAGTCCTAGTAGGAGTCTTCCTTCACAAATGTGTTCCCACGTGCATAACCGTACCCAGAATTCATTTCCTCTTCCATGATGAGCAACACACCATGTAGACACGACGTGGATCATGCCCATATGCGTTTTTCCTCAAGAGGCCACCTGGAACATACTCAAACATAAAGGTAGCTGCAGAATCGCCGGTTAGCTACGGAATGCTTGCATTCTGCAGCTAGTTCCGGTCAAAATGCTTAACAATGGCAACAATCACAAAATTCAACAAGTCAGTCATGTAAACCATTCTAGAAGTAATTTTAACTATTTTTATTGATCAAATGGGTTTAAAATAAAAATGGGCAAGGGAGAATGAAGTAAAATGAGGTGAAGGAAAACACAAATGTGAGGCTCAACATACCCCCACTGCTGTCTCTTTGCATGTCCTCATGAAAATAATCCTATGAATTCAGAGGCTTCTGCAAGGACATCTAATCCCCTTCTTCTCCTTTGTCTGAAAGCTAGAGGCCTTCTGGGTTTCCTGATCACAAGTTTGAACCTGAGGTTTGTGAGTGCCCTGATCAACATTTTGTTCCTTGTCTTCATCTTCTCATTGGTCCTCTCCACTTGGTCTATATGCCGGGATAAGGTTGAGTTCATGTCAGTCTTGAGCTTGATTTGATCTTTGAGAATTTCATTCTCATTTTTAATGTGTCTATTCAACAATTCCAACTCATACCTATCCCTCCTTAATATATCAATTTCAGACAGTGGAGGACTGGGGGTTCTCTCTCTGCTTTCTGAAGCTGTCCTCTCTAAAGTTTCCACATAATCATAGATTTCCTGTTGAGCAGGATCAATCTCAGGGGTGCCTTCATAAAAATCTTCATCATCATCCTCTTCCATGGATGTTTCTTCATCTTCAATATTGATTACCCCTGTTTGTTTGATTGGTGTTTTCTGCAGTTTTCCTTTTAATCTGTGGCTTCTCCTAAGCTGAGAGGACCCCTCTCCTTTCTCTATAACAGATTCCTTGATTATCTTCTCTTCCTTGAGTTGGCTCTTGATTCGAGTCAACTTCTCCAAAATGACTTCCTCACTGCTTTCTTGAACTGGTTTGTCAATTTTACCTTTTTAAGTCCTCCATTTCCTACTTCTCTTTGTGGGCTGTGGTTCAGGTGATAGTTCTTTTGCTTCTTCAAAATGATTTCTTATTAATAAATCATCCCATGTATCATTTGTTTTGGATAGATGATGCTCAATCAAAATTTTGACCAACCCATGATGATACAGGGTTGTCTCTAAAAACTGAACTCTTCTCTGAACACATGAAGCCATTTTCTTCAGACTTTGATACAAGAAATATGGTAGATTCAAATCTTCTCCCAGAAAATGCAACATTAGTCTAATGTGGTAGACATAAAATGTCCCATATCTACCCTCACATGTAACAAATTTTTGTAAAAGAAGTAGTATGTTTCTCCATTTGCTTTTCAATGCAGTACTGGGAATTCCTTTCTTGAACACACTAACATCCATATTTGGTGATTTTTAAAATTTGTTTCCAGGAGTCATTATGGAATTCTCTATTTTTAAACCATCTTTCTCCAGTTCTGGACAATCCTGTAGCCTCTGCAATAAAAACTTCAGTGACAGTAAACTTGACATCCCCTATTTCAACTTCGGTTCCTTGGAATGATCTGGAAAATGTTTTAGTGACTTCCTTATGGAAGCCATTAAATTTTTCCAAAAATTGAAGCCATCCTATTTGTTGTAACATTTCCTTGCATTGTGGGTAACCTTCTAAATATTTTGAACCCACAGGTTCAGTCCTTACGATGAAACCCATGATTTTTTTAATATCAAATTAACACTCTTCTACCCACAAAACAATGACTTCCTCTTTCGAATTGAAATGGCTTCGAGCTTTAAATGAAAATGGCTTCAATTTTGGAATGACATACCTCTGATTTATAATGGCAACAGCTTCAAAACCTCTGGCTGGTATGCCTCTGTTTGATAATGAAAAATGCCTTCGAAACCTCGGACTGATGTGCTTCTGTTGAACTTTGGAGTGATATGAAAGCAATTTCAAATTTCGAGCTAATATGTCTCTGATAGACAGTGGTAGATGGTTTCAAGTGCAATACCTCTGGCTCTGGTAACAGAAGGACTTCAAACTCAATCACTGAAAAACACCTCTGTCTCTAATAGCAAATGGTATGCTTCAAATTCAACACTACAGTATCTCTGTCTCGGGTAACAACAGACTTCAAACTCAATCACTACCACACCTCTGTCTTTGGTAGCAAAAAAAAACTTTAAACTCAATCACTATCACACCTCTGTCTTTTGGTAACAACAGACTTTAAACTCTACACGGCCACAATTCTGTGTTGACAGTGAAAATGCTCCAAACTTCGTCCTCAGTGAAGTGGCTTTGAGTCCTCACACTGTTATACTTTCAAATTTACCTCCTCTGTTCTGCGTTTACAATGCTCAATGTTGTTATCCTTTAGCTCTGTTCCTGATGATCATAATATCTGTGTCTTCGGAATGGAGTATCGGCTACGGAATGAAGTTATGGCAAATGGTCACGGCATAGAGTAGTGGAGTGAGGTGGAGGATTGTATTAATGATTGAGGAGACGGCGGAGGATTTACGACGGCAGGGAAAATCATCATCATTAAATAACTTGGTTAAGAGTCGTGGGAAATTCAAACGCTTTTATCATTTCACCGCTTAAATGCTATCGGATATAAAATTTGAAATGGAGGATTTTAATACAAGGTCTGTAGAGGGTTTGTTTGGTGTTTGATCAATAAAACAATTAAAACAACCTTTCGAATAATCCACAACTAAACTATGCTAAACTTTTATGAAATGCCATCGTAATTTAAATTTGTTACCTCTGCCCTTTATTTGATGTTTTTGTAGCCTTTGTCTTCTCTGCTCATCTTTGGAGGAATCTTTCACAATTTTTTTGATATTTTTGATTCATGAATTCACTGGATCACTTTGTTGTAATTCTGATGTCTGCTGGTTGATGCCTTCAGGGTTTATAGCTGCGAAAAGACTGTCGGGCTGCAGAAAGGTTGATCAGCTGCAGAATGTCCACTGAGCTGCAAAATTTCCCTGTAGAACACTTTAATCATGAAAATGAAATGTTTCTGGAGGATGGGTGAAATGTTATGAAAATGGATGAAAATGGATGATGGATTATGATATGTATGAAGTGGATAATGGAATAAAATGGATTCAGTTCATGGAATGAAGGAACATAAGGGCTGTACTGCAATTCATGGCATATTTTTATTCACTTGCAGCAAGATATCAAATTCTATGTTTTGACATGAAAATGAAGTGAATGGAAGATGGAGTGGAATGAATGGAATGGAGTGAAATGTGAATGATGGATGAGATGAAGTATGGATGGATAAGTGAATGGAGTGAGATGAAATGAATCATAAGTACTATGGCACTGAACTTATGATTTTTATAACAGCTGCTTAGAAACAAAAATGGGAAAATTTAGAGTGTCAGAGAGACTCTGATTTTCACCCTATCTTTTCTGTATAAACATGCCAATCGGTGATTGGTTTTCATGTTTATACCTTTATTTTTTTTTATTTTAAAAAAAAAAAAAAAAATGCTTCAGAAAATTTCATCAAGTTGATGAAGAAGAGAGACTCTTCTTCATTAACTTCACATCATTGTCTCCTTGGAACTTCTTGACAAACTCTTCTCTTGAGAGTGGCTTGTGGTATAGCTTCAGTCTATGACCATTCACAAGAAAAGTGACCGCCTCTTCATCTATAGTTCTGATTTTTACTGCCCCATTATCAAAAATTCGAACAATTTCATATGGCCCAAGCCAATGTGTCTGAAATTTCCCTTGAAAATTCTTGAATTTTGAATCAAACAAGAGAGCCCAATCACCCTCTTTAAATTTCTTCTCTTTGATGTACTTGTCATGCCATCTAGCCCTTTGTTGTTGGACTAGACTTGTTTTCTGAACTGCATCTTGTCTGATCTCATCCAATTCATTAATTTGCTCCAGTCTATGCTTTTGTGCTTCCGTTAGATCAAGTCCTAGCTGAACTGCCATCTTGAATGTTTGAATTTGGAACTCTATAGGAAACAAAACTTGCTTCCCATAAACAAGCTCATAAGGAGTATGGCCTGTTGTGTTTCTCCATGTAGTTCTATAGGTCCACAAGGCTTCAGGAAGCCTATCTACCCAATCTCTTCTATGTAAATGAACAGTCTTTGTTAGGATTCCTTCAATGACCTTATTAGTAGATTCCACTTGACCATTTGCTTGTGGATGATAAAGAGTAGATTTTCTATGCCTGATTTTGTACCTCTCCATCATTTGTTCCACTAGCCTTGATGTAAATTGAGCTCCTTGATCTGTAACAATTTCCCTTGGGACACCAAAACGAGTAAAAATATCCTCAAAAAGAAAAGTAACTACGGATGATTCATTAGCAACAAGTAATGGTTTAGCTTCTACCCACTTAGTAACATAATCAGTGCAAACTAATATGTATTTCTTTTGTCTTGATGGAGGACTAATAGGTCCTACAAAATCCAAGGCCCATTTTTCAAAAGGTTCAATGTGTACCTGAGGTTGTAATGACATCTCACCTGAAGGAGAAGGTTTCCCTACCCTTTGGCAACTGTCACACCTTTTGACATACTCCCTTGCATCTTTAAACAAAGATGGCCAATAATATCCTAAATTAAGGATCTTATAGGCTGTCCTCTTATCTGCAAAGTGTCCGCCACAAGGTTCATCATGACATGCCATGAGGATTTCAGGCATCTCATCTTCACGAACACACCTTCTAATGATCAAATCTGAACCTGTCTTGTACAACTCATTAGCGACCCATGAATATCTTGCACTATCATTAATGATTTTTCTTTTATCCCTTGCATTCATAATTGAAGAAAATTTTCCTGAAACTAAATAATTAGCAATATCAGCAAACCATGGAGTTTGAGTAGAGATTGCAAAAAGATATTCATCAGGAAATTGATCTTCAACCGGAGTGTCATCTTTGATATTTTGGAGTCTAGATAGGAAATCAGCCACTGTGTTTTGTTTTCCAGGCCTATCTAGAATAGTAATGTTGAATTCTTGTAATAGTAACAACCATCTTATAACTCTACCATTAGTGATTGATTTGTTCATTAAATATCTAATTGCAGAATGATCAGTGTGAATAAAAGTTTCATAGCCTGTTATATAGTGTCTAAATTTGTTTATGGCATGAACAACGACTAAAAACTCTTTTTCAGTTACAGTATAGTTTAACTCTGCAGGAGTCAAATTTTTACTGATATAATAGATGGCATAGGGAATTAAATCTTTTTGTCCCAATACTGCTCCTAGAGCTGTATCGGAAGCATCTGTCGAGATATGAAAAGGTAACTTCCAGTTAGGTCCCCTTAATATAGGTGCTTCATAAATTTTGGTTTTCAGGGTTTCAAAAGCTAACTGGCAATCAGAAGTCCACTTAAATTCACAATCTTTGGTGAGTAATTTGAAGAGAGGAGATGCTATTTTGGTGAAGTTTTCTATAAATCTCCAATAATACCCTGTAAATCCTAGAAAAATTCTAACATCTCTTTGACAACTTGGAATGGATAGGTTAGAAATAACTTCAACTTTCGCCTCATCAACTCTAATCCCATCCCCTGAAATGTGGTGCCCTAAAACAATACCTTCGGTGAACATCATAAAACATTTTTCATGACTAAGAGAAAGGTTTGCTTCTTGACATCTTTTTAAGACCTTTTCCAAGTTTTCTAAAGCCTCTTCAAATGTATCCCCATAAACTGTAAAATCATCCATGTACACCTCTACACAGTCATGTATCAGATCAGAAAAAATTCCTAATACTGCCCTTTGGAATGTTGCAGGTGCATTGCACAATCCAAATGGCAATACTCGGTAGGCATAGGTACCCAAAGGACAAGTAAATGTGGTTTTATCTTGGTCTTCAAGTGCTACTTGGATTTGATTGTAACCACTAAATCCATCCAGGAATGAAAAGTACTTTTTACCTGCTAATGTATATAATACTTGATCTATGAAAGGTAAGGGAAAATGGTCTTTAAGAGTAGCTTTATTCAGTTCTCGGTAGTCAACACACACCCTCCATTTTCCATTTTTCTTGGGTACAATTACTAAAGGGGAAACCCACTGACTATCTGAAATAGGATAGATGAAGTTAACATTTAACAATTTTTGTAATTCTTCCTTGACAATTTCCCTAAGATTTGGATTCATCCGTCTTTGAGGCTGTCTGATTGGTTTACAATTTGCCTCTATATAGATGTGATGAGTACAAGTCTTAGGACTTATCCCTTTCATGTCAGTGTATTCCCATGCATATGCAGAAGAATGTCTCTGTAATACTTTGACTAGCTCTTCTTGTTGAGATTTTTCCAGGTTTTTGTTTATATTCAAGGTTTTGCCTGGAAAAATTTCACTTGTAGAACTGCCAAATTTGTCCATAGAATGAAGAGACATCTATCTAGATGACAAGAACTCAATATTGGATCTCTCTTGAAATGATTCTTGTTTGTGCTCTGGAGAAGATTCAAAATTTTCTAGAGTATTCAGAATTTGATTATCTTCACTAATTTTTGAAATTGTGAAGAGTGGTTGCAAATATTCTTCATCCTCTATCCATTGAGTATCATCTAGATCTGTAATTGTCCTAGCTGGAGGATATAAAGTGAATTTCTTTGTTGAACTTCCATCAGAAATATACATATCACCGGACCTACAACTAATAAAAGCATCAGCTGTAGCCAACCAAGGTCTTCCTAGTATAACAGGATGACCTCCTAGATTATTCTTGGGTGTAAGGATCATAAAATCCACAGGGTACTCCCAAGAGTCTAGGGACACTGGAATGTCTTCTATTACCCCATCTGGTCTGATCACAGATCTATCTGCTAGTTGTAATAGTGTGGGTGTAAAGAGAAGATTAGGAAGTTCCAGTTTGTCCATGATTTGTCTACTCATGATATTTATTGCTGCTCCTAAGTCAATGAGTGTGTTTTGAATTTCAATTCCATTGATGTGAATTTTGACAACTGGATTTCATGGGTCAAGGTACTTTGGAATAGTAATCTTACCCATCATAATATCTGCTATTTGTCCTACCAGTTGAATTTTCTTGGTTTCTCTTATTCTTTTCTTTGGTGTCTTCATACTCAACTCCTTTATTGTTTTGGCTAAAATTGGGATTTCCTTGATGGCTTGCAATAATGGAATTTTAATGCAAACATTTCTCAATTCATCCGAGAAATCATAATTAGGCACCATTATTTGTTTTTCTACACCTTTGTCAATTTGTAATCTTTCCGGAAAGGGAGGTATAGAAGTAGATGTGGATGGTTGCTCTAATACTGGAGTTGGGCTTATTGGATCTTTTTGTTTCATTTTTTCAATGTTTTGGCCTTGAAAGGATGTACCTTCCTCAAGACTTTTATTAACCCGTAGGGAGTCTTCCTCAGAATTATCTTGTTCTTGTATGATCACAGAAGATTTCCTCTTCTCAAGTATCCTTCCAGACCTAAGTTGAACATCACTAAGGTCTAGAGGAGTAATTAAATAAGTTGGAAATTGTTGTCCTTCTATCATGTATGTATTCTGGGGGTTCTTATTATTGGGGTTTGGTATAGGCTGAGCTGGTAATTGATTGGATTTTTGAGGGAATGGTAATGGAAGTAGTTGATTTTGATGAGGTTGGTTCAAATGATGTTGTTGTGAATTTTGTTGAAAATTTTGTTGAAGATTTTGAGGAAAATTTTGTTGAGGATTTTGAGGATAAAATTGTGGATATGGTGAATAGGATGGTGGATACTGATAATATGGAGAGTATCTTCCATAGGGACCTTGTGATCCTTGTGCCCAAGCTTGAGATTGATTTTGAAATTGGGGCCAAGGTTGCTGCCAAGAATTCCCAGGTGGAGGTTGATTATACATTTGATCATGAAATCCCTGTGTCTGAGATCCCTGCCAAGGTCTTCTAGATACAAAGTTAAGAGATTCTGTGGAATCTGTAGGAGTTTCTTCTTGAAAAATAGCCTTGAGACCAGGAAGAGAAGGACAATTCTTGGTCTCATGTTTCTCAGAACAAATAGCACAGGTTTCTACAACTTTTACATCTAAAGGACACTCTCTCAAGGCATGTTTCTTTCTACATTTGGGACAAAAGATTGCCAAGGCATCAGATTCAGCCTTTTGCTTGTTTTGTATCTTGAGGGTGTCTATTTGTTCACTAAGACTCCCTAAGATATCAGATTTAAAATCATCAAGCATGTGTCCTATTTCTGATCTACTTACTGTCCCAGAAGCAGATTTACTTGCTCTTGCAAGAGCAGGATCTCTTGGACCTTTGATAGTTTTGGATTTCCCTCTGGAAATATTGATACATAACTCAGATATTTCAGGTAATGTGAGTTGTGATATATCCCCTTTTCCCATCATGTTAAGGATATCCAACCATTCATCCCTAATGGTTTTCAACAAAAGAGCTTTTAAAGTGTCTTGATCTAGGTTTTCCATTTGTGCCCTTTTTATGTTGTATTTAAATCTTTTCAACAAATCTTCTAAGTTTTCATCTTCTTTTTGTAACATCTTGAACACTTCTTCCTTATGATTAACCGGCATACAATAATCCAAGTATCTCTCTAGAAATGCTTGTTTCATGTCTTCCCATGTCCTAATGGAACTACTGTTTAAGCTCATAAACCACTTCAATGCTGCTCCTTTCCGAGTTGAAGGAAATAATTTCAATTTTTGAGCATCTTGAAGGTAGTCATAAGTCCTACACAGCACTTCAAATTCGAATAAGAAAGTTTCAGGATCCTCAGTTTTAAGTCCATAGAAGTTCGGAAGGACAGAAGGTGAAATGTTTTTCATGGTTGTATTGGTTTCTTCATCAAGTATAGGGAACCCAAAAGAGCTTCCTATTCTCCCTCTTCCTCCATCTGCACCTCTACCTCCTTCTCCTCTTCCTCCTTCTCCTCTACCTCTACCTCTACCTCCTCCAAATAATGTGTGTTCTCCATTAACAACTCCTCCTCCTCCTTCTTCTGCCATGGTTGACTCTTTTGTGGAAGTAGAAAGGTTTGTATCCTCAACAGAAGTTTTTGGATCCTTTTCTATGGCAGATTTAGTGGATGAAGTGGAAGGTTTCTCTAATGGAATAGGTGACCTTAGATCTTCTAGAAGTCCAGGATCAATAAAGGATGGAAGATGGGTTTGAGTTGAAGGTGTACTAGCTCTGGATCTAGATGAAACAAGTGGTGTTCTAGATGTCAAACTTCTGCCTCTGCTGCTTATAAATATTCCCCTTGAATCTCTCTCCCTACGCATAAAATTTTTTTTGGATGCTAAGAAACAAAGGTTACCTAGTTTTCACTTCCCCGGCAACGGCGCCAAAATGTTGTGTCTCAATCTAGTCTCCTAAACTGAGTTCATTTAATTGTCAACCGGGATTTGTAAACTGCTGAAGTGAAATGTACCATATGTACCTAGGTGCTTGTTTCCTAGTGCGTTGTGTGTAGTGTTTTGTGATGTTTTGGTCTTTTATGTTGATTTATGATGTTTTTGGTCTTTTGAAGTTTTATGTTTACAATGAAAATGTCTAGAAAACTAATGAAAAGAAATTGGTGGTCAAAAACACAGTTGAGCCTAATGTATGGAATGGAAAATGTAATCAAAAACACTGAAGCAACATCTGAACTATGACTGAATAGAAACAAGAGCTTGATGATGACTTCTTAGACAAATGACACAAACTAGACTTGAGAAATGATCACTAAATATGCAAGTTTTCTAACTAGACAGTTAGACACTAATCATGATGCAACATTTTATTCTAAGCTCATATATTCCATGACTAATTCCTAGTTCTATTCTGCAATTTCAATTGAATGTCACAGAGCCTATACTCAAAGAGTTATTGGTTTCTTTTCAAGGTAGTTCTTTTGAGGAAGAGCTCTGTTTATGATGAGGAATTTGCAGAGATATTTCAGACCTTGTAATGATGTTATCTTCTGTTCCTATGGTTACGGATCAATGGTGGTTTTCAGAACAAAAAGATATTTGTAAATAATGAAGGCTGTTTTGTGAATCCTAACAACTAAAGTGATCTACTGTGCAAAGGGTGACAGTGTGACTATGAGATGCAAGTGCAATGAATTAATTTAAACATGGACTTAAGATGCTTCTAAACTAGAACAATGTTAAACTATAAGTCATCATCAAACTTGAAACGAAGTAGCTGGACATGAATTAAATGCAAAATGAAACTCCGGAGCGTTCTAACTAACATGCATTATTCTATGAAGTTACACAATCTGTTTGTTCATCATTAGTGATATTTTGGAAGAATTCCTTCTTGTGGAAGAGGTAGAACAGTTTTGACTGTGTAATTGTATGCAATTGAAAGCAAATGAACTGAAAGCAAATAAAAAACTAAATTATCACATCACGGTCATATCTTGAACTTCTTAAGGATGTCTTGGAAGAATTTCTTCTTGTGGAAGAGTGATTAGAACAAGTGCAACTGTGATAGTGAAAAGAAAAAACTACAACTAATTCCTACAGTACTATAGCTATTCATCATTCATCATTATAATATGTTGGAAGAATGTCTTCTTGTGGAAGAACTGGAATGAATATAACTACAGTATCTAGTTAAAACAAATACAAATTCAACTCCTATCCGACAGTACCATAGTCATTAAACATTCATCATTTTAGTCTATTGGAAGAGTGTCTTCTTGTGGAAGAGCTGGAACGAATATGACTACAGTAGCTAGTTAAAAACAAATACAAATTTAACTTCTATCCTACAATACCATAGTCATTAAACATTCATCATTTTAATCTGTTGGAAGAGTGTCTTCTTATGGAAGAATTTGGAGCAGACTCTTATAATATTAAAGCTAGTTAAAAACAAATACAAATTTAACTCCTATCCTACAATACCATAGTCATTAAACATTCACCATTTTAGTTTGCTGGAAGAGTGTCTTCTTATGGAAGAACTAGAATGAGTACGACTATAGTAGATAAAACAAAACAACTACTAATTCAAATGCAGAACGTAAAGACAGCTAGGAAAAACTTATCTAGTTTACGCAAAAGAAATCCGTTCAAGGGGCAGGGGCCCTCTACCACTTGACGGCATTCAACTCCAAATTAAATCACGCCTTCAAGATAATTTTGTCCGCTCCATTAACGATGCAATAGTTTGAACATAATGCTCTGTGTCTTCAAAGACGTAACACAGATTTACACCAAAATCTAGCAGCAAATCTACACAAAATTTCTAACTAAGCTCTCGGCCTATTCAAGAGTTTTTAAAGTAAATGCAAGTAACAATAATGACAATAATTTAGGAATGATGTCTTCCTAATCCAAATCATCTTAGGAGTCTTTAAGGTGGCTGCGTAAAAGAGAAAAGACACCTGGACTGTAACAGTCCTAGTAGGAGTCTTCTTTCACAAAATGTGTTCCCACGTGCATAACCGTACACAGACTTCATTTCCTCTTCCATGATGAGCAACACACCATGT